>VYZT01003437.1:184568-602068 GCA_013400735.1 Pomatostomus ruficeps
GGGCGCGGAGCATCCCCCGGCCCCGCTGCGCAGCGGGGCGGCCGCCGAGCGCTCCGTGCCATAATAGCGGCGTTGTTGGCGAGGGCGGGCCGGGCCCGCGTTATGTAAAGGGCATTGTTGGCCGTGCGGGCCCGGCTGTCAGCGGGGCAGCCCCGCCGGGAGGGGAGCGAGGCCGGGCCCGCACCTGCCCCGGTGAGCGCCGCTGCCCGCGGCCCAGACCCCCCCGGCGGGGCCAGCACCGAGCTGCCGGGGGCTTGCAAGGTCTCGTAGCATCTAAGGTTGTTCCTGACTGTTTGGCTTTTGATTGGGGTTTTTTGTTTGTTTGTTAGTGTATTTCTGGGGGTTTTTTTCCCCGAGCCTGAGAGCGGGTTTGTTACTTGCAGTTGCTTGGGGACTGGAAACTTTTGCTAGGTAGGTCACTTTCTTCCTAGAGTGGTTTTTCCCTGAGATAGACCCTGTTTGCTTATCTGGAGCGGCTGCGTCGCGTAGATATGCTCTGTAAAGGGAAATAAGGCAGTCTGTGTGTGTTTCCCTCCCTTGTGGGCTGCTTGCGACCCGGTGTCCGTCCTACTGCTGGAAAAAGAAAGTCAGTGCTCTCCCGCGCCTTGAGCATCCACCTTGTCAGCTCGGGCACGTTTCTCCGTCTGTTTTTTCATTCAAGGAACTCCATTTCACCTCAGCACTCTCCTAAGCAGCACTCTGCTGAATGTCAGGTCATAGCTGCAAGTGTATCGTGTTTGTAACCGAGTCTGTTGTTAGCCTGTCTCTGTATTCATATTTTAGTTTTGAACACTGCTCTTCGTACATCTGTGTGCAGTGAAAAAATGAATAAGAATGTAAACATTTAAAAAAGTGCTAGAATGAGTTTAGGTTGTACCGCCTGTCAGACAAACTTCAAAGTAAATAAATGACTTTTTGATCATCCTCTGAATGTTTCAGAAACACTGGAGGTTTGTAGTAAAAGGTGTTAAAAATTCTGTTGCTGCCACAAGGGCTGACAGATGTGGGACCACCTCCTGTGGCCTGTCTTCCTGCCAGCCCTGCCTCCCTCTGAACCCTCGGTACGGCTCAGAAACGGTGCAGGTAGCGGTGGTGCTGTGCAGCCTGACAGGCCAGCCAGACTGAAGCTGCCAGAACTCCTTTGCTCCCCAAGGTTATGCAGGGAAGTTGCCATTACCCAGGTAATTATCTGAGAGCCAGGCTAATGTGCAGAGCAGATGGGGCTCACCAGCACTGATGGGTTCCAGCTGTGATGGAGGCAGCTGAGAGACACACAGGGCTCCGGGTTTAGCGCTTTTGTTGCCAGTGGAGTGCAGCAGCGTGGCCACTGTGTTGTGTCCTGTTTATAACCAGCTGTGTGTCCTAACTGGTGTGCAGGAGTTGTCCCTTTGTGGTTGTCCTCTTTGTAGTCAGCAGTTTGTGCTTTCCTGGTGTGAGCATGGATAGCAGGTCTGCACTGGAGCTGAGGTGGCAGGCCTGCATTTGACCTTGCACAGATGTTGCAACTGCTTTTAATTCCTGTGACTTGATGCTGTGGCACCCAAGTGCTGCCTTGCATTGTTCACTTCTCTCAGGGGGAAGTGAATAAACTCTTTAAGGAAGCACTAGAGTATTTTACTGTTTTCTAAATGTTGTCACTTCAAACTTCCCTGGAGTCAATTTCCCCAGTCCATCCTTTTCTGATATTCCTGCAGAGACAGCACTGCCCACCCTTTGGGTTTAAAGGGATCTGTCACCCTGACATCCTAGTGGTGCCTCAGATCTACATCTGTCCTGATGTTTCCTGGACAGCTTTTTGGAGGAGTGACCAGCTTGTCCCAGTCTGCCTCGTGTCCCTCCATGTACCCATGTGTGTGAGAAGAGGGAGCCCCGAGGGTGGAATAACAATCCATGGTTTTTCTGGCAGATAGTGAGCTGACATGTTAACCTCAGCGTGGAGCCTGCCCAGCTCACGTACTGCTCGTACCTCGAGGGAGAGTCTCAGTTCTCTTCCTGGTATTGTGGGAGATGAAGATGCAAAGGAGTCAGGGGCCCTGCCAGGTCCGTATAAACCTGTCCCTGGAGCCAGGCCGATAAAACTTGACGATAACAGGAGGCAGAAGTTGCTCACAAACCTGTTTGTTTCGTGATCATATCTCAGAGGACTTCTGTAGTCCTTCAGCTTTGCTCAGGCCTGGAACCAGTCTGACTGACGATTATCAAGGGTATCAGCATCACCCTGCTGCTTTCTCCTGTGGATGTAAATCAGGAGTAATTGCACAGCAGTGAGCAGAATAGCAGCAGGTCAGCGTGGTGTAGTTGTGGGACTGTGGCCATGGGAATTGCTTTCTTACCCTCTCCGCAGCCTGGCTCTGGAAGGGTGCCTGGGGAGCAGGCAAAGCAGAGCTGATGTGAGGAGCTGAGTCTAAACAGCAATCTGCTCTTTTCCCTGGTGAGAACTGCTGATTTCCTAGCAACATTCAGGGCTTTCTCTGATCTTTTTAACCATAAGAGTTGAGAAGCATCCTTGGCTTACTCATAGCAGCTGAAATTGTGAGTACAGAGAAAATTCCATCCGGCTCAGAACTAGGTGAAAATGTCAGTGCTCTGAACCAAGAAGAAAGAGTTTTGTTGACTGGTTTAACTCAGCCCTGCTGGTACTACTGTGCTTCTCTCAGTGAAACTCTCCTATTTGCTTCCTCCCCGATTCCTTGTTTTCCAATATGTGACATCCAGTTAAAGATTTCTCCTCTCCAGTGTGCCCTCGCAGTTACTCCATCCCTATTTCATAATTCAAGTCTGCAATCCAAAGCCGCAAGGGGTCCAATAATAAAAGCTTTTTGCAGTAAATACTGTACTAACTTAGGCCAAGCCACAATTGAATGCTAGAGGCCAAGTTAAAATGTAAGCCCAGCAAAAGCTTTAATCACAGGGGGTGGAGAGGATCCCTGGGGCCGAGACAGATCAGTCAAACCCCCACTTCCCAAACCCTCCCGACTCATGGGAAGTTAGATCCTTGGGCAAAGTAATACCTACATTCATGGGATCTCTGGAATTTGCCATGGTTGAACATCTTTGAAAACTGAGATGATGTTTTAGTTCCTTTGGTTTTTAGAGTCACTTTTCACTGTGGGAGGAAAATGGGCTTTAAGACTACTCAGTAAAACAATGAGATTTATTTTTTCCCTCTCATATTCACATTTTATTCCTCTCCTGCCATATTCACAAAGGATAATAGTTTTAATCTACAAGTACATACACTTAAATATGTATGTGTTTGTGTAATGAACAAGCAAATAAGTTTTGTTTCCTGGTACAAGCAGTGTACAATGAAATCGATGGAGTTTTATTACCAAAAGTAAACACAGATCCTGACATGTCTGCATGCAGTCAGCAGGGTGCTGGAGGCTTGAGTTACATCCCTAAAGTGGATTCTTTAAATCATTTGGCGATGTTTTGGATGTCAAACTGGTATCTGGAGGTAAAGGCTGTACAGCCTGCCACTGCACAGGGCAATCTGAACCAACCCAGGTGTGGCAAATGCAGCAAAATTTTCTGTATTAAATTGATTTTCTCCATTTTTTTTTTTTGTTCTCTGCAATGTGTGTCCATTTGGATGGTCTGTGCGACCTCGCAAGCACCAGTAAATTATTGTCAGCTGTTGTAATTCACTGCCATGCTCTTAATAAAACCTGCAGATAAATCACTGCTATTTGTGCCCTTTTCTGTTGCCTGTATTTTCAGACTGGTTAAAAAGCACCCGAATGATGTAGTTACTGAAGTATTTTTAGTGGGAAAAAAATATTAGGAAATGCATTTAATTTGCATGATAGTTTCTTAGGAAGCTTATTTTTGTTTTATGTGCAATAGCATTGAGGTGTAGAGTTTGTCATTATAAAAACAGTGATGTCTTTATAAAATTCTCATCATTCCTGCTGTCCAAAGACCTTTTTCTTTGTGCAAACCTTCAATATTTTACTTATATCAGCTGGTGCCTCATCTCTGTCCAGTTAGGGTCCTCTAAAGCGTTCGGTTTTGGTTTTTTCCTCTTATCTGGTGCTCAACGCTGACATCTTGATTTAGTTAAAGCTTCCCTTTTAATACACAATGATTGTTGAGGAAATACAAATTTCGCCAAATAGACACACACTTTTGAAACGTGTGCTTACACTGGAGCCAAAGAGGACTCTTCTAAAGTGCCCTAGTGCCTTAGCCTGCAGCTGATCAAATTTAATTTTGTAAATGAACTTTGCAGCGTGATTGAATTTGAACTTGATTACATTAGGCTTAACATTGAGTTTGTGCCTTATTGGAGGTAGTCTTTTCATATTACTGCTATTTATGGATCTTATTCAAGTGTTTTATATTCTGGTTGGGTTCTGCAATGCAGTTTGTTCAAGCTACTGCTTATATCTGTTCCAGTTGTGCAAGAAGTGGAAAATATCCTTTATTTAGAACAGGTCACATGTTCTTGCATCCAGGAACCGTGTCTCAGTGTGATTAAAAAAAAATAAAAATGTATCTTGGAGGAACAGATTTAAAAAGTTCCTGAAATATTTTTCCGTCTGTTACAGAGGAACATTACATATTTTAAACTAAAAGGTAATAATAGCTGAGCTGGAAGTGCTACGTAGGCCAGCACAGCCTGAAATCAGTGGTAAAAGTCTGAACCGACGTCAGTGGGAGTAGAGCTAAGCCAAAAGTATGTCTCTGAAATCTCTCCGGTAACATTTTTGTGAGTGAGTCAATAATTCCATGTTTATTCTGCACCTCAAATTCGCTGCACTGGGAAGGAAACCCTCACCACATCTTTTTGTACTTTTTTATTTTTGAAAACAGTCTTAAAAGGCAATGCTGCAGTTGGAGTGTCTATTGTGTAAACATGTGGAGACAATAAGTGGTATTTCCGTGTATTTCTTTGCGCAGGGAGCCGGTGCTGCTCCCTGTCCGTAGCACAGCGTTTTCCGTGGTGAGAGATCCTGGGTGACCTTTTCTCTCTCCTGCGAAACTCTCGCTCTGTTATTTGCAGTAGGCCTTTGCTATTTAGCAAGGAAACAGAAATAGCCCGTGAAATTCAGTTCAGCATTTGCTTTGATACGAACTATTGAGCGTCACCTTTTTGCTTCCCTGGCCTGCTTTCCTCGGGAGGGTTTTGTGTGGCTGCCAAGCTGATCACAGAGGGCACAGATATTTTGAGGCCGAGCTGGCTGCACTGACTGTGCATCTTTTAGCAAGCACATGTGTCTGCTTTTTATTTATCAGACTGCTGGCTGCATTAGTTGTGTGTAAGTACATATGCATTCTGCTTGAAATAAATCCATACTTTTCTGGTGAGCAGGAAGCTTCCCTAGCTGGCTGCTGTCGATTTACAGATTCCAGGTGATAATTTGAATCAACATATTCTGTCCCTTAAAAGGCTGAACATAAGCCTGTGCAGCCCTGCTCATGGAGAGCTGGGCTGCCCCAGTACTGCTCATTTCCCCACCTAGAGTGGAGGTCATTTCACAAGCTTCTGGTCTAGAATTTGTGGGGCTGCTGTGAACCTACCCATTGTCATTACCAAGTCATTGCAGAGCCTCTTGTGCGCTGTGCACGGTTTTATTTGGCACTTAGGGCAATGTACCAGAGGTCCATTCCAGCACGGTGGTAGGCAGCATGACTAATTCCTGCTGTACAGTCTGGTCAGGACTTAGAAGAAAACTGGGAAGCAGGAGCAGAAGAGATTTGCAGATGTGCTATTTCACAAGCAAATTCAGCCTCTTAACCATGTTCTCTGATTAAAAGTTGATTGGGAAGAAATCAGCACAGCTGCTTAAAAGTGAGGGTACAGGAGAAACCTGTTCTGACACTTAACGATGCCATCCTACTGTTTCTGCGTTTGCTTTTCAAAGCAACATGCTTTAAGACCTTGAAAATGAAGCAGAAGGAGTAATTTTCTGTTTACTTTTCTGCTAAAAAAATTGAAATTGTGTGTTGGCTGTTAATTGTCTTCTGCGAACAATCTGCTGTTTCAGTGTTGGGAACAAAATGAGAGTCCAACTTCTATTAAGCTGGTCAGGCTCTTGGCCATTATTGTCTGTCTCGTTCTATTTTGGAATCAAAAAGTTTTTGAAATACACAGGCTGTAACTTTTTTGTTTGGAAAAATTCACTGTCTTTTAATATAATTTTTGCTGGGAAAAAGACAACGTGATTAAGCAGCCTGGCATGGCAGATTTTGCTGGACAGTTAACTGTTGCATCACTATCATATTATAGGAGAACTGTGATGATTTATTTCTAATAATCTCTAGTTAAACAGTAACAGCACAACTAGTGGCTTGTGTGTAGTTTTGCACTTCATTTCATACTGGAGGAAAAAACAGCACAGGAAAACAAATTTTATTGCATATTCATAACAATGCCACTGCTTTATCTGCAACAGCTGTAAAGAAACTGATTTTGCTTTGCATGTCAGGATTGAAATATTCCAGTTTACTGGAACCAAAGCCTTGGAAGAGGTCAGCCTGTTCTCCAGCCCGTCTGAGGCAGGAGTTGAGTGCAGTTTTCAGTGTTAGGCACCTCAAGGCTCTGCTTGCTCTGGGTGGGTACCAACAGTTTTGGGTGCCTTCTGAAAGGCTCTGTCTCAGTATCTTTGCCCAGAAATTCAGCTTGTGCCTTGCACAGGCCTTAGTCCCTGTTGTGTGTGGGCTTTATTTGAGAATAAGTGTTTCAGACAGGTCACAGTAGTGTCCAAGTGAAACAGGATAGTGGGGGAATCGCTGGTACCAGCACAGAAGTGGTGACAATCACTAAGGAAGGCTTGCACTACAACTTTCAGATAATACTTCAACGCTAATAGTGCCTTTGGATCGAGCTCATTTTTTCTGGTAACATCCCCGCTGCAAGGGCTGCTGTAATGTTTGTGTTAGCAGCTTTCTGCCAAGCGTGCAAGCCAGGGGCTGGTGGTTTTTAGCTTTTTTTCTTCAGTGGTAAGTGATTATGTAGAAACACTCCGTAGGCTCCCCCCACCCTGACCTGCTGCTTGCAGCTGCTGCATGGACTGGACTGGCAGGTTGAAGGGCAAAATTGTGTTGCTGTGATATATAATTACTTCTTCCAGCATGAGCCAACAGAGCTGCTTGCTGTGATGATTGTTACGTGTACTGCTATGTAAAACAGAATGCAAGTGTAATGTGGGGTTCAGGCTAGTATTTTAATGTTGTAATTAGCAGCCTCTAAACCGTAAACAAGTTTTTTTTTAAATCAGTTCCCATGAAGATTATTCCTTTACTATGCAGGCAGACATACACTTGCAGATGTGGAGTTTATGAATTCCGTGTTCCTTGCAGAAATGAGCATCAAGAACGGACAAGTACCTTTTTTTTAGACCCTTTTTCTCTTACTCTAAAGCACATCAGGTGGGGTGTCAGGGGGCTGGAGCCCAGTCCTGCAGCTGGTATTTCATAGGGATATTACAGCTCAGGGAAACAGTTGCATTGGAGACGATGCTGCAGCTGCCACCTCTGGGAAGACCTGGATTCATCCTCCTTCACTGCTCCCCAAAACCCACTGATCTAGATTCACAGGTACGTTGCACCTTCCTTTGTGCTGCTCTTCTGGCACAAAATGGGCATAAACCCACCTGAACCTGCTGTTTGCGCTGGTGTGGCCGGGGGGAGCGTGTTGGGGGTCTGGTCTTCTCAGACCACCCTGTGGGGCTGCTTGTGAAGAGAGCAGTGAAGTTCTGGAGAGCTGGAAGGACTTTTGTGTCTGTTCAAACCTACAGAGGCAATCTTTGTGTGTGTGCAAGGGTTACGTGCCTGGTTTGGCCTACTGTTACATTGAAGAATTTATTTGGGGTGAATTCTGAGAAAATCCGGGTGAATATTGGTGTTTTGGGTTCCTGGAAAGATGCTGATAATCTCTGAGATATTTGGGTGCTGGAAGCTTGCCAGTTTTGATGTGTTTAAAGCAGCACGATGATAACAGGATATTGTTAAAGCTCGCTGTAACTCAGCTGCTGAGATGCTGTTTCTTCTCTTTGCCAGTGGGTGACAACACAAACTGCTGCAGGAATGGGGAAAACAAGTAGGGCAGGGCCATTGGGGTCTGGAGGCCAGAGAAGAGTAACAAGAAGTGGGAAGAACTGGAATGTCCCAAGAGAAAGATGCTTGGTAGGATGGAGACAGGAGCAATCAGTGATTGTTGCTAATCTCACTGCCAGCCATCCTGTTGTAACATATAAACACATAAAGAAAACAGGAACTGCTGTGATCCTTTCTGGAGGAGAAGCAGCCTGCTAGAAAACTTGGGCTGGAGGTACTGTTTCAGGGTGAGAAGATAGGAGCAGACTTTGGAAGCTGTCAGATGGTGAGAAATTGGGAGTATGGGCAAGGGGAACATGTGGTTCAGGAGCTTCTGGGAGGTCGGAATAATGCCATGGAAGTGGAAAAGGATCGTTGAGAGATCTGAGTGGGAGAGCCTAGCTGAGCATGTTTTGTGCACATGTACTATTTCCTTTCAAGATTCTTTGGGTTTTTATCTAAATAAAGGAGAGAACTTGTGTAAAGTATGACTTTGGAAATGCTTTTTCTGGATGTGTTGCTGCATGGTAATACGCAGCTGTAAAACCAAATTAGGAATACAGACCCTTTCTATAATGTTTGTGAACTTCAGCCTGGATAAATAACAGTTGCAACCTGAGAGAATGAAATGAGAATGGTGTTGACATGTGTACACATGCAGGAGGGAATGACCTTAGAGAAAAGAAAAAGGAAAAATACTCTTAGGGGCTGTTCATTGGAAGCTGGAAGGAGTTCAGGGGGTGTGGGTCTCTTGCAGTGTGTCCCCTGGGATGCCATTAACTACTGTGTTTGGGTTTCTGCTCAGTCTAGCATGCTTTATTTTATTTGTAGCAAATATTTACAGCTCTACCCAAGCTCAGCCAGCTAAGGGCACATTCCAGCTGTCAGTCTGTCCAGGGAAGCCACAAGCACGGTTCACAAGAGTTGCTGGGATCGTTTATTTATTTATTGCTGTTGTATCATGAAGGTTGCTATCAGATAAATAATTATTCCACCCCTGGAGAAGGTATATTGTAAATCTGCTAAGCTGCTCCTTTGTTTGTTAGGCTTGTGCATAATGAGTTTGGAATTTAAGATTAGTAGTGTGCCGTGCAAAGTGCTCATTTCGTGACCTCATCCTCGGCTGGGCTCGCCTGCCCCTCCACCTGTCACATCCTGTTGGACACTTGGGGCTATGTTCATTAGGGGAACGTGGGGTTAGCCTTGCGTCATCCCATTTTTATGTGTTCTGTTGCCTAGTGGAATTCAAAAAAACCCCATGAGGTGGGTGTCTGGGTTCTTTAGAGAGCTCGGGGTGGCTTCAAAGCAGGCTGCTGAACACTGGCCTCTGCAGTTTGGGAGTGCCTGAGTCGCCCAGGGAAGGCTGCAAGAGGCTGCTGGTGGTGCTGAGCGCTGTCCCTCAAAGGTTTGGGTGTCGGGTCCAGGGGAGCTGTTGCTAAACCTTCCTTATGGTGACGTGCCCAAGGCAGGTGTGCTCTTACAGAAATGAGGAAGAGCAAGTAGTGTGACATCCCCCTGCCCCAGCTTTATCCACTCAGCACGTAGAAGTTTTGAGTTCCAATCCTGACTGTGACTCAAGACACAGGATTGAAAGTGCCCACTGTCCTTGGGAATGCCCAAACCAATAAACCATGGGCTTTGTGAGGTGTCTTTCTTTGCAGAAGCTACTCCATTTTGCCTTGGTTAGTGTTGTTGGAGCCTGGTAGGGGCAGGAGTGACTTGGTGTAGCACAAGGAAGAGAGTATTTGCATGGGATGGTTCTCACTTTGCTCCAGAAAATAGTTACTTGTGCAAAATGGCTCAGCTCTACCAGGAAGCAAGTAAGATGTGCTCAGAAATTAGATGGTTTTCAGCACCATCTAAAAGGCAGTTGTCCAAATCGCTGTAATTGAGGTCACAGCATGAAATATGGGGACCTGCTCGAAGTGAGAGTAGTGGTATTTGGGGCAGAGAGAGTTGGATGAAGGGAAGGAGTCCTGAAATGTTGCAGGAAGGCAGGGAAGTTGAAGGGTGACATGGACTCCGTTGCCCAAAAGGCCTCTCAGAGTGGTGTGTGTTGGTGAAGAAGCTTCAGGCGAAGGTGGATATTAAGAGTGACGACAAACATACGTTAGTTCTTAAGAGTGCTTAATTTTTTAGGAATGTGAAGTCATTTGTGGTACAGCAAAAGGAGCTTGAATCTGTGTAGAAACAAGTTCCAAAGGAGTTAGGTGAGTAAGACAGGAGCTGAATTAAGATTATGTCTGTATCACAAACTTGTTTTTTAATTTACCTTGTTGCACAATTTACAGTTTCAATCTAATTGCAAAACTGCTCTGCAAGTGATAATTTGGTTCCCAGCTAGTGCAGCTTTTGATACTGTACAAAGCTGTGCTGTAGGGGCTGTTAGTCCTGAAGATGCTGTGGGGCAGCAAGGACTTTGTGTTTTTCAGGTGTGTCAAGTAACGTGGAAAAGTGTGAAAAGTATCTGCCTGTTAGGAAGATCTCAAGAGTGCTGGAGCTGCCCCTACAGCAAAACCAGGGTTGGCTGGAAGGGGCCTGGTGCTGCTGCTGCACATTTTCAGAGCTGGAGAGGGGGGGTCTTCCTTGCAGGTTTTTTGGTATTTCCCAAGGATTTGGCCTCCCTACCTTTACAGCAGCCTCCTGCTTTCCGGGAGAGATCCCCCCGAGCAGGCAGTAATTGCTGTCTTTCCAAAGCAGTCCTCCTTTGTGGAGGAGTCATAATTACCCCTCACTTAGCCTTTCTAATGAAGGTGCTTGTAAGAGCTGTGCTGGGGTGCAAAGATGTCCATAAGGCAAAGTTTCCCTGTCTGTGCCTGCAGTGGTCTCTTGCCCCAGTCTGGAGCATGCGTTTTGGGTTCTCAGGTGGGCTCTTCAGGGACTTGCTCTTTGAAACCGGGGCCCATTTGGCTTTTTGTCTTGCAGCACCACTTGAGACTATAAATAGACCTGCAGAGGAACAGGTCCAGTGATCTTGTGTTCCTGAATGCTGCTCTGCTGTGCTGAGAGTCGCGCTGGGCACCAGCTCCCTGAAAGGCTGCTGAGAAAAGGTGGCTCTTGCAGTGAGCTTCGACCTGGGGCACCTGATGGTGGCTGTTTGACCTGGTGACCCCACTGTTTCCATCCTCAGAGCTTTTCCTGGGCAGCCAGAAGAGCTGTTTTAGGGAGGCACAGAGGCTCAGGGGAGCTGCAAGGTCCTGCTCTCCCCAGGGGCTGTGAGAGCATTGCTGTGCTGCAGCACCTGGCAGGGCCTGGTGCTGCTCCTGTCTGTGCCTTCCTGGCTGGGTAGTGGACAACCAGCAGCACTGCATGAGAAAACATACTGATGAGCTAAAGAAAAAATTCTTCAGGGATTCCTGACTGTTTAAGAAACTCAGTTTAAGTACTGAGTTTGCTCACTGGCCTGTCTTCTCCTCTAGTTTTTGGGGTGCACTCTGCAGGATGGTGCTGGATTCTGTGATAACCAGTTCCATCCCTGCTGTGGGATAGCTCCTGCCCCGTTGCTATGGAACGTGAGATGCCATGTAAAAGGGATGAATATCCATCTGTAACTGGAGAGAGATATTTTTCGTGGCTTATCTCTTGCTGATCAGTTTTCTGATCCTGCTGGTGGATTTGAATGATTTCAGGTGTTGTCATATAATTATATAGATGCTTGTTTCCCCATCTGTAATTTAATTCCTTTGCATTGAGATTTATTAAATAGCACAGCACAGAAAATTGCAGTATCTGTCCTCATCTCTTTTCAGTGCGTTTATTTTCTGTGGCAAGGACTTTCACAGCTCTTGAAATTCTAAATCTGTAATCACTATTTAATCTAAGACAGTTTTCCCTGTATTTAAGAGCCGCAGAATCAGGCTGTGCTTTGGAGAAAATAGCAAATTTGCTAAATTTGGCTGCTTGCAGAGTCATTCAAAGTACATAGGTTGTTCAGCAGGTGCTCTTTGGCTTCTTGTACAGGGAATGCTGGGTTTTGGAGGTTAAGTGGGTGGGAATGCAGTTCCTTCTTTCTGCATGTAGCACAGGAAAAATGAAGTGGTTGAGCTGCCTGCAGTTGATTTGGTGGCGCTTACAGCTGCAGAGCACCCCTGGCAGCAGAAAGATGGGTCCTCTAGAACTGCAAGATTGTATTGATTGTGCTGCATCTCTGCTGGAACAAAAATATAATGGGCTCAGCATTTGCACTTTCCACTTGTGCATTGTTTTCTCTTTATTTTGCGTATTGAGAAAATGCTATGCTCTGCAGACTGCTGGTTTAGTATTTTCTGTGGAATGAAAACCATCTGGATAATTTAACTGAATTTTATCGAAGTTTTTGGGAACAGGCTCTTTTCTGTTTCCTGGCATCTTGTTAGAAGAAGTTGAGAATCTGAGTTAAAATTCAGGGAGGTGTCTATATGCTGGAATTTTAGAAACAATTTGGGCTTGTTTGAGGTTGTGGAAGTAACTGAAATACTAAAATGATATATAGTGTCTCCCAAAAGCATTCTTCCTGAGCAAATGCCTGCATAGACTGTCCTCCCCCCTAAATGTACTTTAAATCCTTGGCGTAGTGGGAGCTGCGAGCTAAGAAAGCATCCAGTGTTCAGGATGAGGCTTCTTTGAAAGAGATCAGACTTAAATGCCAGCTGAAGTTAAGCATATGTTTAAAGATCTGCCTCAATCAGACCTTTGTTCAGCACAACACTTCTGTGTAGTCTTTATTTCAGATTCCTAAATAATTCAATTGGTTTTGTACTCGTAGGTTTAATCTTGTTGCAGCCCCAGGCCTGTGACAAACACAGGAGTGATCCACCAAGCCTTGAGCATGTGAGCTGTGCTGCTCAGGACTATTTGTGCTTCATTTTCAGCTCATGGTTTGAGCTGAAATCCATGTTGTTGGACTGGGAGAAGTGTTCAGCATATGGCAAGATCCTAAATCTGATGTACTTTTGAGCCTGACACTGTGATTTTAATATGTGCCACTTTCATTGAAATACTACTTAGAAAAATAAAAAATCCCACTAGAAAAAGATAAATTCGTAATCTTTTCAACATGAGATGCAGAATTAACTGAATTTCGGTATAGTCTGTTTAGCAGAGGATGAGCACTATCAGCCGTTTTTTATTTTTTAATTTTTTTCCCCCAAAAGACTTAACTGCCCATTTAGTTTCTGATGTCCTGATGATAATGTTTGAGATGAGTAGTTAGATCTACCCATGCTTATATCACCCAGAGCACTTCCTTCAGCCCCACCATGTGTGTTTGCCTTCCGTGACAGTGCGTGCTTGCGTGGCTTCCCTGGAAAAGGAGCTGGACATGACTACAGCTTTCTGGATCCAAAACTGGGATGTTCTCAAAGCCAACCACAATGTTGTCAAGTCTGAAACTGGGTGTCACATGGACAGGATCTGAAAGTTTGGAATATGGTTATTTCCAACAGTCTGAGGCTTTTCCCAGTGGCCAGACAGGCTCCGAGTCACTGAGGTGAGACCTCTGCAGATCCTCTTGACCAGCTCCATTGCTCAGAGCTATGTCACTGGGTTTTGAGTATCTCCAAAGACGGAGGCTTCACAGCTTCTCTGGATGGCCTCTTCCAGTATTGATGACCCTCAGAGTGAAAAAAGTGTGGGGTTGTTTTTTTGTATTTTGGGTTATATTTTGAGTTATACATAAACTGTTTGCTGACTTTTGCTTCACAGTGCACACAAGATGGACTGTGCAGGAGGCTGCACATCTCCTCCCCAAGCTGCACTCCCATAGCTTTGCTTTTTGAAGTAAAACAAGGAGCTTCATTTCTTATCTAAACTATTGGGGTTTGCTCTAAAAACAATGGACTGTACAGGTCAAGCTAAAGACCTGGTGGGCAAAACTGCTGCGTCCTTTTCAATTGTGACTCAAGGGCCGCCAGGTTTTCTTCCTTGTTTTGATTCAGCCCTGTTTGACACAGTTTTTAGCTCTGCCATTGCCCATTGTGGATGGATGCAAAGCACCCCACAACATAACCTTGATTTAACAAGCACTTCAGCTTCAGAGCAGAGGTTGTGTCCAATGCTGCAGAACTGAGCCTTGGTGTTGTCTGTGCAGAGCATTTGACAGATGCTCATTGCTTGCGATGTTATCTGGGCTGTTTAACATGTATAATAATTCCACGGGGCTGTTGACTAAAATATTCCCATTCTTTGATGCACCAGCACTAACTTGTCTGCTATGAATTCATACACTGAAGTTGAAATTACTTCTCAAGTAGTAAACATGAACTTTGGCCATTTCTTGCTCTGGGATAATTCTAGAATCGGCTCCTCGATGTGCTGTGCACAAAGTGGCTTTCTGTAACCAGGAGGTGTTTCTGTTCATCAGGACAGCAGCAAATGCACTTGGCCAAGCTATATTAAATAAATGTTGCATGGAATTCAGTATCTAGTCTTCAGCTGGGGCTAATCTTTTCTTGACTGTCTAGGACTACACTTCAGTTTTGTGCAGCTTGTCTTTGGCAGCGTCAAGGGCCAACAAACCGGAGATTTGAAAGAATACGTTCTTCAGCATAAAGAAAATTTTATTGGAATTACTGGAAAAGTTTATTTCAGAGATGTCTTCCAGAGTAAAATAAAGTGTAGCAATTAAATAAAAATCTCTAATGGCACTGTCAATAACAAGAAGGAGTCCAGTGCTGTGCCCTGCCATAGCAGTCTTCCTTGATTTACTTGGTGTCAGCCATCAGGGTGACTTTGTACAGTCTCCAGTGTGTGTTTTCTGAGGCTGCCTTCATTTCTCTGTGTTCTCAAGCTCTGACCTGTTTGGATAATTGGAGTTGACTGGCAACAGCAAAACATCAAGTATAGAAAATAAGCTGTGTTTACTGTTCCAGACTTTGTTCCTTTTGCATTTCCAATAACTGTTGAGAAATAAGCAGAAAGTTATGGGTGATTTCCCAAAGCAGCATTTTTTGGGGAAGAGATGAGATTTCTTAATGCCATCTAGAAGCTCCAAAGGAACCTGAGACCCAGTAGACTCGGTGGTTCCTTCTTATTTCTTGATTTTAGATGAGGATGATATTAGCATTTATGCAATCCTTTGGGGCTTTTCTTGTGTAAATTGGAGTGACTGTGGGTGGTAAACAGTGAGCAGCAGAAGGGGCACTCTCAGGGTGCTTATGGCATGGTCAGCGGTTCGGGGCTTTGGTGACAGAATTAACACCATGCGAGTGCTGAATGTTGGCACATCCTGATAGCCGTTTTTGCTTCTACCTGTAATTCATGAAGTGGGAGCTCTTTTTACCCATTGCTTATGATTGTCTCCCCTTCTTTATCCCAAGGCTCCGTGGTGTGTACGAGGCAGGTGAGAAGCAGGTAGGGCGGAGGTCTGGACATCTTACAAAGCCATAACAAAATGTCATTAGAGTGTCTCACTGCAAGGTTCTGGGGCAGGAGGAGCCCTGTCCTCTGTCATCTGGGTAAAACGTGGGATCCTGGGAGGTCTTAATGTGTGAGCTGCAGCTGGAATAAAGCTGTTGGGGCAGTTTAACTCTGCAATGCTTAACTTCAATTAAGTTGTCAAGTTTAGCATTGCTTTAGGCATTAATAGAGTTTTACTCTCACTTAAAAATCTGGTTTAGTAATTAACCTCCATTTTATTCTGGAGTTCAGAAGGTGCTCATTTAGTGCAGCAAATCTAATGTCATGTGAATTAAAACATGAAAGATACGCAGTAATGAGAAACCGAAACAGGGTAGTGCAGAAATTTGATTATATGCGGTTTACAGGGAGCTGAGTTGTTAATGAGAAGTGTGTTAAAGGCACGGTCTTGCCTCTGCACTTGCAAGGGTAAGGGATGTTCTGAATTAAATTGGGAGGTAGTGATGGAGCCGGTATTTGTTGCACACTGAGTTTTTGTTGCACTGAGGTTTATTGTACAGCTTTTTCTGAAATCTGGACATGGCCGTGACTGCACAACTACCAGAAGGTGTGAGGCATTTGCCAGGGCTGAGAGAGGTATATAAAGATCCCTTTTTCTGTTCTGATGCAAAGCTGAACCCCAAATCCAGCATATTCTTCAGAGTTTATTGTTGGAGAGAGGCACAGAAGGTGGTACATGAAGGAGAATTACACCTGCAGGCAGCAGAATTGCTTCACTAAAATTGGCCTGATCTTTGTGATTTAGTTGGTAGAGCTCTTCATGCTGCTGTGCCTGTATTTTGCATCCTACCATAGCCATTAGTGTTACAAGGAAAAGTCCCCAGCCCCTCTGGCAAGGGGGCTGTTTAACTACTCCCAGCACTGAGTACAGATGTGTTTAATTTTCCTTGGAAAGTGTCGGTTTATTGCACGTATGTGTGGAGTGTGTGCCAGCTGGTAAGTCCTGTGCTTTTCAGGACTGGACTGCTGGCACCACACCAGTTCATACAAGCTGACTTGCACTTAGATATAGGGTACAGGCCCTGAAGCAGCCTGAGAAACTGCACCAGTTTCTGCTGCCCAGGAATTTTGGGTGACTGCAAGGATAAAGCGCAGGTTTCCGATTTTATACTGGACGTCGCATGCACAAAATGCTGATTACACACCTGGTTTTTGGTCTGGGAACCAAAGTCTGTGTAACAGCAGCAGTTCAGAACATGAACATTTGCAGAGCTGTGCTGTCTATCATGCTTTTGCCCTGTGATGTGCATTCTCACCTGAAAGTGCACTTTTACCAGTTGTCATTGTCTACTGGAGAAAATAGTGAAGGCAAAGATGCAGAAGGCTCAGTGTTTTTCCAACCATCTCCTCTCTAACTGAGGTACGTAAAATTAGAAACTTTGTCTTTGCTATCATTTGAGTGATTTAAGGTAAAAAATAGCTTCTTATCACTTGTTTAGCTACTTGATTTCCAAGGCAGTAATGTGGGGTAAAAGTTCACCTCACGAGTGCTGTCAGAAGGACTCTGCACTACGCGGGTGTGGTTTTGTGCTACACCTGATCCCAGTGCCCAGTCCTGAGAAGGATCTGGGCTGCTAAAAGGCTGTAAGGAGGGTTGGTTTATCTCACTGATTCAATGGGAAAGGACCACACATGCTCAAAAATAAGAAGTTTTCCATCTGCTAGCAGAACTGACTTGTGCTATGGCCGCAGAGTTACAAGACCCAACCCAAGGGAGGACTGAGAAACACACTGTGGGCCAGACTCCTCCTGCTGTGGCAGCTTGCAGTTATGCTGGGTTAGATGGAAGTTAAAATCATGCTGCTGACCTTACGAAAACATGGTAGAAGTCACGTGTGAGTTGCATGGTTGCTGGCCTGTGGTTGCTTCTTTGTATGCAGTTGAACTTTGCTGTCTTAAAATCAGCATTCCAGTAGAAAGTGTGACAAGTACCATGCTTACAGCCAGTGACACCTTTGCCAGTGAATCCAGTTGGAGGACTTTGTGTCTGATTCTTGGCATACTGAATTTCAGAAATGAACCTGAAGCAAATGCCGGTGGTCTGTTAACCTGCCGGGGCTCTCTTCTTTTGGGTCATGGTTCTTACTCCATAAGAACCATGACCCAAAAATACAGGCTCACCAAGCTAGTCATCTTACAGCTCAAGCACAGTTTAGTTAATTCTGTGTAATAATTTACTGCTGTCAGCTCTGCAGCAGGAGTTATCTGTGTGCAAAGTCCTGGTTCACAGCAAATACCACATAATGCAGGTTAACACTAACCCCTCTGACTACAGACTAAGCTAAACTGTCTTAGAACACGTTGGCTGTTGTCTAACAGCACACGTGGCTGCTCTGGCTGCTCCGCTGCTGGATGGTGACTTGTTTAGCCAAGGGGTTTTGATGGGCTGCTGGAGTCCTCGTGCCACCACCGAGGCCTGGAACCATTCGTGCTGACTGAGGCTGTGATGGCCAAGTCATCCTGTGCTAATCCATTTTCCATGGAAGACAGAAGATGTAGATAAGGGATGAAATGGGGTTAAATTCTTCCAGTGAGTAGCTGCTGCTGGTAACTGCGGACTAGTTTGACAGGGTTCACATCTGTGTTAACTTTCAGAAGACAACATGAAGCTATTATGCAGTTACTACCCACTCCAGGATCTGCACATCAATTAGGAGAGGCTGCTTACTCATGCTCCTCAAAAGTTGTGCCAAAATAGCTATTACATTATGTCAGAGCCCATATTTTCATCCTGAACAATTAATCAGAATGTAAACCTTGTTTCTCCTCAGCAGCTTCGAATACAGACCTACAACTTTGATACTGGGTGCTTTCAGCTGTACTTGTTGAAGAGGGCTCCCCTGTTGTTGACACACATCAGGGAGATTGTGAGGAAATACGACATTATTTTGTCAGCAGTATATCTGGGAAGCTCCAGCAAAACCATCTTCTGTAAACAGCTTTTGTTCCCTGTGTTATGACTTATTCTACTGTAACACTTCGGGTCTGTGCTCGGGACCCAGCATCCCGTGCTGCTGGTAGGTGCAGTGTGAGCATGAGGGGAGGTGGTGGGCTGCTTCACAGCAGCTCTGCCATCTGAGAATAAGACACGAGAAGCAGATGGCTGCAGGGGGAAACAATGAGGCAGAGCTGTCAGCATGATGGGATGGAGTCCTAGCGCACCCACTGCCTCGCTGCTGGCAGAGCCCTTCTCCTTGTCCTGCCCAGGAGAGAGCTCTGGATGGACTTGGTCGGAGCAGCTACCCTTGGAGGTTCCTCTGAGGCACCTCTGTACGTGGGATAAAGCACTGAGCAGGTGGTGTTGGAGAAATGTGGCATTGTTGGTGAGCAGCTTCCAGCTTTCCTTCTCGAGCATCAAGAACCTGGGGCTCTGGGTCCCAGCCCTGTCCCCTGGGGTGGTGATGGTTCAGTACCGGCAGCAGGGCCTTGGACAGGTGTAGAGTCTCAGGTAAGATGTGACATGCCAAGAAAGTAATGCCTGTGGTGAGGTGACAAAACCTGTTGTAACGAAAGCAGAAGAATATTTGCTTTACTGATGCTTCTGGTATTAGACAGGAACGTGGAGACACATCTGCCTCCTGATTGTCCGGGCTGTCCTCCTAGAAGAGCTGCCTGATAATGCTATTCAGGGGCTCCTTTTGCGGGAATATTTGTACTGTGCAGCACAAAACTTGAATGAGGATTCTACTGAGAAAACAGTACCATTATACTGATGGCCAGGCTAAGCTCTCTGCTGTAATTCTTGATCCTAATTCACAATTTTCCATCTTCTTTGTCTTTGTCCAAATACCTTTAATGCAGAGAACATTATAACTCAGAAAAGATGGTGTATGACAAAAATAGAAGCACTTGCTCCAATTCTTCCATATGTTAATGGCTGGATTTTCAGGCAAGAGATTCCAGTAAGGTGTGCCAACAGTCTGAATACCTGCATGTGCTGTGGCCCTCTTGCCATGAAAAAGCTGTTTGGGTTAGAGACAAGGGTGAAGTCATTGGGACTGTTTGGTATCTCTGTAAATTGAATCCAATTCAGGGTGACTTTATTAGAAGAAATTAAATATTGTATTTCCTGAGGTACTTGCAAGGTTCTTGCTTTGGAAATCCTGTCTTACTTCCATTTATTTCTTCTTCATTGGAAAATCTTGAGAGCATAACTTCAGCACATTGGAGGCCATCTGGAAATAACTGGAGCAGGCTAAATTACACACTGCATTTGATAAAAACTTTTCAAAGACCCTTTCTCTGGGGAGAGAACATGGGAGCCTGGAAAAAGCTTTAATAGGGAAAACAGAGATTAGGGTTTCAATAAATAGGAAATTATGGTAATGTTTTCATTCAAAGAAAATACACAGGCAGAGATATTAGATGATGATTGAATACAAATGCTGAACCATCAAAGTGTTCCCGTGCCAGTGGCTGTTCTCTTGGTTTAGTCTTTCCTCTACCAGTTAATGTGTATGACTTCAAGATGCAAACCACTTCTCCAGCATTTCACAAGATGCCTACCTGGATTAAAATAAAAGTAAACACATGAAATTAAATAATACAGGTTTGTAGGGAAAGTAATGAGCTTAAGCAGGTAGTTAACATGTGGATTTGGTTGTTCAGGAGGCTGTGCAGGTAGATTGTACTGGAAGGCTCAAAAAGATGTGGGGCAGTTCTGTGGACAAACCAGAAGGGAACTGGACTGGGGTTGCAGTGTCCCTCAGTGGATGACTGTGGGTGCGGGATGGGAGCAGAGCACAGGCAGTAGCTGGGTTTGTGTCCTTTCCCACTGGAGACAGGGTGCTGCCCAGGCCAGAACGTGACTCTGCCTCTGCCATGCATTTGCCCAGCACCTGGGGCCTGGGTACCACTCAGCCGAGCTCTGGCAGGTTGGATGTCTCGTTCCTTCTTTCTCTCGTTGTTTCCAACCCAGGAACAACTCGTCAAAGTGTGGACTAATGAATCATTGCAAGTGCTTGATGTGTTGGCAGCTCCTTGCCACCCAGCTTCACACTCTGTTCTGCTGCCGTAATTTTAAGAAACTATTGGAACAGTGCCCTCCTCCCCCCAAAAAAGTATATCCAGAGATCTGGGAAGTAATGTATGCAGCCCTCCCCCAGTTTATTTGTACCAAGCCATTTGGGTAGGCCTTGGTGTTAGTTTTAGCTGCAGAGCAGGTTTTAGTCAAGGAATCAGAATCTTGGATATACTTTACTCTGAGAAGGTAATTGAGCCAGTTATTCCAGAACTGATGAAAACAAACTCATCTGAGTTGGGAGAATCCAGTCCAAGACATCAAAATCTCCCAAGTCCATAAAAAAGAGTTTTGGTTTACATGGGGTATTAGTTATTATCCTGTCAGTCATGTTTGTTAGTTTGATTTAGAATTTATTTAGCAGTCTCTCACACCAGCTGTGTTCTGTGTTTATCTTTGCAAGTATAGGATACTTACTTGTTCTTCCAGCATCTTAGTTCGGTTGAAAAACTGAAATCTGTACTTTCATCAACTATTTGTTGTACTTTATCTGACTCACAAAGTCCATACCATGATGTACTTCAGTGTACATGTTAGAACAACTTAGTCCTGTGCTTCTGAAAGGCCCCAGTCTCTGGGGAGCAGATGCCTCGTGAGGGGGATCTGCTTCCCTTGGTTTGGCTGAGGGGTCTGTAGGTTGGATTTGTGCTTTCAGCACAGAAGAAATAGGGAGTTCTGGAAGTGAATGGTCCTCTCCTGACTGGGTACTCAATGAATCTGTGGTTTTTCACCCCACATCCCTGCAACACCTTGACCCTTTGCTTTCAGAAGCAGACCACAAGTCACATTGCGGGTGAGCCTGGCCAGAGGAAGAGTTTCCATTTTACAGAGGGGTGAAGTCAGGGACAGTGTTTCATCTGGAAGCTGGGAATTGGACCTTTCCTTCCAATCCAGAGGAACAGTCCCCTTCTCCAAGAACTTAAACCCTTTTCCAGTATTTGAAAAGTTGCCTGCTTGCCTCTGCTAGTGTTCCTGCCTTTTATTTTCCTCCATTTCTGCAGTGTCAGGAAGAAAAAATAAATCTGTAATCCAAGTAACATCCTAAATATAGAAGTGCTAGTTTACAAATGAGAAGTCTTTCTGATGGCTTCAAAATGGTTTTGTAATAAAAGGAAATGTATTTGACACTGCCAGAATTTACAGTCCCACCAGAGACTTGTGAAAGAACTGCTATACCAAACAGCCTGGGCTGGAATGGAGCTTGTTGACACGTAGGGGTTACTGAAGGGTATTTCTGGCTGTTGCCATGAGGATGGCTTAGCAGGAAAAAATACCTTCTCTGTGACTACTGTAGGGCCTGTCTGTACCATCAGCTTTAAGGAAAAGCATTTTAATAGAAGGTGGTTGAAGAGGGAGGCTGCTTTTCCAAGTGGGTACCAGAATGTGGCCCTGAGAGCCAGGAGGAAGGGGTTATGAGCAAGTGCGGTGTGGGTGGTACAATCTAATACTGCTTTTGGCTGTTCAGCTGAGTAAAAAACAGTTTTACTGGATTCCCTGCAACTTTCAGACTTTTTTTTTTCCTCTCTCTCCAAAATCTTTCAGACTTTGAGTCTCTCCTAGGTTCACTTACAATTGCAGGAAGGTGTCACAGGGGTCTTCAGGTGCTGTCAAACACAGAGACCCCTCTCAGCCATTTGCTGAGATTTCAGCTGTGGGTTTAGAGGTGAATGGTCTTATTCCATTTGACAACAATTATTTACAGCTGCATCCAGGGGTCCAGTTCTGTTTGGTACATAGAGGCACAGCCACAAAGGAGTTACAGAAAATGAGTAGTTTGCTATGGTTTCTGCTTGCTCTGCCTTTGGAGGCACTGTCGATGTGTTGGGGAGAGAGGAACCTACCCCACTTCTCAGTGTCCAAACATAAAATGGGAGGACTTAAAAAAATGGCTGATGCTAGAAGGGAAAAAAAAGTCTGTAATGAACTTTTCCTCTACCAAAAGTAGTTTTCAGAATGAAAAAAGATGGCTAAAACAAGCATTGAAGTTTGATCAGTAAAATTGTCTGTTGAACTGGGGGATCTAATGCTTCATTGTCTTCAGATGATGTTCCCATCTCATCCGCTGTGACACATGAGGCTTGCACTGTATTATTTTCATCTGCACCCCTCTTAAGGCCTTTATTGCTTGCCTGGGAATGCTGTGTTGCTGCATGACCAGAAGCTGGAATGTCATGGCATACTGAACATCGAGGATTTGCTTAAATATTTTGCTAAAGATCAGTTCCCTGTGCTGTGATAGTGGTTTAAACAGCAAAACCCCAGTTTTAAAGCCTGACTTTTCATCCACGTTTGGGCCTGGGATTGTATAACCTCTTTCTGTTGGTGGTGGGGCTTTGCTCTGCCTTTTGCTGGGATTTTAACTTGAGGGCTTCTGCTGCCCTCACACCCCTGGCTCTTGTTCGAGTTCCCCGTGTGCTGGGGACCACCAGGCTCTGCTCTTCCTTGGTACGCTGTGAAAATACCTCCATGAGCTCTCAGAGATGTTTCAGGTTACATAAACCAGGATTTAAAATAGTATCTTTTTCACAACATTTGGAACACGTGTTCGTGAATATAAATTTTCAGCGCAGTGCCAACAGAGTTAGTTTAACAGATGCAGAACTCTGTTACTAAGAATAGTTTCTGCAGTTATCTCCCCACACAAATTTTCTCCCTGGGCATTTGCTATGTGCTTATCAACACTGCAGAAGATCATATGCATGTTCTTTTTTTCCAGAAAATAGTCTGCAAGCTTTCTGCTTTCAGAAGCTATTGAAAGCCCGTTCTTCTGAAGCCACACTGAGTTTCAACTGATGAATCAGAATTCTGCATGGAAAAATTTAGGTACAAACACAATAAGAAAATTTAGCAATATTTTTTTTTTTCTTGTGTTTTTTTTTCCCCCATTCTTGCTTTCCCTTGGTAAACAGCAACACTTGCTGGCAAGAATGGGAATAACAGATCAATCTGCTTATTTTCATGTGTGTCAGTCATCCAGCTCTCTTCCAGCTGTTAGCCAGTGAGAATTTACCTGGTGGGGAGGAAGATTTAGTGTCTTGGCAAAAGATTCAGACTCCTCCCTAAAAACATGAAGCCCATAAGAGAACCTGAAGTCAGTTTCAGATTTTATTTGAATGAAAGCCGAATTCTCGGAGTTTTCCCACTAAAACAAAATGCTCTCGTGAGTGGGATTTGGTCAGCGGTAAGCTCAGGAAACTATATTTAAACAAGAAGGAAAGAATTAATTGAAGGTTGCCTGTTCCTCTTTTGCCAAGCAGCAGGACTTCTACAGGGTGTGAAACGGTGGCTATTAGCCAGGGTTAATGGGCATTGTCTCGTTTATTACCATGCACTGTTACGAGTAACTGTTGGTTCCTCTGTTCAAGCAGTGCTTCTGTTGCCAGTGCTGTCAGGAGATCTGCTTCATTTAAAAAAAACAAAGACCTGGGCTTGGTATGTTAGTAGCCATTGAAGTGGAACATAAAAGAAATACAATAGGAACAACATACTGAAAAGAATCACGGTTTTTAAGGTAGTTGAGTGCTTAATTCTTTTGTAATCAAAGAGAATTCAAGTGCCCACACACAGTAAAAATATGGCTGGGGAAAAGAAAGTGTCAAAACTAGCAAAATGGCTTTGGGTCTGCTGAAGTAAGGGGGGAAAAACAGGGAAGTATGAAAAAGCCCTAAAACCAACCAACCAAAGCAAACAGGAAAACCCCCAACCAAACAAAACCCCCACCTTGTTTTGGTGGAGATTAAGGGACATAACTTGATTTGCCATGATGTCCTTTCTGTGTCCCGCCACATATGACAGGCGGCAGTGGAACATAGAGGTTCTGCGTGAGGTGTGAGCACTGCAGAATGACTTGCTTTGTCATCCACTAACTTATCAATGGATATAATTCTAGAGAAGTGTTGGTGCTGAGGTTTTACATCTCTGTGCATGTTTTAAGTTTTGTCATTAAGATTGCCTTGTTTCTCGTATGTGGGACAGCACAAAACTAAATCTTTGGATGATTAAGGAAAAAAAAAGTTTCTTGGAAGATGTGGAATAATGTTTATGGCTTTGCTTGGGAGAAGGAACCTCTTGCATGTGTCCTGTGATCATCACTGCTGTTGGATTGCCAATCCAACAGAGTGATGTGCTGGGATAACTCTGAGGCAAGCGAGCATCTGGGAGAGAGGACTCAGCTATGTGCTTCGGGAATAACCTTCCCTCATAACTGGGGTTTGTAGTTTCTTTTATTGACTTGCTACTAGCTGTTGTGAAGGTTGCTGGCATTGCTGGTGTGGTCTGTAGTGTCAATTCTCATCTTCCTAATTCGGAGCTCAGTTTGTTGGCACCACCAGCTGTGGTAGGTCCAACCTCCCTAGGAGCTGTCCCTTCTCCACCCTGGTGGTTTCAATGAAAAATGGTTTTTTCAGCAATTTAAAACTTTTTCTGTAGGTGTCATTTCTTTTTGCTCAGCTTTTGCAGACTTCAACATTTGTGGTGCAAAAAATCTGTGCTGGGGTATTTGCAGGATTCCCTGCACAAGGAACTACTGCTCCAAGCCTGGCTCTGAGTGTTACACTCCCTTTCCATGCACAAAGACCACCTGTGTGGGTGGATTCTGCATGGATTCATCTCCTAAAGTAACTTTGGGATCTGCTCTTGGGAGAAGAAAACAAAGCTGGGCCAGGGAATCTGGAGGTTGCTGTCGTGTAGTTTGCTTGTCTGCACCTGGGAGCAAAACTGATTCCTGAAGTTGTGTAGGACTTCCCCTTGAAACGGGGAGTAGGAATATGGGGAGGCAGAGGAAAGCTTGGGATTTTCCATGTTCTTGTGCTTAATTTAAGACGGTGATTCAGCCAGCCAAGGGAGACAGTTTATCTGCTCAGCTCTGGTACAGGCGTTGCCTCTTCTTGTGCCAAATACCTTTGAGGATGGGAAGAGACGACATGGTCCTTCTGGAAACCTGAGAAGAATTTTGGTGGTTCAAAAGAAATAAAATAAACTTGAATCTGCTGAGGCTGTGCTGTCATTTGCACTAATAGAGTAGAGATTACAACAGAGTTCTCCAAAAAAGCCTTGACTCTATGAGTATGTAATTTTAAGGAAGCTTTTATTTCTGACTGATCTGTGTACCTTGGTATTTTTATGTCTCCTGGAGAAGGCTGCTGTGTGTGGTTTGTCCATCCAGCAGCTGTGGTAACCCATAACCATGGAGTGCTGTGCTGTAGGTCTGAGATAAGTGTTGAAATCTGCACGGTTTATTTCTGAAACACGATACAAATGTAATAACTTCTGAAGATCAGCTATAGATTAGCAAATACTTGGTGAGTCATACCTTCCCCTTGCTGCCTTTTTTTTTTTTTCCTTAAGCATGTCATAAACGTTTAGGAGAGCTCATTCATCCCAGAGAGGTGTGAAATCAATCTTTGATGCATAGGGTTGTGACTCAGGGAGTGGAAACAAAAAGGCTACTTGGTGTAATGTCTGCTGCTGTGCTCTTGCCAAATGCCTTGAGCAGAGGGGGAAATCTCTCCTGCTCCAGTTTGTTTGGGAGATGCTTTGAAGATTATGGATCTCTTCCATATAGCAGACACCCAATTAACTGTGATTAGGAGTGTTGTAGGTAATAGCTCTGCTATGAGGATGAAGAGAGGATGAGAAAGATGAATAGCACAGGATGTGAAGGTATTGGCTGGATGTGTGCGGGGAGGCGATGGGGTAGTGGAAGTCTGGGAAGGAGGCAGCAGGGGAGCCTGAGACATTCCGGCCTGGAGGGAGCTTTTTCGGGAGGGTTTCTAGGGCAGGCGTCAGCAGCTGGCTGGGAGCTGATGTCCAGGTGAGTTTCTGCTTAATCTCCTCGCTCTGGCTTCAGTCCCTCTCTTTGTTGTGTATGTGCCTTTGGCCCTTCTGATAGAATAAGTGGGCCTGCATCCCTACAAGATCCTTATGTCTTTTATGCAGCACAAAGAGGAACTCAAAGCCTTTAGAATCTGTCTCTTGCCCATTCTTTCTGGTTTGAAATTAAGTATGTGAAATGTATCTTTAGCTGTGAGAATTTTCCTTATCCTTCCATGTCCATCTTCTGTCCCCAGGATGCTCCCCATCCCTTTTTTCCCATACCTGCTCTTTCCATGTGGAGGTGGCTTTGGCTGTTAGTAAAGTGAACTGGCTGCCATAATCTCCTACATGTTCTTCACCTTCTCTCTTCCACCTTGGAAGTCACTATTCCAGATCTGTCTTGTGTTGCAGCACATCTACTTCACCTTCTCAGAGCTTTTGCGGTGTCCAACAGTTCGCGTTCCGTGATTGTTATCTTTGTGAGCCACTTAAAATTGTTTTAGTAGGGAACTGTATTCTAAGTTGAGAGATGGCAGGGAGTGGGCGTCATGGTTTTACGGCTCTTGGTGGCACACAGGAGCCTCTGCACTGTTCCCAGAGGATGCTGTGTACTCCGGAGCTGGCTGTCCCAGGGCCAGACTCTCTCCAGCCTCCTGCGCCCAGGCAGCTGAGGCTGATGGAGCAGTTCTCAGGGCTCTCTTTCTGCTGAGTGTGTTTGAGCAGTGTTGATGTTTCTGTAATTGCACTGGGTGGACAAACAGGCTGCTTATTGCTCCTGTGATTGCCCAGGAAATGTTCTGTCAGCTCCACCCTTTTTTTCTTGATGTGTAGCACATCCCTCTGATCCAGTGTTGAGCTAAGCTGGAGAGGGGAGCAGAACACTGGGTGAGTCATGTCACAAAGCTCTTGCAGCAGGTGTCTGCCCAGATCTGCTTACCTGCCTTTCTTAACTCAGTCTTTTTCTGCCCCATCTCTCCAGTTGCTTTGTGTTGTTGTTTAACAAGGTGCTCTTATAGAGAGAGACTTGTTAGCTTATTTTTTGCCATCTGTCTTCCATTCTTTCCCTTGAGATCTTCAGCTTGCAGTGCAGTGGATAAATGGGCAGGTAAAGATGATCTTGGGATGCTTTCTGCTGCAGCACTTCTATGGCAGCATGGCATAAAATCAGCTTCATTTGAAGAAAATGAAGGGGAAGGATCAGCAGAGGAGCACCTGAGAGGAAGGAGAGGGAGGACTCCCAGGTACAATGCTGTTTCAAGTAAAACTTTATGTTGGCCTTGTTGCATCAAAATGAGTTGACCATTTCATAGGGAAGAGATATTTCTCCTTCCTTCAAAGGGAAGAAGAGATCCACAGTAGGAAGCAGTTGGGGTTTTTTTATCATTATTAAAAAAGACAAACAAACCCTTTGGCTAGCATCGAGGGACTGCTGCTGTCTCCTGGCACTCTTCTGTCTCCCCTCATGTTTCTTATGTTGTCTGTCTTCTATAATTAAAGTTTTTCAGGACATGAGTGGTCATGTTTGCTATTTGTGTGGTGCTGTTTGTACAAGATGCTGATTGATGTTGACTGCCCCTGTGCACTGTGGCGGTGCAAACAAGTAATTAAGTAGCAGATAGAGATTTGGTGTCTATATGAGTGAATATGCATAACTCCCCTGATATGCTAATATGGAGGGGGAATACAGACAGAGCTTTAGGTTTTGTGACTTTGATAAATAAACTGTTTTCAGGTAGTGGGAAAGCAGGTGAAATACCCAATGTGCTCAAGGGAATGTGGCAAAATAGAAGCCTCTGAGTACGGGTTGCTGTCAGTTGGAATTGCAGAAACAAGTCATTCAGCAGCTGCTTTGTTTGATACTTTTAAATGTTATTGTAACTTTTAATTCAGATGGGCAAACCTTTACCCATTTAAACAATTAATTTTGTTCAAATGTGTGTTTAGAGTATATTAATGCTTTTGGTCCTCATCAGTTTTTTACCTAGTCAGAAAGAGGAAGCTGTAACAGTAAGTCCATTTTGACCTAAGTCCACTCTTCAACTCCTCCATCACTGGATAAATGCTGTATGGTTTCTTTTCACAATGTAAATATTTAAAGGGAACATAACTTGTTGGTGGAAACCATCTAATTAAAAGCATTAGGAGCTGTGTTTATTTATAACATGTATGAATAATTATTACTCAAAGTCTGGGTATTATTTTCTTGGGAAGTCCCTCATTAGAAACTCTGCATCATCAAGGGTGAACTGCACTGTTACTTAACCAGTTTCGGTTTGCAGCTGGGCAGAGGCGTCAGAAGAGAACTGCAGAGGCAAAAGGAACACGCTGTGAATGTGAAAGCAAATTTTCCAGCATCCCAGCATTTTTCGTAATTATTTTTCTTTGTTGTCTGGAGCTTAAACACGGTCAGTGCTGAGCTGCTGGAGCAGTGCAGTGTTTTGTGCATGGAGTGTTGTTCTGGGTGGTGCAGGGAGGAAGGGGGTAGCACTCAGGGAGGGGGTGTTTCCTGCCCCGAATGCCAGGGCTGCTGAGCATCCCTGGGCCTGCCGTGTACCTTCTGCCAGACTGCCCTCCCTCGCTGCAGCTCTGCCCGGGTTATACATCCAAGCCTTTGGCCCCTCTCCATTTCCTTTAGAACAGGGACCATTGTTTGCGCTTGGACAACAGTGGCTGTGTTTTCTAATTCAAAAAATGCCTTAGAGAAGAGGCCTTTATCATCATTCCTGCTTTGCAAATGGGGAGATAGAAAGAGAGAAGGGAGCAGCTTATCCTCAGGTGATGGAGATGAGCAGCAGTGAGGAACAGAATCCTTGTCCTCGCTGAGTCCTGTAGTTATTTCATCTGATTTTAGTGCCATCAAGTAAAACTCTTCTGTGAACTTGTAAAAATAAAGAGTTTATTGCAAAGTATTTCAGAACATGAACAACCTTTCCCTCCATTCAGCCAGAGCTGGATTAATTGCAATTACTGGTAATCATGGCCTTAAGCTACTGGCAGTGATGTTCTTTGACAGGTAGGGATAGCTCAGTAGTCAGTGCTGGAGCTTTGTGCTGGAGAGACCTGGCAGACAACAACAGCAACTGCTGTTGGCTGCTTCTCATCCTTCAGGTTCCTGGGGAGGGAAGTTCCTGCGCTGTCTGCTCATGGCAGCTCTTCTCGTGGTCCCATGCACGGGGAGTGAACTCTGACCAGCTCACTTCGTGAAGCTGCCATTTAGATTTTGTTACACAACACTTGTACTTTCCTTAAACAGAACAAAAACAACAGCCTTTGGGGTTTCTTGTTCTTATTTTCTCAATTCTTCATTTTTTTCTTTTACCTTACTTCCCTTCTGAGGGTTAAGTTCTTCCTGGGTCTGTAAATATTCATCTCTTGTCCCGTCTCTCTACTCTGACAAGTATTCTCCCATCTTTACTACAATGATATTCTCTTGTGCTCTCCACACTTTTCTGGCCCTGTCTTTCTTTGCCTCTTACCTCACCTGCCCTGTCTCCTGCCTTTCTCATGCTGCTGATGCTTCAGACTCCACCTGTGCCATGTCCCTTGGAATTGTTCCTCACACACCAACTGTGTCTTGGCAGCTTCTTCTCTTCATTTCTTTTTCTCTTGCATTTTCCTGTGCCATTTTCTTCTGAAGGAGAAGGCTTCTTGTGCTACATTCTTCTTTTTGTACTGTATTTTCTTTTTTTCACTTTATTCTCCATTCTCTCCTTGTACTGTTGAAGACATGAAATTTCTGTAGCTTCGTGCCTAATAGCCAGATCTTGATTCTTTGTGTTTTCACAGTATAGAGGAATCCCAGCCATACCTCTCTACTGTATAGAGTTTTGTACGGCCCAGACCCAAGAATGATGCCCACAACTCCTGTTTCATGAATTTACTTAATTTGGGGTGCAAAGGATAGGAAAATATCACAGAAACAAAGCATGGTAGTAATAGTTACAAATTCAGCTTGCTGGACAAGGAGAGGCTGCTGTCTGTATTAAGAACTTTTTGTTAACAAGTGGAAATTGCAAGGATTTTGCTGTCCACTTCTGAGACCAGGCTAGGATGGGAGAGCAAGCATTGTGGCAGGATATGGGTTTGTTTTGTGTTCAGGATAGGGTGACAAGTGATTCTGACCTCTCGGTCACTTTTTTCTTTTATCCTCTGTTTGCTATCCATTAATCCCTAGGTCCGTGACCCAAACTAACCATAATGTGTGCTTTGTAGCTGTCATCTCGCTGTGATTTATTTTTGCCTGTTTGCTCAGAACGGTTTGCTTCTGTGGCTAGGAGTGGGATAACCAGGATTTAGCATGAAGGCTGTGCTGCATGATGCCAGAGGTGTTAAAGCCTTGCTGTGCTTCTGTCATGGAAGAGGAGGAATTCAGATGTGGTGACTTGAATTTGCATTTGTTCCCATCATACAACAAAGGAAAACTGAATTGGAAGTTGAGGCTTGTTTGCATTTTTCTATTCTGTTCATAAATTATTATTTCCTGTCCACCCACCCTCTTTCTCCCCAAAACTAATTGAATTTAAGCAGGGTCGGCTTTGCATCTAAGAACTGGGCTCCTGAAAAATGCAGTGGAAATGAATCAATTAATGGCTTATGAACTTAACCATAGAAACATCTCAGTTGTTCCACAATAGCAGTATTTTTCTTGGTTTATGTAACCAGTAGCATGTGAAAAACCTCTGTGTTGCTAAAGATGGTCCATATGTTGACATGCTATTGGAACAGCAATGCACTTTGTGGTATTTTAGATTTGGTCAGGCATCAAGCAAACGATCCTGTTCCCTGATCGTTTGTCAGTTTTCCTTAGTCGTGGGAGATTGTAGATGCTGGAATACAACCGTGCAGAGCTCACAGGAGAGAAATGGCTTTGGCCAGTGTCCTCTCTGCTTCTGTCTTGAGTGAGAAATACCAAAACCAAAATCACATATTTTGGAGCCTGGTGCTGGTGTGAGAGCTGTGAGTGCTGGGAAGCCTAACGAAGAATTTGTCTGCTAAAAGCTTGTGCTTTCCCCTCCGAGTGTTGCTGTTGGTCTAACGAGGCAGTCTCCTTGCAAACCCTTGGGTTGCTCATGCCCTGTGACCATCGTGGCTGCGCGCACATTGCTTTTTGTTACTCTAACAATATAACTTCTGATATCTCAGCCAAACGTGTTTGTTCATCAGCTGCTCTTAACAAGTCCTTTGTGGATGCATCCTGCAGTCATCTGTCCTGGATTTCTTTCTGTTTAGGCAAGGCAAAGGAGCTGTACTGAATGCTGTCAAGACTGACCAAGGGTGGTCTGAGCTGTCTCCTTTGAGCCTCTGAGTTCTGGCCCAAGATCTTTACACAGGGACTTTTCTGTGTGGGTGCCTGAGTCCAGCTCGTGGTATCTGCAGCCTGTCACCCCAAGTGTGGGGCGAGGGGTAAGAAAGACCAAGCTGGAAGGAGAGTAAGAGAGGCTAGAGACAGGCAGGCAGCTTTCTGTCCTTGTGCTCCAGGCCTGACGTAGGGAGGTGATGTGAGCAGTGAGGGCTTCTGTAGGATTTGCTGGCTTGTCTGTTTTCCACATTGACATTAATACTTGTGATGTAGTCAGTGACAGTGCAGCTGAAAGCAGAGAGAAGTGCTGGGGCACTGGGGTCTCCCCAGCAGTGCTCTGTGCTGTGCAGAAGCTGGAGAGATCATGAATGTTTTCTTCAGAGATTTTGGGAAGACTTGCAGTGTCAAGATGTCTGTTCTGCAGTGTCTGACGGCTTGAGTGACACTGCCAGATGGACTCTGTGCTCGAGTGGCTCTGACCACTGGCCAGCTCATCGCATGTCTGAAGGCTTAGTCACCTATTAAGTGAAGTTTTTGAAATATTTCTGTTTTATTTTAGTGTATGAAACAAGGCTCACTAAATTATTCCAAAACCTATGGAATATTGTTTGTCCTTAATCCAATAGAAACAGTTATTTTAAAATGTTTGGAGGAAGTGTTTCTCAAGATACGCTCTGGTATTTCTGTTGACTGAAATTGCTTATTAAGTTGGTGATGCAGCAAGGCTGCTGTCTGGAATAGATCATTTAATACACCCTCTACTGCTCTGCTCAGTCAGTGTGTGTGTTTCCTTAAAAATGCTACAAGAAGCACAAATATAGCTGGAGCACCTAGTCTGGAGTCAGGGACAAAAATAAACATGACATTATTATATTGGACTTGGCCACGGTTCTGACTGGTGGTGCGCTTTGATAACTTTGACGTCTCATGTTTTTAAGCAGACTTGAAGGTTCGCAGGCTTTGCTAGTTCCGTGGATAAACCTTTCTCAGTCCGTTTTTTTCTTTGAAGTTCTTGTTTTGGTGTTTGTATCCTTCTCCAAAGGCTGCAATTACAGAAAGCCAGGGCTGTGCTTTTCCCTGCTCATTCCAAAGTGGCACTTGGACACGATGCCCCAGCTGCCAACTGCAAATGTTTTTTTTGGTTTTTTTTAAGTACAGCAAGGTCAAAATTACACAGATCTGCAATCAGCTCGCTCTGCTACCTTACTAAAGCATTTTTGTCGCTCTCCTACCTCCCTTCCTGCACTGAAACACCTAAATTTAGAAACGTTGAAGCCCAAGGGTTAGATTGTGCTGTGAATTTGCCACAACTCATTTGGTGTGCATTATGCCCATTCGGACTGTTAAATGGCAGCTCCCTTTCTCCTGCCTCTGTTTTGGGAAGCCATGGGCAGTTTGCCAGCAGAGTTTGGCCACTGGGCTGCTCTAGGTCCATGTCACTGCTCTTACTCCCACTGCTATACCAATAGCTGTATTTATATTTGCAGTAGCACCAGCTACAGCCTTTCTATTTTAAGAATCCCTGGCATGCTGTAGCCTTTCCAGAACATGATTTGCACTCTTAGGGAAAATGAAAGATGCATCCAACAGAAAGGAGCAAGCTTGCAGAAGTTTGGATGTACATCAAGTTTCCTTGGGGCGTACCTTAAGAGAAGGGATGGCTGGTTATGAATTATGACTGCTAAAAGATTTCTGTCACTTACAGAAAACTAACAAGGAGAGATTCTGACTGAGCCTAATTTTTTCCAATGCATTTACACTGGTCAAGTACTTCTGTTTTCAGTTCTGAATAACTATTAACTCAGTATTGTGCATTTGTCACTGAAATTGATGTTCAGTAAAGAAGGTGCTTCTCCAAGCCATAATCTTTTCCTCAACTTGCCTAAAGGTGATAAAAAATGTTCTGGGATGCCGGCACTGTTGTGGAATAGCAGTGTGCTGAGCAGCCTGTGTGTGTCTGCATGTGGTGGGTTTGAGCAGGAAAAACGCTGAAGGTTGACTCTTTGTTCAGGGGGAAGAAGGAGAGTTCAGCCACTCAGTGTTTCCTTGCAGTCAGATTTGATCCATTAGTGTTTAAGAAAGCAGTCAGGAAATTTGCTGCCTCCACATGAAGTTCTGTGCTTGATGAGGAGAGGAGAACATGTGTAAGGTATCAGTGGTTTCTTGTTGGCTCAGCTAACTGAATTTTGGTCATTGTCAACATTATTAAAAGCTTACGTGATATCTCTGGTTAATTCTATTAAAAGAGTTTGGCTGGTATGAACAGTCAATCTCTGAATCTCTTAAAATTACAGTAGGTCAACAGACAAACTTACAAGGATTAATAAAGAATTTAACAACAAGGGCCCAGAGAGTCAATGACTTGTGTAGAGCCTGTGTAGCAACACATGCACAGAGGAGTTACTGAAGAGTAGCGAGAGTCTTGCTGCAGCTATAAATGTTCCTATTGATCTTTCCAGTGGCTGATGCAGTGCCTGGGTCACGTCATTCTTGATCCTGTGGCTGAAACCTTTCTAACGTGGATGAACGAAATATTTTTAAGTGTATGATAAATGAAAAGACAAATGAAGGATTAAATGTCACCGCTTCTGGACCAGAAATAATTTGGGTTGGAAGGGACCCCTGAAGGTCATCTGGGCCAAGCCCTTGGCTCAGTGTACACAGATGTCTGACCCCTTTGCTTTGCCCTTCCAACAGCCCCAGGTCTAACCCATCTTGGCAGTGAGCAGCCAGCCAGGAACCAAGGCAGGCCCACGGATTTCTGATGGATTTCCTTTTTGTCAGAGGGCTCAGCACTGCCAGGGCCGTGGGGCTGCTGCCTTCCCTTCCGGCTGCCAGCGCCGGGCACTTCCCCGAGCAGTTCACTGCCTGCATGTTCCAGGTTTCAGAACATTCTCAGCTGCACTGATAGGTACATTGTGGGTGGGAAGAGTTTGTTTCCTATTGAAGAAATTAATTGCTGGTAACTTCCCACATTCTTCTTTCTCGGTTTTGTCACTGAATATTTTCCAGGACCTGTTTTTTTTTTTCCGGTAGCAGTTTTGGCTGGAAAAGCTATAGGCTGTTTTTCAGTGCTGTTCACTCAAAAGCAGCTAATATTAAGAGGAAAGCTCATTTCCATTTTCAGAACTTGTGGATGATTAAGTTTTTGGTAGCAGAGATTTTTTTTTTCTTTATTTAAGTGCTAACAAAATATGTGCATGTACAAAAGCTGTGTTTGAGTGCACAGAGATTAAGCCAGCTAAAAATAGCATCTTCTGTGACCCTGCTGGAATTTTCTTTAAGCTTGGAAACACTGAAGTGTGTGTTTTGTCAGATTTGAATCATGAACCTTGAAGAAGAGCTAATGACTTCTTATTTCTCACCCCTAATTTTCAACTAGAGCATTCTTTATGTGAACAGGAGATCCGTCTGAAACTGTACCTCAGGCTCCACTTACCTTATTTAACTTTGCTTACTTGCTTTGCTCATTGTAACATTTTCTTCTGCTCCAGTTGGTGTGTTTATGAAAATCATTATTTTCAGCCCTTTTAGTCAGACCCATGCAAGCCGTGCAATTGTTGCTGGGGGTGACAGTTCCCCAAAGCTGCCTTATTTTCTGTTGTACTTAAAACCAAACTTTTCCTCTTGAACATCTTGTAACTCTTACCCTGATGAAATGTGTGGCTTTCTCTGTTACTCTGTCTTGTTTTCCTGGCAATTAGCAAAGACTTTTTAGCTGGGACTAAATGATCAGCTCCTGGGACAAAAGCTGTATTCTCTGCTACCTGTCCTGGTGGATCTGGTTGTAGGTAAGGGATGGCAAAGATCTCGTTTGCTTTTGGGGCTGAGATGCAGTTCTGGCCTTCAAAAGTGTTTCCAGGATGTGCTGCACCCAAAGTGGCTAGGGTGCAATTAGTATTACCATTAATTATGTTTTACCAACAAAAGAACAAAAAGTGATTAAACCCCCCCCCAGTTCCGTTGAAATTGAAATGTTCTGGTAGGAAGCAATCCTAATGCTTTGCACGTCCCTTTTGGATGCAGATTTTCTTTCAGCATGTATTAGTATTTAAACTATAATAGATGTTTTGGTAATTGGTTGAATCCTTGCTTCAAAAAATCTTTTCTTTAAATTTGTCTCTGTTTCTGTGTAGAACAGAATTGCAAAAAATAAATTCCAGTGCTTGACTAGCTCTTGTTTGGCATGAAGTTGTAGAGCACTTAAAATTCCTCATGCAACAGCTTTAATTGCTTGCTAATCTCGCCTAAAGATTGGCTGAGAATGTCAGCTCAGTTCTCCTGTTGCTTATTCTCAGTAGCACAGACTGCAAATGCTTGGGGAAAATGTACTGGGAGCATTTCCTGTAGAACGTGGGTGAAGGGGTATGGAAACACTTGCCTAGAGGTCAAATTGTTGACGTTTTAGTAGCTGGTTATTGATCTCTATCAGCAGCCTGACAGTTGCATGGCTTTTGTTGAATGAGTTAATAATTTCTTGGTGTGATGTGAAATCAACACCCAATTGCCCTGAGCCCCCGAGTGTGACCCCCGTGCAAGGGGATGCTGTGAGGTGCTGTTCCCAGCACATCTGCTCTGCTCCGCGGAGCCTTCCCCAACGAGCAGCTCTTTTGGACAAAGCCTGACCCATGGCTCTGCCTTCCTCTTTCCTTCCCACGTCGTGCTGGGCTTTGGTGAATGTGTTAGTGCTCACAGTGGTGGCTGTTCCCTTTTTTTAGAAACAAATCTTACCCGCAGTAACTCCGTATCCACAGTGAGTAATGGAGAAATCATTGCTCGTTAATGATTCACTGGCAGGTTCCTGTACTGCTCTTGCTCAGTCGCTGGTGTTGCTTTGGCTCCAAAGTGTTGCTCAGCCGAGCACTTAGGCCTGATTTTCATAGTTTCAGTAGGGTTGTTGTAATGGACAGGGTGGTGGGTGGCTGCCTTTGGTTACTGCTTGTCTGGTTCAAAGTACATCCCTCCAGAGCTGGTCCTGATGATGCTCTTGGTAGTTCTGTGCCGTTGAACCTTGCAGCTTCCTAAAGACCACTTCTACCAGTTATTTTTTGTTGGTTTGCCAAAACTGTTCTTGGGTATTTGCTTAAAGACTGCCTCATGATCTACCTGTCCTGCTGTGTGTATCCCCTTCTATGCTCAAAAGGTTAAATACTAAACTTTGAATTTCCATTTTGAATCGTATTTTCAGGTAAAGTTTTTGTCCTAGCCTCTCCAAAGTGTTTGCTTTCTGCATGCATACTTGGTCTTCTGCTTTTGGGAAAGCCTGTGCTGTGTTGCTGCAGGTATAGGAACAGTGCCTCTAATCGAGGTGCAAAGCAAACTTCAGCCCTGAATAACTCAGAAACAGTCTTGAATGATGCCTGGGGTCACAGAGTCCAGTCCTTTGTGTTGGTGGTGCCTGTCATATCCTCCCGAGGCTGATTGAGTTACAAAGACAGAGCTTGCCTAATAATTCAGCTTCCTATTTTGTAACAGTCATTATTGTAGGCTGTTTCATGGTGCTATTGTTCAGATAAACTAAGGAAAAAAAATAATAAAAAAGAGCTCACACAAGAACAAGAGGATGCTTTCGCTGCTTTTGGCTTGGTTACTTCCTGTGAAAAAAAACATTTGCCATGCAATGCTTGGGATCATTCAGCAGCAGTCAGCCCAATAGAAATTAATAAGCTAAAAACCCCTAGAAGCTGTAGGATGTGAACAATGTGAAAATGCTGTGGCTTGACTTTTGAATATTCATCTTTTTTTTTTTTTTCTTGATGTCTTCTCACCTTCCAGCGTGGGCAGCCAACGCCAGCAGCTCCGAGTCATTTTCCAGCACCATTGTGCAGGATAACAGAGGCTCTGGGCTTGGCTGTGCTGCAGTGCAATCCAAGATTGGTGTGAAACTTGCACCCCAAAAGAAGGAAGGGGAGAGACATGGCCTCTGCTTGGCCATGGGTCTGAGCATCAGAGGAGCAGGAGGCTGCAGCAGACCCAGGCCAAAGGGGGTGTGTGGTGGGAGGCTCCATCAAATAAAGCAGACTGGGGGTGATTTGGGACCCAGCTATTTCTATTGCTTTCACAAGTTCCTGTGATTGATTTCACTGTAGAGAGGAAAAGCAGAATTTTGTATCAAAAGTAGTTTTTGTATTTTCCTCTTGTTTCTTTTTTCTTGTACAGGGGAAGGCTTTCCTGCAGCCATTCTCCCACTGTCACTGCACAGCAGTGGCTTCATGCCCTCTCCGTTTTCTTCCTCTCTTGTTGCCCTTCTCCTCTTTCCCTTCCCCACGCGCTGCCCTTTCCCTGTGCCCCACCTGTTTGCTCCTGGCACAGTCGGGGCTGTGCCAGTGCCAGCGGGGAGCTGGGAGCTGCCAGAGCTCCTCTGCCTCCCTGGGTCCCTCAGCTCCTCTGCCTCCCTGGGTCCCTCAGCTCCTCTGCCTCCCTGGGTCCATCAGCTCCTCTGCCTCCCTGAGCCCATCGGCTCCTCTGCCTCCCTGAGCCCATCAGCTCCTCTGCCTCCCTGAGCCCATCAGCTCCAGCTGCCTCCTGCCAGCGAGCTCAGATCTGCCTCTGCCTCCCAGTTCGTGCAAGAATGTCTCTGTTCAGCTTTATTTTTTGATTGAACTATTAATGTCTCAAATCAAGGAGCACCAAACCTGATTTTTAATTTTTTTTTTCTTTTTTGGTGAGGGATGCCCCTTCAAACAGCCTGAGATTGCTCCACATCGCGTTGATCACAGAAATTGTTCGAGAGTCCTGGGCCTAAGCTCATATGGGGAAACGGCCCTGAATCAATGAAAGAAAACATTCAGCAATGTGCATTTTATACAAGCATTTAAACTTCTTTTTTTTTTTTTTGGTTTTGTTTAGTAATAAAAGGAACAAAGCTATTATTAGTGACCATGGGCTTGGGAGTTTGCTAAAGCAGCAATAGTTACTCATCTGTTTTCATTTGCAGAAGTGTTCTAACAAAGGCAGCCACAAATGCAGCAGCGGGGTTAGGAGGTGGATGGTAGGAGTGGAAGTGCAGTTTCTGGAAGCCAGTGCTTACTAAGACCTTTCTGTCTGGTCTTGGTTCTGTGGCCGTCAGGAGCTCAGGTCCCAGGGAACTCTTGCCTTGCCTTGGATTGAAATGTGAAAGGATGGATCCCCTGGGTAAGTCCTTGGTCCTTTTTCTTCTCTGAGCTGCAGCAGAGCTCCACAGAGCAGCTGACCCTCCTGGTGCCAGCCTGGGGTTGTGCCTGCATGTCAGCTGCTGCAGCTGGTTAGTGGGGATGGAGAACAAGCAGTGGTATAGGATCATTTTGGGTTAGTTTTCCCTCTCTCCTCCTGGTTTAGGTAGGAATAAAATGGAGAAATTACCTGACTTGGAACCACAAAAACTCCAATATTTTCTCGCTTGTTTCTTTTTCAAACCAGCTGAACAAGCATGCAGAAGACCTTTTGCATGTGCTTTCATGTGCAGCCAGCTGGGTCAGGGTTTGCTCCGTGGCAGATGCCGTGGACTGCAGAGCGGATGCTGTACGTGGTGGGATCCACGCTGCCTGCGAGGGCAGTTTGCTCAGGTGCAGCAAGGGCAGGCAGGTTTTCAGCTCAAAATGCTGTGGAGTGCCCAAGGATTCTGTGGGAAATCAGAATGAAATACTCCTGTTGATCTCCTTGGGTCTGGGATCATGTCCCACCGAAGTTTGGTTGTGCTGAATATGTACCTGAATTTAATGCTGAACTTAAATGCTCAGTGAGAGCTGCTGTCTAATAATCCCAATCAGCCTCTTTTTCTCCTCAATCCTGCAGCAGTTAAAAGTCTGATTCGCAATTTGAGTTTATATCCCGAGGTTGCTATGACAAATACCAGAGAAATATCTTGAATAAATAACAAACTTTCAGGAATTGCTGCTTACCCAGATGTCTGCGTGCTGAAGATACAAACTTAAATCCATGGAATTGCAGAAGACATAAGTGGAAAGGAGAGATGCAGAAGGAAAACTGCTGCTAGTGCATCGGGATCTGCTGGGGCAGCTGAGCCACAGCCGAGAAAGTTGCAATTATTTTTCTAGTGTCAGAATTGATATTGTCTGTGCTTTTCAGATAACAGATAAGCCAGGGAGGAGTGATTGAGCTGCTTTATCGTGCTGCTTACAGAAATATGAAATTTAGCATGATAATTGAATAAAAGGTCTTATCTGTATTTACGGTTGTTAATGGTCAGAAACTGCCATCCAAGAGTACAGATTATGTAATTTGCATTAATGTTGTAAATACATCTTTTTTTCCCTGGATTTTATGCAAACATTTTTTCAAAAAACATACTTTCTCTCTGCACTGTGTGAAATAATATTTTGCTTTCAAAGATGCCAAACTTTTGGAAGTAGACTGATAGAATAAGAAAGTTGTCACACTTGCTGATATTTTTACACATGGCATGTTAGAAGACTTTTTTGAATTTAGGAGTGGGTTATTAAAATTTTTCATCTTCCAGTTTTCTTCCTTTTTATTGTTTTGAAGGTTTCGCAAGCACAGTAAAAACTATGTAGGCACAAAAGTTTGAAATGTCCTGACACTAAAGGGAACAAAGAAACCTTCACCCTCTTGAAACAGGATTCTGCACACAGAACTCCAGTTTGCTTGGTTTTTCTCCATGGCAAACAAATTTTTGAAGTTTACTTTGGCAGGAATTCCCACCACCATTATGTTAAACAGAAATGGAAGGGTGTTTCTAAGCAGCATGTTTCTTTGTTGCCATGCGGAAATGCAGTTTTAAATCTGTTTTCTGTAGGCACTTTGTTTTGTTTTGCATTTCCTTGTCTTCTTCCCATGCATCCACAGCTTCCCAACACCTCTGGGAATCATAAAATAATAGATTGGTTTGGGTTGGAAGAGACCTTAAAGATCATCCAGTTCCAGCCCCGCTGCCATGGGCAGGGACACCTTCCCCGAGACCAGGTTGCTCAAACTATTTTAAGATCAGTAGTTATATTCATGTTTTTAATTGAAATGAGGAAAGAACTTCGTTCTAGCTTGAACTTCACTGTTTACATTTTTTTGCATGTGAAATGTTAACTGATACAAAAATGCCTGCAGGTTGGGATCCACCTTCGATTTGCATATTCGTTTTTTTAGTCTTGAGGACCTTTTTTGCATTTAATCTCAGATGAAAAATTATGAAGGTGGACTTTGCTGTAGAAAACCTAGCAGTTTTCTGCCAATATAAAATTTTTTTTTGGTGCTCTAATGATTATGAAAACCCCTTGTGTATTGCTTCTTGGAGGGTAGTATTTGAGAGGTTGGTAAAATGATGCTGCTGTTGAATAATTCAATGAGAAAATGATAAATCAGGGGATTTTGTGCTTAAAACCTGTTTTTTCACTGGGCTAAGGTGATTCAGCCCATCCCTGCCAACTCCAGCTGTTATTTGCATGTGGACTGGAAAGGGCTTTTCACATTCCCAAGCAATCCCCTTTTACATTTACTGGAATCATAGTAGCCTTTTATTGCCTTTTATTGCCTTTTATTGCCTTTTATTTTTAGTGGTAGTGTATTGAGGTTTCCCTTAACTGAGAAGGGTTGCAGTTTACCTGAAGAAGTAACTGTCAGGCTGGTTTTGGTGTCAGTACCTCCCTCCTGGCGCTTGCTAATGCTGCATCTGCATTTTCTGTCCTAAGCCACCACAGTACCGAGGTCTTGGACCTGTTTGAAAGCCAAACCCCTTTGGCCTGGGAACTGCATTATTCTGGCTGAGTCTGCAGTCCCCAATTTACCTGGTGCTGGTTCTGCAGAGGGATGTGGTGGGGTGGGTGGAGAAAATTGATTTTTACAGTTTTTTGCCTAGGGTTTTTTTCCTCTTGTTTCAGGGAATTTCTCAATCCCAGTCTGGAAAGGTTTAACATGCTGGCTTTTTAGTAGCACTAAACACTTGTAAGATTTTTAAAAACATACATAATTGTTTGAATATTAAAGACTTGAGTTTCAAACAACTTGGATATGAACTTAATCACAAGAATATAGTAATGCATTTGATCTGCTTTGGGGTTTTTTCAGTGTAACTTTTTCAGCTTAGTGTTGCTGTGTATTTTCGAGATCGTCTTTGCTTTTCCCCAGTTACTTTTAACAAACAATTTTAGCAGCAGGAGCTAGTGTAAGTGTCCTTAGAAAGCACTTGCTCTGCCAGACAGGAAGATGTTTTTCAGGTTCCATACTTTGGTTTTGTGTACTTAATTATTGCTTTTTTCAGAATAAATTAGTCTGTATTAAAAGCACACCGGAGGCTGGAGTTCTTTGTTCCCAGGCTCTAAATAACATGGTCAGGGAAGGTGTTTTCATTATGTTCCACTCCTGAACTTCAGTGGAGATTTTGGATGGCATGTCCAGGATGTTGAACAGTTACAGGGTGTCAGGGGTTTGGGTTTTCATGCTGCTGTAGTGAACTGAAAGGTTCTTCTCCGCTAAACACGTGAGCAGGTGCTGTCAGAGCCTGGCAGGTTCACCCTCAGTTGTGTCTTGTGCAGCTTGTCCGTGCTGGGTAGGGTAACAGGACATGGCTGTTGGCTACAGAGGATGGAGGATACTGGGATTTGGAGCTGTGGTTTCAGCTCCTGTCTGTGCTGCCCAGGCTGTGTGTCCCCAAGAGGCTCTGCCCTAAAGCTTTGTGCCGTACGGGTGATGGGATCTTGGCCGGGCACTGTGGCTGTTGGACCCTCCAGCTGCTGTCTTGTCTTCAAAAGGTGTCCCTTTAAATCTGCTCTGGGTGAAATCTGCTCTGGGTGAAACCTGCTCTGCATGCCTTCTGTCTGCTTTAGGATGTCTCTTTTTGTAGGAGATGTTTCTTGAGTTTATATTTGTTTTGGGGGAACCACTAATCTTTAATTTAGAAAGGAGGGGTTGCATTTTTGAGGTATTGTTGACTGCTTTAGTTCAGCATGGTGTATGTGAAGGAAAGAGCTCCTCTTCTGTTGTGTGCAATATTCCAGCACTACTTCAGATCCATCTGCTCTGCCAAGGAGTTGGCTTTGCTCTGCATCTGTCGTTTTGAAGCCTCTGGCTTCAGGGCATCTTCTGTGTTCAGGAAATGACTGGACATGGCACTCAGTGCTCTGCTCTGGTTCCTAAGGTGGTGGTTGGTCAAAGGTTGGACTTGATGATCTTAAAGGTCTTTTCCAACCTAACTGATTCTGTGATTCTGTGTCGCGTAATTCGTTACTGGCTGCTTTATTCCACAGTGACCTACTTTGATTAGGCAACCAGTCTTTATTTGCAAAGGAGCACGTTGTTCCTTCGCCAGTCCTCCAGCTGGAAACGGTTTCAGGTCTGAACTTCTCAGAATGAGACTGCTGATACCAATTTAATCTCGTTCATAGCTGGTTTATATCACTTGGTGACGTGCCAGGGTTGTTCTCTCCTGGGTGTTTGTTTCTCTGCTGTATTTATAGACAGCAACACTCACCCCTGTCAACCTCAAAACTTCTCCTGAGCTTCCCACTATAACGTGGGTTTGTTTCCCTTGTCCCCCCAATTTTAGCTCCTTGTTCTTGAGCACGTTGCCCAAGCTGGAGCCCTTGCCCACAAGGCACACAGAGGTTTTGCACTTTGAACACCGGTGCTGCTCCATCCTCTCTGGCGTTGCTTTGTCTGAGACAGCCCGAGGCTGCTGCTTTTTGTGCTTTGCAGTTCTGGCCACTTGTGACACCGGGAGTGACTCATTCCCCGGGCTCCTCTCAGTCCCATTGAGTTTGAATTCATCAGAGAAATCCTGATGATGTACCATATCCTGTTGTGCTTTGAAAGATCCTAATGGAGTTGTGGCAGCTCACCAGAAGGATGAGCTGTTTCTCTTGACCTGTGATCTGAAACAATATAAACTAAATCCAACAGATATAAATCAAGGGGAATTTTATCCATGAGTTGCTTCCCCGAAGTGTCAGGGAATCCAAGGCTGGAGCCTGAGCAGAGGCATTTGGGGCAGATGTTTCAGGTTAGTAGAGAAGAGATTGAAGAGTTTTGAAAGAAAATAACTGGGAATATGAAGAGGGATACAGGAAAGCCAGTGAGCAATTCAGGTGTGTAATTTGGTAATAAGCTTAAATGCTGTCCCTTTATAAGGGGAGGACAAGGAGTGTGGTTTGACTGCGGTGTGAGCTCAGGCAGCCATGGTAAGGGCTGGTAGGAGCTCAGCGTGGATTGGATTTGGAATTGTTGAAATCTTGCATTCTTTGAAAATGGTAAGACAGTGCTGTGTTCAAACCAGGGAGCCAGGAGGGCACGGTGAGAGCGCAGGTCCTCGCTGGTGTGGTGCTGTCCCTGAAGCCACTGCCGCGGGCTGTTTATTTGGGGTGACGCTGCTCTTTCACCCTTTGCCTCTTTACCCTTTTTATCCCAGCTCAGGGCACTGCCAGACGGCTGGGGAAGAGGGGACAAAGCTCCATCTAGTGTGGAAAGGGAGATGTCTGGGAGCTGGCCAAATGAGAAATCCTACAGAAGCTGCCTTTCCCTAGCCCAGGCATGCGGGTTGCTTTCTTTACTGATTTTGTTTTGTTTCTTTTTTTTTTTTTTGGTAGCTTTGTAAGGATTGTAAAGTGCTTTGGCTGTGCAAGTGTTAATTGACTAACTGGCATTCTGAAAGCTCATGTTCATTTTTGGTACTTTGGAAGCGTGTGCAGGATAATACCAGCTTCAATGCAACTTTAAATAGTGTGTAGTGTCAATTCAAGGCAAAATTAAATACATATCTTTCTATTGAGATTAGGAATTCTGTAGCCAGGCTGTAGCTGTGTGAAGGAAAGGGACACAGAAGTATAATACTTTTAAAGTAGAATATCTTAGTTTAAGATGAAAGTTAAGATTTGTACAGATATAAACTACAGTAAGATAGGTGATAAAATGTGTTATCCATTTATGCTTGCATTATCTGCTTTTAAAAACAAAAAAGAATAGAAAATCATCTTGTTTATTCTGGAGTTTGTAAAAAAAAGATTTTTTTTTTCCCCTGAAAAGGTATCCAACTATCTTTCCTGAATACTTAGAAAGCCAATTGTAGTTCCTGAATGCGGCTTTTCATTAGCCTCTCTAAAAGGAAGAGTAAAATATTTTCAGTGTATTAGATATATACCGGCAACTAAGTATCAGGCAGCTACTAAATTTTTGAATTCAGCAAATGGTTGTATGACAAAAAATGCTGCTACAGTTTAATCCAGAGTTCTTATGTGGTTTATGAAGGAAACATTTTTTTGTTTTCCTTAATCCACCTGTGATGTCCGATTCTCACCCAAACACATGCTGCTTGTCCTCCTGCATCTGCTGCAGCTCAAAGGCCACGGGGCAGAACTGGTCCCTGCCTGAAGTGGCAGGTCTGTGTAATCTGTGGGAAGTTGGGATCTGTGTGGGTTTTCTTTGTTCTGGGGTTTTTCATGGTTTCCAGCTTGTTGGGAATACCGGGGATTGTTCCTGCTGGAGGAGGATGGCAAGGAGCAGATGGCGAGGGAAGGGAGGGTATTTTCATCACTCCCCTAGGCTGAGGTGAGGGCATTGGTTTGCAGCGTTAACTTTCCTGAGCCAAGAAGCTGAAGAAATGGCAGGGTCACTTAGCTCCAGCAGCACCTTTGCCAAGCGTTTGTTTTCCCCAAGGTGCAGCTGCAGGTGCTGACTGAGAGCTGCTACAAGGCTGCTTTTTAGGGACAGCAGCACAGCTAGCTGCTGGGCTCCAGCAAGTCTGGAACTGCACGTCATTTCCAGGTGACTTTGCTGCGTGTTTATGAACCTGACTGACTAATGCTGCACTGTACAGTCGCCTGCTGGAGCCTAAAATAACAGAAGGTGTGAAATGCTGCTCCACAGCAGTGGGGGGTGCTCCCGCAGGTACTTTGCCAAGGTCACAAATGCTAAGTAAACCAGATTAAACAAAACCCTGTTGCAGGAATTCATGATTAACCGTAGTCTTTGCAGGATTTATTGGTTATAAGCTAAGCCCTGCCTTTATTTTTTTGTCCCAGTAACTAAGGCAGATGTGAACTTCAAGTCCAGTGAAACATTTTTTGGCTCTTGCCTCTGTTTACATGATTCAGGAGTTTGCAGTAGTTCCACAACAAATATAGCTTTGAACAGAAATAGCCATTCAAGTGCTGTGCTTCTGGCAGTGCAGAACAGATTAGGAGGGTCTAACAGAAAGGCTTGTAAATAGTTTTGAGTTGGCTGCTTTTTTTCCAAAGTAAACCAAGGGCTGTAATGTATTTTGAAAAGTATGAAGTGGTGTTCCTGCAGCAAGTGACACGGACAGCATGGCTCAGTTGTCACTAAACTGTGTAAAACATGGGCTGTGCTGAACAGTTCTACTTGAAAAAATCTCATTTTCTAGAAACTCAGCAGCTGCGTTAATTTTTGAGATTGTATTTGGTTGCATAAAGTTATTTCTGAGGATTTTTCCTGATGTCTCCTCTTTGAGATGTGCTTGTGCATTTTAGATGCAGCATAAGACATGCAGAGCAGAAGGGTGATTGCAGAATGAAATTAAGGCTGTGTATTAGCAGGGCCATATTTGAGGTATTAAAAGACCTATAAATAGATTAAGGAGGATATTTTTGTATATATTTTGACTCTGTGAAATCAAGAAGTATAAATGTTGCTTGCATGTTTTTATTTTGAATGAGACTTTATTCTGTACCATGATTTTCATTTGGTATCTCTTTTATTTACATATGACTCCATCTTTAATTATTTTCCTCATTCCCTCCCTGATGATCATGAGCTGTTTCTGGCTTTAAACAAGATGCAGAATCATTTTGATGAGGGAAGAGGAGGAATTATCATAACAGTCCTTGGAGATGCAATTCCCCAATGCTGAAGCTTTTAAATCAATGCTAAATATTTATGTGAAAGACTGCAGTTCCTGCAAATGTGAGAAATTTAAAACTGCATTTCCAGCTGTTGGATGGTAGGTGCAAAGGTCCCTCTAAATGACATTTGTCCTGCCCCAGCCATCCTGACCCATGCTGCACACCCTGGGGCTGCGAGGACACAGAAACTGTCCCCAGCTTGGATTGGAATCCCTCAGTCTGGGATTTGGGAGAGGTACCTGGTGACAGAAGGACTTTGCTGCATGTGGCTGTGCTGAGGATGCTGCTGGCAGCATAGCCATGATGGACTCAGGAGGTTTTTATCCTCCAGGAGCCTTGGTTTGGGATTTTCTCATGGCAGGGATGTTGTGGGGGGCATTGAGTGGCCTAAGCAAGGGAATGGAAGGCCCCCTGTCTTTAGTTGTTTGCAGTTGGGCAATTCCTCCATTTTGCTTGGTCTCAATTAGCAAGTTTGTAAACATCACTAATGCTTCCTTACATGGACAGCTGGAGCTTATCCCCCCTTCCTGTCTGTGCTGGGAAAACCCAAGGCAGCTAGTCTGGCACATCTGTCCTGCAGTTGCAAATCGTAATTGCAAATATCCAAATGGTTGGTGAAGTAACTTGTTGCTGAATAAAGGCTTTTTTACCCCCACCCCAAGTTGTTCAGCTTGCACAGTCACACGATCCTCTTTGCCCCAATAACTCTTCCACAAACAGACAAAAATGGAAAACTATGAGCAATGCTTAAGGACTTTAAAACTGAAGTTTGTTTCAAGCACAGGGATGCTGAGGAATTGGTTTCTGCAGGCTGAGGAGCTGCTTTGTTAGAAAGAAGAGCTGCTAAAGACACTGATGTGATCAGGTCCCGTAATGAACAGCTGGTGCTGTGGCTAGAGGTTGAAGTGAGAGTTTGTATGATATCTGTCCAAGACTGGTTTGATGTTAAAGTTACTGCAGTGGTGTGTTAGGGGTTGTTTGTTCCCTTGCACGTTGTATTTAGTGCTGTGAGCAAGTCCTGCATGCTGATAATGCCGACATACCCAGCACAGAGTTCACTGTGTGATTTTCATCATGACTGTTCGGGGTTCTTAATCATTTGAAGCCAATCTTCCATAAACACTTTCCCTTTTGCTCCTCAAGATCCTGTTTGCTCAGCATGCCAGAGCGAGGCTGTCATCTGCAGGAGATGAGGCTTCCAGCTGCCTCATCCTCTTTGGAAAGCTCTGAATAGTGCTGTAACAGTGGAGTCAGCAGAAAACCTTGGATGAATGGAAGGGTTTAGGCTGGGAATTGCTGGTAAGCCTTGAGGAGCATGGTGGCTTTTAGCTGGGAAGGAGTCTGGATGTGTGAATTATGGATACAAGCTATGGACACAACATGGTTGAGCCTTGCCTTCTGCTGAAAACTGCCTCTGTGAATAAACTTGCTATCCAGCTGTGGAAGTGATCATTTCTAAACCAAGACAGGATGGGAAGGTGCTGTGAAGCCAGACCTGGGCACTGTGTAGTTGTAAAGTATCAGAAAGTGTGGTGGTCATACGTCATCCTCCCTCTCAGCGACAGTGTTATCATCTCTGTTTACCCAGATAAAAAAGGTAAATTCTGCATTACAAAATCAAAAACTACAGAGATCGCTAGTGGGGTGTTATCTCATCTCTTTTTCTTTTATCACCTCTTGGTTGCTTTAGCAATCTGGCCTTTTGTTTTGCAAATTTGCGTAGAGCCCTTTTGAGAGGGAAGTGCCCGTAGATGTAGTGTCTGAAAAATGGTTCAAAAAGCCTTTAACAAGGTCAGACATTAAAGTGAAAGACAAATCTGCTTCATACCTTTCTTCCCTCTTTATTTTTGGCAATATTTTCTCTAAGTTTGTGATGGAAACTTTGAAAGTTTGAGGAAAAGCGCCAAACTAGCTACATTTTAAATTCCTTTAGCTCTTCATGGAACAGTTTTGGAAGCTTGAGATATTTGTGTACCTGCATGTTGCTTTTGTGAGGGTTTGAGCAGAGGTGGAGCTGGGGAATGGTGTGTGCACTGTCACATCGACTCTGTACCTTTACAGATGAAGTTCAGCTTTTGAGAAATGCATGTCCAGTGGTTCCTAGGTGGAGGTTCGCCTAGGTGAGCCTTGAATGCGAAGAAGTTACATCCCAGAAAACAAATTTGTCTTGCACCCACCCTTTCCCTTGATCTTTTTGGTGATAAAGATCGTGAGAAAATGGTGCTGTTACAGACAGCCCTTATCCACTGATGGTGTTAATGGCCTGATCACACCCCTTTTAATTAATGAATGGGGGAAGTGCTTGCGATGCCAGCCCGTGAATTCGGTTTCTGCCATTCCTTGCGGGGCGGTGAGGGTGGTGCAGCCCCCGGGATCCGCTCAGCCCACGGCGGTGACGGGGATTTATCCCAAGTCCTGCGGGTCCGGGACCTGGCGGATCCGTGCCCATCCGGAGTCTGCCCGGCGCCCCCATGCAGGTGAGACGGGAGGGAGCGAGATGCTGGCTCCAAACCTCGGGGCTGTTTGGAGTCCTTTGATGACACTCAGGTGCAGGCTCAAGCGCCGTTGTTCTCTCCCGGTAGGTGCTGGATTGCACAGGTCTGCGGTGCCGGGAGCCGCTGCCCGGGTGCTGCTCCCTGGGGATTGGAGTTGCCAGGTCCTTATCTGGAGCCTCCCCTGGAGACACAGCCCGCCCGGACGCCGCTTCGCTTCCTCCCGGGGGTGCTCAGCCAGAGCCCTTGGACTCAAAACTGGGGGGAAGGATGGAAGCTGTTCAGATGGTCATGCCCTGCTCCTTTGACAGCCTCTGTCTGTGAGTGATGCTTTCCCGGGGCACCGTGAGCGGGTTTCTGCGGGATTGATTTGGCGTGGCGGAGGCTGTGTTCTGGGAATTAAAGATACTGTGCTTGGGACTGGCCACTGCCCTCTGCAGAGCCACAGCAGCTGGGCTGACCGCCTCGGGTGCTGATGGTGACTTTCAGGAGGGGAAGACGCAGAATAGTCGGTGTTTAAATATATATACATATGTGTGTCTCTTCTCCTGAAACTTCATGGCAAAAACACAGATTTGGGCTAACAGAGGTTCAGTTTCGGTGTGAAAAGACTTGGTGCATTCTCACTATTATAGTATGGACGTTTTTGAGGATACTTTAGGTTTACAATTATTCATCTCCCTTTTACCGGCAGTGGTAGTAAAGGATTGTAAAATGTGACCTGTACAGCTTCTAGACTGAACCTCTTAATTTTACCTTGTTCCTTAATCTGGTCAAGATCAAGCTTCCCAGGCTATACTGCAAGCTGTGTCCCCAAGTAATGGGCATTCAAGCAGATCAACTTACTGCATTTTATTAAGTCAACACTCATGCAAAAGCCACCTCCAGAGCTTAATAATTATTTACTGAGTGCTCCTGGGTCATGAGAGAGGTTTTCATTAAGTTCAGAAAGCATTATGTTCAGCCACTTGTGAAGGTGTGTTTTAAAGACAGGAAGAAAAATGGAAAACTACTACATGGTGTACAACAACTTAAAAAAATTCTTAGCTGAGGATTGAATATTTTTGATTGTGGGATTGGGTTTTGTTGGAGGGGGTTTGTGTGTGTGTATTTTTTGGTTTTTTTGGTTTTTTTTCCAAAGCGGGTTGGTCCACCAAATTAATTTGATTTGAAATTCAACACTTGGCTCCTTGGTGTGGTAGGTGTGCATGGTGGATGTTGCAGGGTCTTTCATTCCTTACCCCACCTGGTGCACTCAATGCATCCAGGCAAGTGGGTGGGAGCCTTTTGGGCTCTGGGCTGTTCTGTGGGTGCAGCCGATGGTGTAGGGCAGGCAGTGCAGGTCCGGATACAAAAGCACGGGAGACACAGAAAACATTTACCTTGATGATGGAGCGGGGCAGGCAGCCTGGCTCTTTAAACGTGTAACCTTCAAGCCCGGAAATCTTTCATGTAGGAGCCTGAAACACAGTCCTGGCGTTATTATAAAGGCTGATAAAGGTCTCCACACCGTTTTTGTAACTGCTCTGTCCTTGGCAAGTCAGGACATAGGAGGGTGCCAAATCTTGGGCTTGTTTTTTTTTGCATTGATACTTCAAGCAGCGCCAGGCAGTTGGCGCGGTGAGCAGAGCGTCGCTGAAGCCCACAATCAATTATTAAATGTTAGGAATGGAGTACAAAGTGCTCCAGGGAAAATGCTCTAGTAGTTGGAATCCCTTACCTTGGCTGAAGATGGGGGAAAAGGGATTCTGTGGGGTTTTTTTTGTTATTTGTGGACTTTTTGCATTTTGTGTTAGACTTTTTTTGGGGGGTGGTGGTGTGTGTAATCTGGCTCCTCCTTGCATTTATTTTTTTCTTTCGTTGTTCTTCACTCTTCTGTCACCCCTTTCTGAGGCAAACAGCATTGCTGGCTGGCAGGTTAGAAGCTGCTCCAGGCATTGTTGCTTCAGCCATAAATACAGTACAGGGAACAAAACGTTTTTTTATGTTTTGCTGCTTGGTGAAGAGATTGTAAACAGAATTTGCACAAATCAACTTTAATTTTGAACAAACTCTAGTGATTTTCTACAAGGGGTGTTGAAGGGGAGCTGTGTGGTGGTCTCCTCTGAAAATGCATTCTGGAGGTCAAATATTTAAGTATCCACCATTAGCATGGAACAATCTTAGTATTTAAAGCAAGGAGATGAGAGGTTGCCAACATTACGACTCAAACGTGGATGCCTTTCTTTTCTCTATGAATAATTACAAATGGAATAAGGGTAAGACATAAACAAAAGCATTTAAATCTGGTGTTATTTCTTACCTCTGAGATCTGGTGCAGCTCAGTGGATTTCTTGAGGTGCTAAATCTGCTTTTCTTGGCTGATTTCTCTGTGGACTAACCTATTAACAAACAGTTGGCATGAATGGAGGGAGGAGAGCAGCAGCCTCTCTCTTAGGTGCCATTTCTCAGTTTAGAGCAGGGTAGTCCATCCCAGAACAAGAGGCTTTGAAGGCTCTTTGTTTAATTTGTCTAAGAAACATTACATTGGAGACGTTTTTTCCCCTTAAAAATATTCAAAAATAGTTAAAGTTTCTAAAGTAGTTAAAAATAAAGTTGAGTTAATTATTTTTTTTTCCAGTTCAAAGTCTCCAGAGAAGTTTCTTAATCAATGCTTAGGTAGTGCAGTATAATGCTTGTACATCAGATAACTCACAACTCATGCATGTGAACCAGGGCATTTGTTTGATCAATTTATAGAATCTGAAAACAAGACTGTTCAACAAAAGATGAGTTTGTCTTTTTGCCTAAGGAGACAGATAAAATAATCAGTAAACATCTGGGAAGGTTATGGTTTCTGTGGGTTGATGGCAACAAAATCAAACTTGATTTTAATGTGATCAGTTGCATTTTATTATGCAATGGCCACCTGCATCATAACTCATGTATGCAGTAACTAACATTTCCCAGGCATCTGTGCAAAGGATGTGTAATTTAAACTTATTTAATAAAGCGTTATCACTTCATGATTAATTGGATCGGCACATGACACATAACTAATAACTCCCAGTCTGTATTAGACTGTGCTTATTAGAGTGCTAATGGATAACTGGTTTAATCATGTGTCAATTAAAAGGATGAGTCGGTTTCATTTATTGCAATTAGATGGTTTCCATAAACTGTTTGCAGGAAGTATCTGAATCGCATCGTGTATTAGCTGTGTGTGGGCTCTGCTCCTGGCTCCACATAATCTGGGGGTGAATCAGTTCGTGCAGGGGAGTTTGGGATCCACGTGTCCACTTCTGTGCAGGGCTGTTCTGTGGTACATGGCACCGAGCTTGGTCAGGGGAGATCTGCCTGTGCACCAGCACATGAAAGTCAAGAAGCTTTAAAAATAACCATTTTCAAAACTCTCTGGGTGAAGCTTTCGAAATAACAAGTGTTTAATCACTTTTTTGATTGGAAAAGTGAGTTTCTGACAACCCTCCTGTTTGCTCTGTGGAGGTGCAGGGTCATGAAACCCAAACCATCTTCTGTTCCTTCTGTTCTGTGCTTGAGGAGATGAGCAGACGTGGTGGAGAAGGGAGGCTGGGTGGGAGGATGACCTGTGTGGTGCATGGGACAGACTTAGAGGATGAGATACCAAAGTTCCAGAGTTTTCTGTGTTTGATCAGTGCCACGCACACTGAGTAGAAGGAATGCTGGTGTGGGAAGACCATGGAGCACACCGGAGGAGCTTTACAGCCGCCTGGGATAAATAACGGGAAATCTGTCCTGGTTCCTTCCCCGTGCTTGTGACAGAAGCATCTGGTTAGGCAGGCAGGCGTTGTGCAGCAGCTTTTATCCCAGAAAAATGCATTATTTGAACTCACCTGCACTGATGGTGTGATGGTTGGGTGCCCATCTTCCTTTCCCAGTTAATAAGGGATAGGATAAGAGGAGATGGCCTCAAGTTGTGCCAGAGGAAGTTCAGATTGAATATTAGGAAGAATTTCTTCACTGAAAGAGTTGTCAAGCACTGGAACATCCTGTCAAGGAAATGGTTGAGTCACCATCACTGGAGGTATTTAAAAGCCATGTGGATGTGGCACTTGGGGACATGGTTCAGTGGTGGGCTTGGCAGTGCTGGGTTAATGGTTGGACTTGATGATCCTGGAGATCTCTTCCAACCTAAACAGTTCCATGATTCTGTGGCAGTAGCTGCAGTCTGGCAGCACGTGGCTGTGTCCAGGGCTCGTCTGCCTCTATGCCATGTAAAATACTGAACAGAATTGCAGAAGAAATAAGGCCTGGGGAGCATCTTTGCCGTTCGGGGAAGAATTTGGCAGAACAGCATTTTCTGGGACTGTTGTCTTATTAAAAGATAGAATGCTTGAAGCTTTTATTTACAATTTTTGGTCAATGATAGAGCCCTGAATCACCTGCAGGAAGCTGGAAGCACACTTGGTTCAAGTAGGTAAAATAATTGTGTGAGCCAGATGAGGCTCTCGGCAGGAGCTGTTTGAAATGCTGTGGAAATAATTTCTCCTTCCTGCTCCCTCTTGTTCCCTAACATTTTAGTACATGGGAAGGTTCTTCTGAGATGGTTTCCAGCACACTTGGCTTTGGTAGGCGGAGGAACAGTTCAAAATGAAAGAAGGTGGGAGGAACTGCTGGGTTACCAATTTTGCAGCATTAGGTATCTGTAAAAACTGCCAGTAGCACACAAATGAGAATGCTGACAAGTGTGGTACAAAACTGGCCTTTTTCCAACATGAGGAGAATGAATCCTTCCCTGAAAGCAGCATTTGGGTGCCTTTTTTTTTCTCCAAGGTAGGTCTCCAAGGTAGGATGCACAGTGTTATTAGTGGGCAGAAAGAAAATATTAGCACTTCTGTAATACGTGTATACAGTTCATAAATAAACAAGTAAACATTTTGGGGGTGCATGTTGAAACATTCCTGGTAGGAATGTGTAATCAAAACAATCGGGAGACCACTGCTCCATAACCGTCCTGGCCATGGAAATAAAGCATCTCCTCAGTTTGGAAATATGAAATTGGTTCAGATGTGCAGCCAGAAAACAAGCTGCTGGATTTAGATGTGAGAATGCTTCACCCTTAATTGAAAAGGGAGTGTTTTTTACAAGTATCACAGTCAATGACTTGTCTTGAGCAGCTAATTAGTACGATTATTCCGCAGCTGCATTAGTTTCACCACAAAGGTTTTCTCTTGTTTTATCAAAAGGATCAGTGTCTCTGTGAATGTTTCAACATGACAGGTCTTAAATAGCAAGATGGTCCCCTGCCTCCCTGCCCCCAGAATGTGTGCTCTGGAAGAGCAGAGTTTGATCTCTTGGGGCAGTAAGTGTGGGTTCTCCGTTTTTTTTTTTTGTTTGTTTTTGCCCTGAACTGTGTTCAACATCAGTCCTAAACAAAGCTGGAAAATGTCCAGCAGTGCTGGCTCTGGTTGCCCGAGCACAAGCACCGCTTGGTGCCCGCAGCTTCCGAGCAAGACCTGGAAGGCATGCTGGCTCCCAGAGCTGTGTGTCCTGCCAGCATCCTGCAGGTATCAGAGCTGGAGCCAGAGGTGGGGGTTTCAAGAGCAGCCTCCTCCTAGAGCCAGGAGGGTTCCTGCTGGCTTCCCAATTGGCCCATGGATTTTGGTTCTGTGGGCTAAGAAAGCGATGAGTTGCTCCAGAAAATGTCCCTGCAGTCCATGGCGAAGTCCTGTGGTCCGTCCCATGTCCTGCTTGCCAGTGGCTTAGAAGTATCTCTTAGGTGGTGAAGCTGTGCTGTGTGCTGGCTTGGGCCAGCCTGTTGGTATGACTGGAATAAAGCTGTTACTGTTGTTTATTTTGCCTGGTTTTGTATCTGATGGTGCTCAGAAGGTGCTGGTAAGCCTGGGGTGGAAGCTGGGTTTTTTGTGGAGGTCTGTTTTCTGACTCTGAAAAGTCTCTGCCAGCAAGTCCCACCGCAAGGTAGTATTTTGCAGGAAATAAGTGGACTATGTTATGTTGTGTTTTCATGGGAAAGGTAGATTTACTTTACTTGGAGCTAGATCACTGGGCTGGAGTATCATCCATACCGATCATTAGACTTCCTACAGCTCTATATGTTGTTTTTTTTTTTTTTTAAAGAAATATATGTGCCTACTACTATCTATAAAAGCATTTGTTTTTCTCGTGGGTGGTTGCTGTGAAATTCGAAGGAGCAAATGGCTCTTTACAGCTGGATGTTGGCGTTTGGGAATGGTTTGGCTGCAGCCAAGTTAAGGCAGCCTAACGTGGCCGCTAAGTACCTGAAGTAGGTCGGCTCCGTGTCCCCTCCCGCGGTGCCGTGTCCTCGCCCGTCGCGCCCCACGCTCCCCGGTAACATCACCAGCTCGGGCTGCCAGAGCCACCATCCCGCTTCGTGGACGCTGAGCTGTCTTTCTCTGCTCTTCCCACAGCAATTCCGAGCATCCTGGCGCTTCCAAGCCTCCCTTAAGCTCCTCCAGCATGACCTCACGAATCCTGCTCCGACAGCAGCTCATGCGTGAGCAGATGCAGGAGCAGGAGCGTCGGGAGCAGCAGCAGAAGCAGCAGGCAGCCCAGTTCATGCAGCAGCGAGTGCCCGTGAGCCAGACACCTGCCATCAACGTGAGCGTGCCCACCAGCCTGCCCCCCGCCACCCAGGTGCCCATGGAGGTCCTCAAGGTACGCACCTTTCCACGCAGGAGCTCCTCGAAACCTGCTTTGTTTAACAGGGACGTGGTTCTAGGCATTTCAGAAATGAAGTTTTGCAAATAAGCTGCGCTCTGGCTTGGCTTGCGGCTTGATTTGGTGGCCTGGTAGCGAAGAAGGGAAAAACTTTTTAAAAAACAGTTTGTGTAACTTTTGTTTTCTTTCAACTTTGAGATCTCCGGAGGACGGTTTTGAAACAAAACTAAGGCTTCCGTCATTTTCCCTTTGGAAAACGCTTCTCTGTCTTTCTAGTACATAATTACTTTCAACAGAAGAAATTATTAGTAGATAACAAATCAATGTTTTGGTTTTTAAAGGAAAACAATGAAATAGTTTTGTAAGATGGAGTCAAAACTCTTTACAAAAGAGCTCCTCAGAAAGCCTTAATCTGAAATATGGGTGAGTTTCCAGCTACTTGCAACGAGTCTTTGTAATCCTTTTTTTGTTTAAATGACTTGTTTGCTATTAGTAGCTTTGGATTCCTTGTCCCACTGGAAACTGTAGGAGCTTGTTAGTGTCCCTCTGTCAAAGGGGATGTAGCCTGCTAATTACTCGGGGAGAAACGTGAACAGCTATAAGAAAAGAGATCATTTCACGCACTGCTTAAATTCAAGTAGGCTGAAGCAACGTGAAATGTGTGAGTAAAACAGTGTCAAATGTTTTGGAGAAGTTAGCTGACATATTTCATGCAAATACAATTTTCACCAGTTTTGAAAGGTTTGCTCTGCATTATTGCTGGATCTTTTTATTACAGTTTGATGTTTAGTCAGGGAGCATATTCTTACCACATAAGTTAGCTGAGCTTGGTGACAAGCCGCTCATGTTTTGCTTGCTGCTCTTGTATATCAATGATATGCAGTCAAAGATGCAGTTTTAAACAGACTTGCTGGCTCAGGATTTCAAGGTGCTCTGTGCGACAGGTTCATGGGGAAAATATAGGGTAATTTTATTTATTGAATCTGCATTATGGTGTCGTGTTGTCAGTGCTAAAACTAACACTGATTTGGGATAGTGGAGTCATAGTCCAGTGTGTAACCTGAGAGCAAAAAGGCAGCAGTTGAGTTTTGAATTCTCTCTCTCCATACACACACATTTCCATTAAAAATTAAATCTAATACTATTTGAGCACGTGAGCTTGTGTTTATAATAAGGAATCTGAAATTGTCTGGGAAGAGCTGTTTTGTCTAACGTTTGTGTTATTACTCACGATGTTTGTGTGTAACAATTTCTTTAGCTTGTTTCCAGGTTATGACTGTAGTTATAGTTCAGATCCAGCAGATGTGTAGGTGCTATGAAATAGGGATTTATAATGCACCTAGCTAAATAAGCATATATCTCATTTTTTACATCCTTTCATCCTCATCTGTTACAACATGAATTTTAGGGTATTTTTTAAACCTCTGTCAAAACTTGCAGGAAAGCGCTTATTTTTTGATGATATTTTGCTGATAAGGCAGGAGTGTAACATCTTGAAAAAGCATTAGCAGTTGTCATTATTGTTAATTTTGCAAATTTCTCTTAGCTATGGGAGAGGAGGGAGGGCAGCCCTTGATTTCTGAGGGACAAACTTCAGGAATCTCTGCAGCCAGAAGGTGCTGCTCAGTTATTGCAAATGGGGTTCCTGGGACCTGGCTTGTCCCACAGTTGTGTGCCAAGCTGTAGCCTCCTGGAGCATTGCTGGGAAACTTCACCCAAAGAACTTGAACCTGAACTCTCGTCCTTTAGGATTCCAAAAGTGGTGTTTGTCCCTTCTGATGGAGAAGGAGCTCCTGGAAGGAGGTAGGACAGCTCTCCTGCACTCGTCTTTAACATAAATGAGAGTGCATGACCCTGTAGAGTAAGAAATTAAAATAATGTGTCCTTAAGCAGCTTGTAAAATAAAAATTGCTACTGGCGACAGGTACCTTTGGGCAATGGAATTGCATTTTGAAGGTGACAGTTGAGGAAATACGAGCAACCTGCTGGACCAAAGTGATGTCTGCCTTCTCATCACCTACATGTACATAAGTAACAGTCAAAATTAGCAAAACCAAGTCCTCTTGGTCTCAGCCGGTGAGAGGAGAGACTGCTTTGCACACAGTTTCACTGCTTGGGTTTTTGGTGGAGGAAAGCAGTGAAAGATTCACCCTTTTATCCTTACTCATAACAGTGGACCAGTTCTGTACAAAAGAAATTAGTACAAAATGCCAGTTTTGAAGTCATGATCTTCCTGAAAATTACCACTTAGGCTTCAGTGAGAGTAAGATTGGCAGAAAGATCCATATAATTTTCTTTGTGGTTTTGGGGGGATTGTTTTGGGTTTGGTTTTTTTTTTTGTTTTGTTTTTCCAAGTAGGATATTTGGCTCAAAAGCTGAGATTAACAATAACTCAGGATCTTCCTGGTGCCAGTGTGCTGACAGCCAGCTCTGCCTGCAGTGACATCATTTCCCTGCAGCTGCTTTTTACACTTCAGTTGTTTTTTAGCTGTAGACAGATTTTCCATATGAGCTGTACAGAAGTTTTAATAGATAAATAGGGAACTAAGTTGCTAACTTTATTATCCAGATGGTCTGGATTTAGTGACCTTAAAGAATGTGGTAGACAAAAAGGGGATTTTTACACTTTCAGAAATGTTAATCTGCAAGGCAACTTTGTTCAAAAGTGATCTTAATGTTGCTTCACAAACAAGACCAAAACTAGCAGCTGGTTTTGTTGTTGTTTTTGTTTGTTTGTTTTGGTACTTTGCATCAAAAAAATCCCACTCTAAGCCTGTTGAGTTTGTTAGTGTTTTGTGGTTTTAATTATGTTGTGTGACTTGCCCTTTCACCCATATCTCACAGTGTGAGGAGAATAATACTGGCATATCCGAGGATGGTAGTTCGGAATGACTGGTTTAAAAAGAAGCCAGAGGTGTTAATGAGCTTGGATTTTATATTTGTTTTCAAGATGTCCATTTAGAAACAATACAGAAAGAGAAATATGTACTAATCTATGTCACATTGCATAGGAATCTCCAAATTGCATAACACAGTATGCTCAAGGCCATGTGAATAAATGGGATTTCATTTTCTTGAGTAATGACTTCTCGTTGCATCACTTCTCTGCCAAGTAATGTAGCTTGGCAAGGTAGGAGATGACCTGCTGGAATTCAAATTTTGCATTGCTTTGTGCTGCCTAATTAAGAGATGGACTGGGAGTAGGTTTGATGCTTTTGGAACAGTATCTCTTCAACTCAATAGCAAAAGGAAGATTTGTTACAGCCTGTGGTTACCCTTCTGCAGAGCTGGGGTTGGCTTCATGGGCTGGTTTGTCTTTAAGCTCCTTCTCATCCATTTCCAACACTACAGAGAGATGTCACCAGGAGTTCTTTGCTTCTGCTGTAATTCACCTTCTTTCTCTGCCTTGAAATAGGAATATAACATTAAAAGTTATTTATTGGAGTAGTTTCAAGTCCTACAAAATCAGGACTCATTTCTGAGGTATAAAGTAAGCTTATGTTTTTATTTATTTTATTTATTTATTTTTATTTGAAAGGATTAAGATCTGTGTCAAGAGTTCATCTTAGAATGTCCTCATGCTTCTTCTTCCATCCAGGTGTATTTTAGATTTGTACACATAACTAATATAAAGGAGCTGTGCGTTTTGTTGGTGGTTTATTCTCTTGCCTAGTGGGAGTCCTTACCTGCTGCAGCAGAAACACCCTGTCAGATCTCAGGTTCAGCATTCCAGAGCTGGTCTCTGGGGACTGGTTGCTGCATTTCTGTGGGCAGGCTTAGCCCAGAACCCTGAGGTTCCTTGAGGAGCTCATGCTCAGGTCCTGCTTGCAGCCACCAAGGCCTGGTGATGGATTGGACCTGGTGCTCCTCAGTCATGCATTTGCAAAACAGTGCTGCTATTAACACCATTGTGGAGATGGATTTGTTTGTGAAATCTTTGGCTTTTCAGGAACATGCTCTGGGTCTGCAGTGAGGCTGGTCTGTTAATCAGCTTCCCCAGAGCTGCCTTGGACATCATTCCTTCCTGTCTTCCTACTGGAAATCACTGGATCTGTGTTTCTCCTGTAGTCCGAGCAGCTGGGTGTTGGCAGCTATTTCGGGAGCAGCTCCTGCTGATGTGATGGAGTTGCTGGGCTCTGCTTTTCATGTTGTTCATTCCCTCCCCCTCGCCCACTCCCTGCTCCTTTCCTACCAAGCACCTTCCAGGGTTCTTGCAAAGCAGGTAATCCTTATCTCCCAAGTTCCTCGCAGCAGTGGGACAACTTCCTGTCTTTGTGATAGGTTGTGATACTCTGGCCTCATCTCAGAATAGTTTTCAGACTTCTGTGTCAATCCATGTAGCTGATTCTAGAATTTTATTGTTCAGCAGTCAGAAATACTGACTTGTATGACCAGAGTTTTACATGATGGCATCTTCACCAAAGCTGTGCTGTAGCAGTCCCAGTTTGGAGTGCACCACCCGTTACGTGTTCTTAAGAGACACAAACAGTAAAGGATTTCCTTTGTCTAAAACATCTAAAAGATCTAGGAGTAAAAACCCAAGGAATTACTCTACAGGCTGAAATGAGCAGCCATCAGGCCTTATTCCCACAAGAAAGACTGCAGGATCCTCTGCCTGTTTTTTGGGTTAGTCTTTGAGAAGTTCTGCTGATAGAAGTAGGACCAAGGTGTTGATTAAGGCTTTCCTTTGAAGATCTCTCCCTTCTATTTCTTTTTGATAAGTCCACTTATCTCATGTACAGAATTGGCAGTGATCCTGAAGGTGAACTGCAGAAATCCAGAGGAGTAGGGACTCATCTGTCTGCTCCTATGGAGACATAACAAAAACTGAATTGTGGCTGTGCTGTGGAACTTGTATTGCTTTCGCTGATTTCTGGACCAAGTTTACTGTGTAGAACAAGTATGACACAATCCCCCAAGTCCTTTGAACCTGCCAGAAGATAATGTGACATTGCGGGAACTGTGGCTCGCTTGTGTCCTCCATGGGAGACGCAGCACAGGAGCATCCTCAGGAGGCAGCAGAGGAGGCTCAGGGCCAGCACCGGCCCACAGAATTGCAAATCAGTTCCACTGAAAATATTACCAGTTCTTGCAGGATTGAAGACGTTGCTGGTGGGCAGCTGACACCCAGCCCTCTGCATGTCTCACTGAGCAGATGGAAGGTGGAAAACTGAGGGTGAACATTTCTTCCCTCCGTCCCTCCATGTCACTTGTCGGCGTTTCTCAGTCGGTGCGTGGATGTGACACTTGCTGTCATGTTCCAATGCACCAGGTCATGGGTTGGTGGAACCTAAACTGGGGATGTGCCCTGGGTCCCTGTCCCTGCTGCTGGATGCAGATGCTCCCAGGGATGAGGTTGCTGCACATCCCCTTCCTCCTGAGTGTTGTCACACCAGGTGCATTGCACGACAGAAATCTGCTGGGCTTCTCGTACCTCTTCCTCCTTCTTTGTCTGCCCTTGCGGTTTGAAGAATGTAACTTTTCTTTGGCACAGATGGGAGATGCTACTGCAAAGAACAGCCTTGAGGGCTGCACTGAGAACCTGCAGTGGTACAGATATTTTTGAACATGACATAGATGCTTTGCAGGTAGTGAGGTAAAAGCAGATCTCTTCACCAGCAGGTGATGTAACAGGTCCATTTAATCCCCTTTCAGATTGTTTTTGGAGAAAAAGAAAACGGGTCCCTCGCTCCAGGGGATCTGGAGAAGGTGGTCGTACTTTGGGGATTTACATGTTGAGATCTCTGCTCTCTGGACAAGAATCTCTCTACTCATGCTTATACTACTGTTCATCCCCAAATATATATGTGTTTATTTTATATATATATGTATATAAAAACATATGTGTGGAAGCACAGGCCACAAACCCATTTTTAATGTTTGTCATTAAGGCATTTTTAATAGTCTATTTCCATACAACAATGCTTACAATACACTAAATATTTAAAAATTTGTCTGCCACTAAAGCCCTCACTTAGGATTCACCCCACTACACTGTCTGGGTTTTTGTCTTCATGGTACATGTTAATTGCTCTTGTGGTGCCGGAATTTCATCAAGGCCTTCCTTTGTTGTCCTAAACAAGGTGAAACCTTTTCAAAGCTTAGAGCCAGATAACTGTTTACTGGATTCCCTCTCTTTATTATTCCAGCATCTTTGCCCACCTCATGGCAGTATTGTGGGCTGATCACTGCTGATACCAGGGTGGGTGTGATGGTCTTTACTCAGTGCCACCCCGTTGCTGCAGTTTGTGCTCATCTTTCCCCATTCCCACTTTTTCTGGGTGGACAGGAGTGCAGGCAACCAGCCTTGCCTCTCTCCTTCACCCTCATATTGTTATTTATTCAGATTTTAAATGTGCCACCACGAAAAACTATTTGCATCAGAAACCCTGTATTTCTTCATTTTTGAAATGCCAAGCATTTCTTCCGTTTGATGTTAATGGCTATTGGACATATATCAAAAAAACCCCTCCTATTCTTTTTCCAGTGTGCTTATTCCAGAGAGTGACCTGTGGAATCTCTGCCTGGCAGGGAAGGCTCGGCAGCTGGCAGTGCTGTTCTTGGTGTAATAATTACCATAAAACTTCATTGTGTAGAGGACTTATCTCACAGTTCTGAAGAACAGGAACAATGGGATGGCAAGATAAATGTGTGGTAGTGCCTGCCCCAGCAAATGTGTGTTTGTGGACACACTTATCTGATTAAAAGTTAATTTAATCTCACCTGACAATGGCAGATAATGTGTATTTGCAACCAAGAACTTAGACAAGTGATTTGCCAGACTGGGTCTTGGTGAGCTGCAGATAAACCATTTAAACTAAGGTTACTTACACTTGGTGATATACCTAAAGCCATCAGCAAATCCTTCATGAAGAAGAACTTGCATTTAACTACAGAACCACTAAAGTCTGCCTTGTCTCTTCAGCCTTCATGTAAGTAAAAGTATCACCCAGGTCTTAAATCTTTTGCTTGCTCAGTGGGTTGAAAGCTGTTTTAAAACAAGCTCTGGTGCTTGAGCTCCGCAGTCAGTAAGAGGTAAAATGTAAACTCTTGCTTAACACCCAGGGTATTAGACATTAAAAATGCATGGAATTCGAGGGGGCAGCATACTTCTGTGTACAAGTATCTGATGGTTGACTGCTGGTGCAAAACACTGCTTTCACCCTTCGTCCCAAATGCCCTTTTCCTATGCATGCGAACATGGGTGTTGCCTGGCCCTTGAGAGAAATGGTTGTTGCTGATGAAGATGTCTGATCTTTCCATCTTCTTTCTTCAGCTGTGGTCACTGTGACACAAAAATGCATCACCCAAAGCTATGAGAGAAACTGTGCTGCTACTGGATTGTGCTGCTGGGGGTGAGAGGCTTTCCTGGGAAAACGATGTTGTGAGCAGAGTGGGAAGATAGCTGAGAAACTGCTCCTTGTCACACAGCTTTTGCCCTTGCAAGTTCACAGTAGTTACCTGGAAGTCTGAAATAACATTTTTGGCACAGAGGAAATCAGGATATACTCAGAGAAAATGATACAGACCATCTGGAGGTCCAAGCTCTGATTGCTTTTTGGAAATTCTTGGTGGTTTATGTCCTAGTTGGTGGTCTTGAGGATTTGCTGTCTTCCCGCTGGCAGGGTAACATCCACAAAATTAAGAAGAGCTTGCTAAGTTCGGCCTGTTACAGCTTCAAAGCACTCTTTTTTTTATGGTCTAGACATATTATCTGCTGGCTGAGTTACCAGACCTTGGGAAAATGGTGGTTCACCACGTGTCAGTGGCTGTTTTGGACCTGCAGAAGATGAGTTAATCTTGTGCAGATTAAGATTTGTAGGTGCCCATAGCTGTGGGTATTAAGAGCATTGATGAGACTCCACGGCCCCCAGCTAACAGGTTTGAGCAGCTTGTACCAAGTCCTTTGTCAGGCAACGTGAATTTAATAACCACCTTACTGCTGGTGGAGCCAAGAAGAGGGTGCGTGCTGGTCACTGCAGTTGTGTTTGCTGAAGCCACGGCTTAATTTAGCAGAAAGCAGTGCCCAGAGCCACACACAGTGCTGGAAAATGTGGGGGCCGGGGGGAGATCCAGGGGGCCTCTGCTGACACCTTTGATAGGCGTTAAATTTTAAATGTGAAAACTCAGATCTGCTTAAAGTAATCTTTGGGTATTAGGTATACTCGCAAATATTTCAGTTCTTCAGCTGGTTTGGCAGCATTATTCTCTGAGATGCTGAACCTGTGCAGTGAATGAATTCAAAGTGACAAGCTGGAGACATTCCTGCCATTCAAGAGAGGCTTAAGGAATTTCTTATTGGCTAAATTACAAATATGTAGCATTTTGCCCAGCACTGCATGGCAATTTCAACCTGCCTGACTGTGACAAGATTAGCACTTTTCCTCCCCCTCCCCAGCAGTAATTTTTTTTTTTTTTAAAATTAGATTAAGAAGTACCAGGCAGAGATGCAAAAGCTTGAAAGAGTGAAAACCAGCCTTACCTTGAATGATTCTGTCTGTCATTGGATTGGTTCCTTAATTAGCCCCATGTCCTTTAACCTCTTGAGAAATAAGTAAGGGATAAATTTGGGGATAAAGACAAAGACGCCTGGAGATTTACCACACACCGCTAGGTAATTCATCAAGGAATGTTGGTAATTAGCCCTGCCTCTTTCCTTTCTGGCTCATTTAATAAAACTGGTTGATTTAAAATAATGCCTGCTGGTTCATTATCAACTACTTTAAGAGCCAAGTTATGAACTTGAAACAAAACCCAGTATTGTGTTGTCTGCAAAGGACCTGGCAAGTGTGCTTTGTTTTGTTTTTTATAAAAAGAAATTATTCTGTCTGGTCATCAGTCTCCCCAGCCTGATAATTAAATATTACTTTGTTTGGATTACCATTTGGCTTTTGGGGTGTATTTATTGCTGGTGTCTACTGCTGAGAGGCAGAGAAGAGGAAAAAAAATCCAAGATCTTGAAGAGGTACATGTCAGATTGTGTTAGGAAAGCATGGCCTGATGGAATTCAGCTGAATAAGGACTTTACAATAGTAGTAGTCGTCCAGTTGAGGAAATGGGTAACTGTTTTAACCCTTTGTCTCTCAGAAGTGAGTGCCAGCTACGTGCCTTGTTCTTGCAGCAAAATGATCCATTTTATCAACCCCTCTATTTAGTGCTTGTGGTGGAAATTTTTCCCGAGCTGGGGACAGAACTCATGTAGTTTGTATTTGCTTAGGAAACCATGCAACAGTCTCTCTTTTTCTTTATAGATGGGAACAGCATTACTTGGAAATGCAGTGGTAGGATCAGGCTGCCACTGGATCGATGCTGCTGCCCTTGCACTGTCTGGGGGAGTATCTCCGTGTCCAGGCTGAGTCTGTTACAAAAACAGTTGCTTGCCAGTGGATCTGGTTGGGTCAGTCTGCCTGAATTAAAGAATGAACTTACTGTAAATCTTCCTTTAATAATTAATGTCAGTCTTAGGTTGCAGCACTCCTGGAACTGCTGTGGGCCTGAGGAAAAGCAGGCTGGGCTGGTCTGCTGCTGGTAGTAGGGTGCCAGAGCTGGAATCCTCTGCAAGACTTGTTGAACATCGAAATCCTTGGTGTCATTTGGAGCAGAACTGGATATAGTGTTTCAGTGCAAATAGGGAAAAACATCCTCCTGCTCGTCTTCCATCCATCTCCTTTCCATCCCCCCGGGGTAGGGCTTATTCTGGGGATCTTGTGTTCCACAGGTGCTTTTGTGACCCAGCAAAACCCACGTGTCTGCTTTTATATGCTTGGGAGATTAGTAAGTTAAAAAAGAAATGAAATGTGATGGCCTATGTGGAAATACAACTCTGCCAGTAATTCTTTTGTCATCGACTGTGAAAATAACTTGCTCCTGCAAACACTTGCAGAGAAGCCTCAGGGTGTTGGGGTAACAGCTCAGCCCTGCAGGTTGTCGCTGGAAGTTCTGCCACTGGATGTCAGTTATCTGCTTGTTTATTATTTTGAGAACTGTTAACAAAATCTGATAATTTAAATTTATTTTAAACTAGATTTTAAATGTGGAGCAGAAAATACGAGTATCTGTTGAAGAAACACCAAAATAACCCCCAACCAACAGAACTCTATTTAATACCAGTTTTTGTAAAGTTAGATTGTCTATGCCAAATTAATAGTTTGGGTCTCACACATCCTATTCTTATCTTAATATACTGGAACAATATTTATTATGGACCTCTGTGACTGTGTGCTAGACTTACTGAATATCAGCAGCTGAAGTTCCAGTCAGTTGTTTGAAAATTCTTGTGTAAGTTACACGGTGCAAACAGATTGTTTTCGAGTTGGTCCCCAGCAGCAGGCACTTCAACATCAGCGTTACAGTAATTATACAGTCATTCATGGTGCTGCACTTCCATCATTTCTCAGCAGATGGCATTCCGGTTTCCAGGACTGTGTATTCCTTGGGAAAGCTCTCAGCTGCCAGGGAATTCATCATTCCAGACTATTCCTTTCACCGATGAAGGCTAATTACTCAGATGTTAAAGCCTCTTCTGACACATTATTCTAATAGTGTTGTTTGGTTGTGTTATTGTATTTTATTTTCCCAGAAATGCCTTTAAGCCATTAACCAGGTAAAATGCTGTTTGTGATAGTCACTGCATTCAAAAACTGAGCCAGGCTGCCTGCTTTAAACAAACCTGCTGCTGGTCTCCAGCAGAAGTAATAAACTTGTTCAGCAGGTAAGACCAGAACATTAAAAAAGGTTAAAAGACAACGTTTTCCACTGAACATTCCCAGTCCTCAAAGCTATGTAAGACACAACTGTTCTGCGTTAAATTCTGCCCCCTTCCTGCTTTGTGCTACAAATCCTGGATTTTGTAGAAAATGTCAGCTAGCGGAAGAAAAACAATTTGGAGCAGTATTTGATGCCATTGCGGAAACAGCAGCAAATACTGGTGTATTTCTGAACAAATGTGGCTTGCAGAGCACAGAAGGCATCAGCTGTTCTCGGGCACCCCACCCGGGTGAATCCCTGGCTTCTGACAATGTTTTGGTTACTGACCTGGCTGGAATCCGCGACCTGTCTCCCCGCGGACACACTGACATCAGCAGGAGCATGTCTTGTGTGTCTAAAGAAACCAAAGTTTCAAAGAGCTGGTGGAACAATGTGCTCCTTGTGCCTGTCTGTGTGTCCATCCTCTCCTCCTCAGTGCAGAGAGGGGCAGAGCTGCTCTCAGGGAGCATCACAGACCACGCCAGTACCGCGGATCCCGAACATCCGGCAGTGCTGGAGCTCGGGGCACCTGAAGTTATCCTGACCTAGAGTCAAAACCAGTCCATTCATCTTAAAGAAAGGTTGTATGTCAAGCAAGGTGAATCAAAGCTTCCATTTCAGGCTGCCTGCCTAAAAGTCACCAAGAAGTTGCTGGTTGAAACCATCAAAATTTAGTTTGTGGATGTAACGGTTGGCTGTGAATTAAATCTTTCTGTTCTTTCAGAAGAAAATATCAACCAGCAACTAATGGAGATTCTCTTGGAGAGGAGTCTTGGAGTCCCTTCCTTGAAAGGAAGACATTTGAAGGCTGAGGTGTAGCAAACAGCCTGCCTGCCTCTCTCAGGTCTTGATAAAGGTTGTGCCAAGGACCTGCAGGCAAGCACTAAGCTTTGTCTTCAGGACAGCTACTTCTGACTTCCTCAGGCTGTGACCTCTCTGCTTGTGTTTTTTCTATACGTTTGTGGATTTTTTTTTCCTCTGGGTTTGGGCAGCTCTGGGAGTGCTATTGTCAGGAAAATCTTATTCCAATTTACCAGTATCAGTGATCCTGAGGGCTGTTGCTCTTAACCAGCATCTCTGTCCTGATAGCTGCTAAGTGATAAACTTGCTTTTTTTGACACAGTTTGTTTTTACTGGGGGAAAGGACCTGCTGTTAGTTCTGCTATAGCCTTCTGTGAAGTAGGACTGTTCCCTTGAACAATGTCAACATTCAGAACCTGCTTTAAAATTAATTCCAGCTTTATTATAATAGTGCTTCAAAGTTAATTTTTGTCTCGTTAAACAGAAAATTCTGGGAAGTGAGACTTCTGTTTAAAAAACTGTGGCAATCATCTATATTATCATAAGTTACTGATTGAAGAGTTGTCCATTGAGCTGTCTGAAAGCATTTTTTTCTGTAGTATTAATTTGTCTATTGCACAGTTCTGCTTCCTGACTGCCACCAAAACCATACTCTGCTGAAATACCTGTGTCTCAAAGAAACTGTTTAGGGAGGGAATTAAATGACCTTGAATGAGTCAGCACTTGTGTAGCAATCGTGATCCTTCCGTCCTTTTTGCTTTCTAAAAGGAAATGAATTCTGGACCACAGGCACCATTCATTGCAGGGCACTTAATGGGCTCCATTCACATGAAAGTTCATATATTCCTTTAGGCTTCAGCCCTGTGTGGTTTGCTGTGTAAAAGGAAAAATACTATTTAATCATGCTTCTGTGGCTTTTCAAAAGAGTTTATCCTTTTTGTGCACTGGCTTTTTGAGGGAAGAGAAGTGGTGCCTTCGCTCTGGAGTGCTGCTCATGCAATCAGTGGTCGCTCTGTGCAAGTGCCACTTCCTCTGTGGGTCACTGTTCCGAATGGCCTTCTGCCTCTCCTTCCAGTGTTTGATCTAAAAAAGGAGGAAAAAGCTCCCAGCCAGGGCTTCTTCAGGATTATCCTTAGAAAACCTTTCTCTGAACTTGCACCTTCCCCAAGGAAATGCATTAATTCCATTTACCTGCTTGGGTGAAAGGCTGCAAGGACTGAGTTGGGTCTGGATGGCTCTGCATGATCTGAGCCCAGTGTCTGGATGCCCCTCTTTGGATGCAGAGTGAGGAATGTGCTGACTGCTGCTGGAGCCAGGGAACAATGACAGATAACTGGGAGAGGAACACAGTTCAACTTTGCATTTTCTTCTCTGGTAGCTGCAGTTCCACAAGACATGCCCCTCTTGCTGCCAGCTGTACGTAATCAATCGGCAACTTGATGGTGTAAATCAGAAGCAGCTTCGGCTGTTACTCAGCCATGAATCCTAGAATGATTTGGGTTGGAAGGGACCTTAGACGTCATCTAGTCCAACTCCCCTGCTATGGAAAGGTGACCTTTTAAAAATCAGTTTAGTGGTTTGGAGTGCATGGTTGGTGTAGTCCTGCAAGCAGCTGGAGCAGTGTCTCAGGGAGCTGCTGTGGCAGAGCAGGAAGAAGCAGTTGGAATTCAGCCCTTGCACCTTCTGGGACTGGCTCTGCCCTTAGTGTGGAGAAGCAACAGGATTTTGAAGTAAATTCCCAGTTTCCCCCACATATTACACATTAGCTTATTTTTGCCCAGTGCTGTTGATGAGTATTAATTAGCTTCTTGTCAGAGGAAATTAAATGAGGAGGCCTGGTGTTATCCAGCTGCTCCTGGGAGTTCAGTCTGTGAGAGCAGACTCGAGCTGGTCTGACACCAATGGCTTGAAATGCGTTGTAGTGTTCTGAGCCATTCCCTGTGGGGTCCCACATCTCAGACCACAGTGTTGGCTATGGTGGATGTACTGGCATCTCCTTGGCTCCAGCAGATGTTAAAATACCCTCAACTTTTACTTTTCATCTATTCGAACTTCATTTAAAACAAGCCCTACAGTGTGAGCTCATTTGCATTTTTTAAGCAGTAAGATCTCTGAAAAAATTTATTCTGTCCTATAAAGTAGTGACATGCTAAAATGGGTTTGTACTTGGTGTTTAAAAAAAGGGCAAGGGAGGTGGGAAAGTCTGAGTTAAGATCTAGTTAATCCCCCTCTAGTCTCTAATTACATCACTAACTCTAGCATCTGGTTGCCTTGAATTGTGCTATGTTGCCGTACAGTTTCTTGAGCAGCTAAAACCTTGTGTATGTTGTCAGTCAGTGATGAGAGGTATGCTGTGAAATACATGTCATCATGTTTGTATTTTTCAGTGTCAAAAGGAGATACATGTGTTTTTGCATAAATACAAATTTAGTGGAAGATACTTTGCCTGTTTCCCCTTGTGAACACAGTTCTGTTCCTGCAATAGCACTTCAAGGGTTACATTAGTGTGGGTCAAGTGCGGTTTAAAATAGGATTCTTCTGAGACCAAGCCTGGAGGCCCTGAATTTCTTTCTCAAAAGACATTTTGATCTTCTGACAAACTATTACTTCTGAATTTCTTGGTGCTTCATATTTGCAGCTAACCTTTGGAGAACTGGAATGATAACACACTCTCTTCTTTGTGTTTTGTGAATGTGCCTCCCCTGGTGAGTTGATGGCTTGTGCTTTTTTGAAGTTCAGATGAAACCATTAAAAAGAGTTTTCTGTAAGATGTTTGTAGAGGTGGAATTTCTCTGGTGTCATGTAATAAAATATGCTTCCAGTCCTGCAGAAAGAGCTCTAACCCTTACCTTGACAGGACTTCACACAGGGGAGAATCAAGAGCTTGTGATCCCTTGCAGGCTGAAGGTTTTATATTTGCTCACATGCTGAAAATGCTGCTGTGACAGGTTTGTGCATATGCTGGAAAAACATCGTGGCAGAATTTCAGACTCTTTATATAAGCTATTTTTCAGTCTTAAAGTTTTTGTGATAAGGAACATGCTTGTGCAACATCTGTTGAAGCAATGAACTGAGTGCAGTTCTTTATTAGAACTGCAGTATGAACAGGGCTCCTGACAGCTGACTGGGGTTTTGTCAAAGATCTCACTCGTTCAGTCGATGGTCCTGCCAGTGCCCCATCCTTTGGCCTCATCAAGGGTCATTTATGTGGGCAGCAGCTTCTCGTTTCACAGTGTAAATCATTATTTGCCTGCCATATGTGAAATAACATGAGGGGGAGGGTTTTCAACAGCTCATCTCGGGAAGACGTGGAGGGGCAGGTGTGGGGAAAGTTGCAAAATCGGCCAAGGGGCTGTATCTTGTTTTTGTGGGTATAAAATAGCTTGTGATGCCATGACTCTGTGCATGTAAAGCTTGAGATCTTAAAGGGCTGAAGTGTTGGCATCCTTGTTTAATAAATGAGCCCATGCTACTCTTATTTTTTCTGGGAGCCAGACGATAGCTACTGTGTGACTGTTGTGGGAATACGATGATGGGGTGCCGAGGTGAGGTCATGCAGCCTAATGGCTATTTGTCCTAAATATGTCTTTCTTAACAGAATTATTATGGTGACATGTCTTCAGCTAAAAAATAACTAAAACACTAAATTCTTTTGTGGTTTCTGGGTTTAAAATAAGAGTGAACTGAACAGACTTAATTTCTTACTCTTGTTACTTTTAATCTCTTGTCGCTGCTGTGATGTCTGCTCTGGCATCTGCTTTAAGTGAGATGTCAGGAAGGAAAAGATGTGGTGTTGCTTAATGGAAATGCTGGACTTGGCACTCCACTCCCGAGGAAGAACCACCATCATTCAGAAGTCACCCTGACAGTGTTGGCTCTCAGTTTGAATGCTCTGTGTGGCATCATTTTGGCCCCCTGGGTTAATTCTCCTCCAGAGCTGTGTCATGCAACTCCACACAAGGAGTGACCCACCTTTGTGCCTTGCCAAAGGCCTCAAAAAAATCTCTGTTCTGGTATTTAGCTGAATGCTTCAGGTCAGAGCCAGTTGGGTTTGCATGAAGGTGACTTGGATTATCTTCCCTTAGCGGACATGATGATCCAGCACTCTGAGGTACTGAAACTCTTTTATGATAACTCAGTAGGTTTTAATACAGTCATAAATAACAGCACAGCTCGTTGAGCAAAAGGATAAAAATCAAGGAGTTCAATGGTAAGCCAGCTTGCATTTCCTTCATGTAAGTGAAGTCAGCAATTTATTATTATTTTAGGCTGTGTCTAATGATCATGTTAGTGGTGTGAATAAAATGGATGTATCTGGAGTGCTTTATTCTTCTGCTTATTCAAGCCTTCCATATTGGGGCTGACATGAGGCATCATCAGCTGTAGGCAAAGTGGTATAGAGCCCAGCTAAGTCCTTCTAATTCTTTATTAGTTGTGACATGTAGAAGCTTGGGGCACGTTAGCAGTGTAAAACTGGTTTGAATTAACACAGTCCTCATTCTCTTGCTTCTTCTGGTGGCTCTGTGTGTTTGCTGTAAAGCAGATCTCCTCCAAACAGGTGTGTTCCAGGACAAGTGTTCTTTGTGCTGTAGCCAGTGTGTTGCCAAGTGCTTGGTTAAAATAAATGGTCCTTTCAGAATTATTTTTTTGGGATGCTTCTTTGAAAGTTTTGGTAGGAAGACTTTCCAGTTGATGCTGAAAGCTGTTCCAGCAAGCACTGGTTGGGTTTGGTGTGTTTGTATTTCCACGTTTGGGTCGTGACTGGTGGCGTGCTGTTGGTATGTGCTGTGTGAGTGACCCTGGGAGCAGCCCAGCGTGTCCCGTGGAGTCACGTGAGCAATGAATGGAGCAGTCTTTCACTTGATCTTTACCAGACAAGTGTGTCAGAATGCCTTTGGACAAGTAAGCAACAAGATTTAGAGGTTGGACTTGACCTTTAAAGGTCCCTTCAACCCTGACTTTTCTATGACGTCCTGCTGATGTACAGCATGCCCCCAAAAAGAGGAGATTTTTTTCTGTATAACCCAGGCGTTGCCTTTGAGTTTACAAATGGCTTTTATTTAAGAAAGAGAAGGATGCAACTGTTTCTGTGTGTGCCTTTTGGGTGTTTGATAGATTTTGATCTGGTGCCAGCTTCACATCTCTTGTGTTTCTGTGCGGAATGTTGGAGTTTTGTAAATAAATACTTCAGTAGCCCACAGGCAATGTTCTGAACACCAATTCATTCTCGCAGGCTAATGCTGTGTATTTCAAATACTTGTAAATCAAACTCCCTTCTTGCTTAGCCCCCAAATGCCAACAATTACACTCCTCAGCACTGGAAGTTACCTTGGCACAAGTGTGTGTCCACGTGCTGTGTATTTGAACACCCCTTCACAAACCTTATAGTGACAAATGAGACCAGGGTTGAGGGTATGAGGTTTTAAGATTTATGAAAGCAACGGGTTGGATACTTTTCTCACTCTTACACTTCTTGTTTGCAGTTTGGGCAAAATAGCCAATTTTAAGTTAATTTTCACCTGTGAAAATCATTCTTGCATGGCACATTAAGAGAAGTTCATGCAGAGGCAAAGTAGATTTACTGCATTAAAATCTGCTTTTGGCATGGAGACTTGAAGCTACTTGAATTTTATTTCTTAAAGTCTGGACAAGCCAACAACCTGTGCCGTTCTCTACATGAATAACTACATCTCTAGGAAGTTGATAATAAGGAATTTTATTTAAAAGTCAGTGTGTGCTGTCTCTCCTACTGTTTTAAGCTTAGCTCTGGTTACTTTTTACCCAACATCTTTTATAAAACTGATTTCTGCTTTCTCCATTATTCATTTTGTATGAAAGGTGCCATTATTTTTACCCAGTCCCATTTGTGTTCTTCACATTTGACTAATGAGTGATGGATGAGCAACCTGAGCAAAACCAGGTGTGGAGAGGGGGATGCCTCTTCTCACCTGTGGAAACTGCATCCTCAGGGCTTCTCAGGAGCTGAGGGAAAGCTCTTGTTCCTCTTTTTGTATAGCAGAGTGGAAGCTGACTTGGGTTTGGGCTCCAGGAACACACCCCGAACCTCCAAATCCTGTGCACGTGTGAAGGCTGGTGTGATTGAAGCAGCAGCCTGGCCTGTCAGGGCCCTCCTGGGGAAAGGATGGGTGTTCTGCACCTCTTCCCTGCCCTGGGAAATGCAGTGCAGTCATTAAACACCCATTTCAGCTGTCTCACAGTGCTCCGGGGACCTGAGAGCTCCATGCTCTGTCCCTCAGGTCCAGCAGGGGTTACTGCAGGGTGGACCAGTGCCAGGGTCAGTCACCCCTGGGAAATGTCACTGACAGTCGTGCCCAGGCTGCTGTACGTGACTGCCACTCCGAGCTGGCGCTGGCTGACGCTGGGCTTGGCAGCCCCTGCAGGAAGATAAGGTTGGACAAATTCCTTCACCCCTCTAATGCGACTCTTTCGAGCCAGCAGTGATCTGTGTTAGAGCGCTCTGGTAAATCTTGTATTGGTGCTGCTTGGGCTGGAGCAAGGGTGGGGACTGTACTTGGGCTCTGGAAGGCTTTGCAAGGGGAAGCTGGGAGGAGAGGTGACCTCAGACCACCTGCCTGAACTGGTTTTGGGCTTTCGGGCAGCTGAAATATCTGTAGTCCTATGACTGTGCTCCCTCTTGAATTCACATCTCTATGCCAAGTCTTGCAAGAGCTTTTGGAAACAACTTTATGTCTATCTTTGACAATGGCTGTGAGGAGGAGTCGTTGGTGTCCTGCCCTGGGCACTCTCAAACCCTCTGGTGCTGATGCAAGTGCTGCTCAGCTTCCTTCTGAGAGAGGAGGGTAGCAGAAGTGGACCTATACATGTGGTGCTTGAATTAAGCTTTTCACCGTGGTAGTACCAAAACTCAAACTTGTGTGTCAGATGCAGTTGTGTGGCTGCTGTTGTTGCCCGTGAAGTCAAAATATTTACGCTCTGAAGCACCTGGGGTAGGTGAAATCATTGCAAAAGATTTGTGCCAGACTTTTCAGAGAGTCAGTTCCTTGTCTGTCCTAAAATGTTGCAGTGGTTTTTGGTATCTTCTCAGAAACTGTATAAAACAAAAATGTATGGCATGTGTGTTGGGTAGTAAACAGCTGAAATGTTGGTTTCCTAACAAAAAAGTAGCAGGACTTCAAAGGACATAATCCTGAGTGAAAGCCACACTCATGGAATGGCAGTTGGCAGGCCACTAACTTGCAAATTACATCAATTCCTATCTCCTTGAATGCATTTGGCTAACCTCTCTTTAATTTCCTTAGATACCATTGTCATGTGCCTCTATAGCTAAAGCACAGTTTTTAAAATATGAATCTACAGAAACTTTGTTCTTGTTTGCTTCATGTCTTTCCCTTGGATGAAAAGTCACATTACGCAGAGGAATTTTTGGTGAGGGATGAAACAATCCCTGGCTGTGTAAATGATGTTAATTCTGGACAATGTGCCTTTTCTTTTGCATAACTTTCTGCTTGAAGATGACTGTTGGATCCACTTACTTAGACTGCAATCATGATGCCAGATCTTAAATAACTTTCTCCTCTCTGCTTTGGTTTTCCAGTTCAGAGGGGTTTGGGCTGACTTAGGTAACCAGGGAGTTCTGTTGTGCTAACTGATGTAGTCTCCTTGTGTTTGCTGTGTCCTGAGGAAAAATGATGGAATCAGCTCACCATGGTTGTCATTCCCCAGTCAGCACAAGTCACTTTTCATCTTCTTCTTGCTTTTGGACTTTCTGGTCAGTGTTGTCCTGGCCATTTTTTTGGGTAATGGGCTAAAGAAAAGGAAGTAAACATACTCTAGAAAATTTGGCATTAAGGGAAGAATGGCAGCTGAAGTTACTGACAAAGTTTATCTATTACTAAATTCACAGTGGCCCCATGGGGAATGATCCATCACAGCCCAATGAACTTAATTTGGATGGCTTTATAAATGAGGTGCCTCTTCCATCGTGGAGGACTGGGAGGGTCTCAGAAAGAAGAGGACTGAACTTCTCATGTGAAGTTTCTTCAGGCCGCTGACATCCGTAGGGGGGGAAATGTCATGTTGTTGTTTAATGTTTGAATGCAGCATGTGAGGAAATGTCTGTGAGCATGAGTTAAACCATTGTCTGGCTGCTTATTCGGATTGCTCCGAGTTGGGTGGTAGGAGGGTGCTTCCTGGCATGGCAGTGAAACCCATGATCAATACTTAATGAAGTTAATTGAAGGAGTTTTATGGTCTTTAGGGTTTTCAGTCTTAGTGACTAACCTGTGGTAAATATGATTAACAGAACCTTGAACCTGTACTGGAAAACTTTAGGAGAATAAATCTCTCTTACTGTAAGTGGCACTAATTGATTATCTTTCTCAGATGCCATTCTCAATTTTTTTCCCTAGCCACAAAGAACAGACACTTATTTATACAGTTCCCTATTTTTATTCAAAGTCCTAGAAAATAACATGTTCCTGCTGTTGTTGGGTTTTATACTTGGAAGTGATGGGCTGAAGCAGCCTTGAAGCCCAGACTAGCACGGTTAACAGGCATGGTTGTGCAGTGGACACAGCTGAAGCCTGGAGCCCTTGCAGAGCACATCAGTGGATGTGGTTTTGTATCATTTTTCTTTGGGTACCAGTAATTATTAAATGACACAGAATTTTAACCTTTCTTAAAAATCCCATGACATTTAGCTGTCTAGGCAACAAAAAGTTCTATTGAACTGAGAAAACTGACCCAAAAGTATTTTACTTGTAATTGTAAACTGTAAGTCCTAAGGCAATTTGCTTGAAACAAATGGTCTTTTTAAATTTTTTTTTTTAAAAAAAAGGAAAAAAAAGAAGGGAGTGGGATGGGGAGAAGAGTCTTCCTCCCCCTTGGTTCACTGTCCTCTGAACATCTCTGGTATGTCCCTGTGCCTGAGCCTGCTTAAATAAAGCATTGAGTTCTTCAGCTTTGCTGTTACAGGAAGCTTCAGTGATGTTTTTGGTGAGAAAAATCTCCTTCTTTGGGATTTTGGGAACAGGAATGTGCTCCTTCCCAGCTCATGGGGGCCAGAACTGTGGGGCAACCTGGAGCTGCTGGCATTGGGATGGCCTTTGGTCACTTGTGTTGCACCAAGAGAGGATTTGGGGCATCCTCAGCTTTGCTTTGAAAGCAGCGGAACTTGGACATGTGACAAGTAAGATGATGTGATTTGAAGTAGTAACTGAGATGGGAAAACCAAGTCTTGGTGTTCCACCTTTAAGAAATACTCTCAGCACAAGACCTGCTGGGTTTTGTGCTTGCCTTCCAGAAATTACCCATTGCACAGAGGTCAAACCTGTGCCAGGACAAATGTCAGGAGTGTAGGAATAACCCAGACCAGTTAACTGAGCCTGGTTATCTTCATCCAGATGTACCAGTGGCTCAAAGTTTGATCCTACAGCAACTGACTGACTTCCAGCTATGATTGAAATTGATGCTCTTAAAGGTCTTTTCCAACCTAAATATTTCTGTCATTCTATGACCTTGAAATTTTCGTAGAGGATGATTGGTAGTAATGCCACAGTTCATTAAATATTTTTATTCTGGTGGAAGCTCCCTGTTAGTTTTATTGTTAGCCATTTAATTTCTGGATTACACTGTGCAAAAGACATTTGCCAAGCCATTAGGCTGCCCTGGCCTGTGCCTGCCCCAGAGTGAGCTCTCCTGGGTGCCTCTCCAGAAGGGATTTGGTCGGTGCATACCCACTGGGAGTGGTGGTGCATTGCTCTGCTGCCACAGCGCTGCTCCAAGTTCTTGCCATCATTAGCAAGTCGTTAGTAAATTAAGTCTGAATGATTCCCAGCAAGACTTGACAGAAGGAGCAAGTATCAGCAGTATTGTTTCAGTTGTTTGTGTTGGCTTCATGCAGAGGAACTGCTTGAGCCGTGTGCTTTGTGCTTAAGCACACAGCTATGCTTTGTGTTTGAATTCCTGAGCCCCCGATCACTTAACGGGAAATATTTTTACTTTTGGAAATTGAAGGAAGTGTGTGGGTCTGCTCAGAGGCTCTGTCACTGATGTGTAATATAATGCGGATTTGGAAGAATGTAGTCTGAAGTACACCTAAAATTCCCACTGATACGGTGTGTGTGCTTAAAGCTGGTGAAAGCCATGGATCAAATGTTTGCCTGATTGATACCAGACCCCAGGGCTGGGAAATCTGCTCTGTTTGTTTGGGTTATTACTGTTGTTTCTGAGATATGGAAGAAAATAGGCAGCGACTCAGATCCTTGAACTGGATGTATGCACTGGAATTAGCAGTCGGATTTTAAGATGAGTGAAGGTATTGGAAAGCCTTCCCCCTGCACCAGGGTGCTCCGAAGTGTGAGGGATGAGTGCTGAGTAATCAGGGTGGCTCCATCCAGCACTTTCCTAGTTTTGTAGGGGCCTCAGCTGGGTTACACATGGGTGCAGTCAAGTTGGTTTCTTTCCACTGCCTTTCTCTGGGCTTCATCTGAAGGAAAAAGATCCTGCTGAGTGTCAGCACAGCAAGAGCAGATGGAGCTGGAGTGGCTGACAGAGTGCCTGATGCTGGGGCCAGCCCGTGGAGACAGTGGAGGTGCTGAGCTGGCATTGAAGGCTCTTCTGGGCTTAAACCAGTTTTGTGGTCTACTTCTAAGGCAGGGTTTTACTCTTGTAGCGAGATTCTTGTGTTACTATGCTGTGATAAATGTAGCTTTTTTGCCATCTTGTCTAAGCTAATTTCTGAAGTTCTGCAGATGATAATTATTCCTACATTGCTCCTGTTTGTCAATACAAAATGCCCAAAAAACAATGTTCTGCTCAATTTAGTAATGGTGCAGCAAAACTTTGGTTGAGATTCCTGGAGATAGAGGGTTGGAGATCCAGAGGATTTGGTTTCAAGTTGGTTTTTATCTCCTTTCATGTCCTAATTCTGTCACATTTCAAGAAGTGTATCCAAACCAATAATTTGTCATCTTGCACTTTGTGTCCCATGAATTTGGATGAACAACAAGAACTATTCTTCACCCAAAATGCTAGAAGGGGCTGAGATCCAAAATTAGATCTTAGGTCAAAGCTTTTATTCACGGTTTCAAGTTCAGGGTAGTGGAATTTCATTGTAGGGGTTGGTTTTTTTTGCAGCCCTTTGCTTGTGAGATACTTTGTCAGAAAGGAAAAGTGTTTTATGGTTTATCTACAGGCTGACTCTGGGGCATCTTGCGGGACTTCTGCCCAAGAAGACACATTTGGGCTGCCTTTGATGTCGAGTCTGCAGAACAGGATGCTCTAGGCCATAGACAGAGTCTCAACAAACAGCATGGAGTTCATTAAGGTAGTGCCCACCAGATTTCCATGATGGAACTCCTCAGGCAGCTCAGGAGAGCAGCCAGTGACAAAACAGAGAATCAAACTCAAGTCTCTTGGGTGTATCCAGTTGGGCCTCACGCTCAGCCAGAGCAGGAGCAGTTCAGACTGGTACCTCTGTCCAGGAGGAAACACGTGTGGAGCTGCTTCAGTCCTGTGGGAGCTCCTGTCCTTGTGGGAATTGTTATATCGCATCCTCCTCCATTGGAGAATAATTTTATGTTCTTGTATTTGAGTGTGAAAGTGTGTTTGAGCAGCTGTGGATTAAAAGAAATGTTTAGTGCTTGAATAACTTTGTGTCGTTTTGGAGCAACTCAATGACAGAAAAGACAGTTTTCTGTGTTCTTTGGTTCACTATTGGACTTGTGTGAGCTTGTGACATGTGAACTCAGAACTTCTTTTCTCTTGCCTTCCCTGGCATGCTGAGAGCAGCACAAAAAATTAAATTAATAATTTAGTAGCAAAATAAAATATTCTAATGTAGAATAGCACAACAAAGTCACAGGGAGAGTGTGTTCTTGTGAAATAAATTTGTGTTTTGCCAACAAAAATCCTGTCAGGCAGAGCATGTTTCAAAACTTGACATGTAGTGGATTCAGTTAAATGTGTTGGTAAATATTACAAATAATCTAGTATTTGGTGATACAGTGTTGGGATGTGGCTCTTGGAACATTGCTGGTCTCTCTCCTGGAGTGTGCAGAGTGCACAGGTGGTGGGTGCAGAGAGGAGAGACTTTGCTCCATCCCAGAATGGAGAACAGCAGCGGTACCTGCTGCCTGAGGAGGAAAAGGAGTGTGCAGGTTCTCTCAGGCCAGTAGGGCTTGTTCTTTAAAATAACATATTCAAAGATAAATGTTACAAAAATAGCTTGTTTACTGACAACTTTATCTACTTGGAAGATGAAAATTTAGTGAAAAATAGACTTACCTAGGTAGTGTAGCTCTTAGCACTGATGATAGAAAAATTGATAATGCAGTTTGGGACTGACAAAGTGCGTGCTGTACTTATCACAGCACACTGTTGTCTTTTGATACAGTGCAACAAAGCAGATTAAATTCTCTAGAAAAGCTATCTTAATGTGCCTCCTTGTGAGCTGAGACTTCAGAAAATAATGCCAGTTGGGCGGTTTTTGTGCCTGTGTTTGAGTACAGACTTCTGTCAAAGAGTTGGATAGAAAGAAGAAGTAAGTTCTGGAAGGTGTAGGGACTGTGCCCAAGTGCAGGTAAATGCACTTGGAACAGGCATTACCCCTTTGTCAGGCATTCCTGAACTGGAAAACTTCTTGCAGCTCTAGGCTGAGACAGAATTAATGGCTTGGAAGCACCAGGGAAGCTGAGGATGGGGTAGAGCTTTTGCAAGTGCTTCACGTTCCGCTGCAGGTCCTGGGTTGTGCTGGGAAGCTGAGGACAGGACTGCAGAGCCCTGTGGGTTTGTCTGGGGCACCCACTGCCAGGGAATATGTGTGAGGCTCATAGGGCATTTATTCAGTTATTTCTTACTCTGTACTTTAAAACTTTTAACCTTACTGCTAAAGAAAACTACCATTGTGTGTTAGTACGACTGGAACGAAAGCTGAATAGCGAATTAGCCTTGAGCAAACTGTCAATCTGACTTTGATAGCCCATCACTTAAAAGGTCCTTTTATGTTTATGAAAAAGCATGACATCAAAGCCAGGGGGGAAAAAAAGGATACCAATACTTAGAGCTTAACTTAAACTTGCATAACTTCCAAGAAGAGGCCTTGTGTGAACTGTTTGTTTCTCCACTTGCATGGCTAATTAGCATAGGTTACTAAAACTCTGAGCAGTGGCCATCAAGTTTCTTCTGCTGTTTTGGGGTTTGTTGTGCTTCCATACGTGGATCCCTCAACCTGGAGTAGCATAGAGGATATTGCAGTCGCTTCTCCTGCAGCCTCTAGGTAGCATGCTGGAAATGCTTGAGTATAACCATTACCAGGTGAGTTGTTATTGGAGATTTATTTTAAAACCTGTTGCCAAGAAGGTGTGCTGTGCACAGGAAACCCTTTTCTTCTGCTGTCCGGGATGCTTTATTTAATTTCTTTCACACCAGTAATTGGGGGCCATGCATGGTCGCTTGTAACAGCAAAAGTCACTTTAATGGAATTGTTTTAAAACAAAATAACTTCTCTGCATAGTGCTGTATTTTGGTTTGATTTCTGCCTTCCAAAACCAAAGTTAATAATCAACAAAAAGTGACAAAGAGTTTCCAGAATATGGTGGAAATTTTTAATGGGAAGAAAATGGCCTTTCTTTTGCTTATTTAGAGTGTGCAACAGTTGTTCGGTTATGAGGATTTTCGTATTTTGTATGTAAAAAAATTTCTAAGTACTGAGAAGCTTATCTTAAATACAGAAATAGCTGTTGCTGACGACAGTGATTGATCTGAACTGAAACACTTCTTTTCTTGCATCTTATTTGCATGATGTGTTTATAAACAGGCTGTCTTATTTGTATATGATTTAGGCTGTATATCTGAGATATAAATAATCTGTAGGCAGAAAAAGGTGTCTTCCTTTCTTCTTTTATTTTAACCAAGGTATTAATTTAAAAAAACAAACATTCAAGACCTAAACCACCAATAGCAAACCTTTTTATCTCTCTGTTATTTGACATTGGATTAAGGATAGCAATCCATACTTCTTGGTTTTGTTAGCTCCTAACAAGTTAAATGAGTCCTGCAGTACAAGTCATTTCTCCATATTTTAGTGAAAACTAAATGTCACATAGCTGAAGGTCTGAACTCAGAACTGTCTGTTCTGGAGTGTCTGTATCAACTGAAAACCTGAGCGTTGGTCTTAAGTGAGAAATCTCATGTTGTAGGAAAATAGCTGGAACTTCTCGGTGTTCCAATAGTAAGTCAGTTGTGAAAAGACCGAATCATAAACTGATTTCTTGCCACCAAGTGTGAGTTAGTGAAGCACTGTGGACTTCCTTGGAGCTGCCCAGGTTTGTGCTTTGTCAAATAGCTGGTCCTTGTGTCACAAATGTACAGCTCAGATCCACAGCACCTGCAGCAATGATGTCGTAAAACAATAAAATCCTTTCTAAATTGTCGTGCAGGTGCAGACTCACCTTGAGAATCCAACCAAGTACCACATCCAGCAGGCCCAGCGGCAGCAGGTAAAGCAGTACCTCTCTACCACTCTAGCAAATAAACATGCCAACCAAGCCCTGAGCTTGCCATGTCCAAACCAGCCCGGGGATCATGTCATGCCGCCGGGGACGGGGAGCAGCGCGCCCAACAGCCCCATGGCCATGCTCACCCTCAACTCCAACTGCGAGAAAGAGGTAAGAACTCCCCTGCTCGTGTTCTTCAGTAAAATGGAGTTGCAATCTGCTTTAATTAAGTTGTTTTAAACCATATGTGCTCGCTGTTAGGATGTTCTGTTTATCTTTTCTGTTCATTGTGAAAGTGTAGCTGCTACCTCTGTGTCTGCCTGATTAATAGATATTTTTGGCAAAAACCCCATGTCCCTCCAGCTTCCTCTTGTTTGAACTGTTTTAGCTAGTTTATACTTACTAAAACCACTTTTCTTTTTCCCCACCCTGTTGCTTGATGCACACAGTGAATAATTGACCTTTGGAGAATACAAAGCAGCTTTGTAAGCTGTAGCTTTCTGGAATAATGTTATTTATGGCTCATTCGTCTAGAAAGTGCAAAGAGCATAGCAAAAATAACTGAAAAAACACAAAGCTTTTTTGAGATATTTTAAGTATTTTTATGGTAAAATTTGAGCAAGTCTCCTGTGTAGCTGGAAGGCCAGATTATCCCAGCTAATATGCCCTAAAATGTTACTGATTGCTGTTCCAGTGCTGCAAATATAAGACTTCAATAACCTATGCTGAGAAGTCCTTTGCAACCTTGTCTTAGTCTTTGCTGGCAAAAACAGAGTTAGGTATTACTTGTGTGCTCAGGCTTCAAAGGAAAATGGTTGGGAAGATATTAACAAGTATAAGAATCATGTCAGAATTTTTGTAACATGAAAAGCAGGAGGCAGTTGCAGAGTTCCTCTTGTCCTCTCATTGCCCCCTTCAAGCCTTTGTGCCAGATTTTTAGTACAGATGCATTCTATGAGCAAAACGTTGCACAGCTCAGAGAAACAGTTATTACAGAACGTATCTTGTACATGCGAGGGCAATACTTGTGCTTCATAGTTTCAAAAGAAATGAAAATCAGATATTTCCATCCTGTTGTGCCAGCTGTACCCATACATTTTTTTCCTGAGGATATTTACGGCTTCACTTTGCTGTGTCATCGGGAACATGTGTGCATGACATTATTTCATTCGTGCTCTTTTTGGGACTGAGACTGTGCCATGAACTCAGATCCATGCTTTGCTTTTTCTTCTTCTTTTTTTTTTTTTTTTCTTTTTTTTTTTTTTTCTTTTTATTTCTGCAGGGATTTTATAAATTTGAAGAGCAAAGCAGGGTTGAGAGTGAATGCCCGGCTCTGAATACACACTCACGAGCATCATGCATGCAGGTACTGGATGACACAGGAGGTGGAGCACAGGTCCCCTTTCTCATGAGCATGTTCTTTCATGATATATTGAAAAATAAACTTGTCCCACAGTGTCTTTAAGAAGTTGAATATAAGATGTATTTACGGTACAATACAACAATGTTATTTATTCACATTGATGTCAAAAGTGCATGAAGATACCTGGAAAAGGCTCATGCTGCTCTAGCACTGTGGTGCCATAGCAGAAGAACACATCAACCATGCTTTAAGGTCTTGCGTCAGGAAATCTTTTCTAACTGGATTTTTCAAGACTGCATGGATGTGGTTTTGCCTTGATAATCTCTAAATCCACATTTCTATGCAGATCACACTGGCATTTTAAAAAAATTGTATGAGAAGGCTTTAATTCATCTGTGGTAATTCATCCTCAGTAGTCTCCCTTTTATATTTTCACCATTTTTCTTAAAACGAAGGGTTTTTTATTTCTTACCAGAATCAGTAACAAGCCTTTGGGTATGGGCTGTAACTGTTAGTTCCTTTCTTGCCCTCACTTCCAGTCAGTGTAATTTGTTGTGATCACACTTTCTGGAGCTGATAAAAAAATCCCATGTACTGCTACTTTTACCATCGCCATTATGCATTGATTTTGTAGATCTCTGTCGTTTAAGCTCCTTTTTTATAATGAGCAAGAAGGAAACAGTCAGTCCTGTCCTGAAACAGTCAATCCTGCAGGACAGTTCTGATCACCTGCGTGGGTGCTGGGAAGGGCTGTTTCTCCTGCCTGTGCAGGAGCTTTCTGAGGCACCTTCCAGCCCAGCCCCTGAAAGAAAATGTTCTGTTACCAACTAAAATCAGCTCTGAGCTGCCCCTGGGTGGTGCTTCCCAGGAGGGACATGAATCCAGCGGATTCCTCTTCCAAGGGCCAGCAGCAAATCTTTGCTGCCTTTCCATCCCTGCAGGTGTCCAGGGCTTGATGTTCCTGCCTGTGCAAGGTTTTGGTCCCGGGCAGGGCAGAGATGGAGCGGAGGCAGCAGTGAGGAGAGGGAGTTGTGTCCTTAGAGTCACTGATTCCATGGGCAGCTTCCTCCTCTGCTGCTGCTGGGAGGAGCAGCGTGGCCATGGGCAGGGGGTGCAGGGGAGCTGCTGGTGGGAGGAGGGAGTTAGAGGAGTTAGACCAGGAAGCCTCAGCCTTGCCATGGCCCGAGTATCCTGCCAGGACAGCAGGAGTCACGGCTGAGGGGTTGCACAGCTGCACAGTGCTTTGTCAGGCTCCTGTGTCCCAGGGATTCTGGTAACTGTTCCGTTTTCTTTGTCCACCTTTTCTGCTACAGATGGATGATGTGATCGATGACATCATTAGTTTGGAGTCCAGTTATAATGAAGAAATCCTCGGCTTGGTGGACCCAGCCCTGCAAATGGCAAACACGGTACAACGGCCCTTTCCTTCTGGTTTCCCTGTTAAGTCCGATTGTTCTTCCATGAGAGGAAGCAAAACTGCAGCAGGATTTTTCTTCCTTGCAATTAAGTAGATATTGCATTGTTCCATAGAGAGTAATTAGTTTTCCTTTGAAGAGCTTGAGGTACTACAGTTGCAATGAAAAAACATGAATTTAAAAATACAAGCTGGAGTCAGGTTGAGAGAATGCAAAGGACAATTTTGCTTTTCTTATTTCCAAGTTTGTCGTGAGAGGATTGCAACAGAGGAGTAAACCATGCTACCAGGAGTAGCTCATTTCCACTGGTATTAAAGACTGCCACGGACTTTATACTTGGCTTCAGGAAAGAAGGAACCTCTGGCATGTTGTCATATTCAGCTAAGAAATTGTGTGCCAGATGTTAGCATCCCTATCCAGAGACACGCTCTGTTATCTCTAACATCACAGCTTTAGCTCAGCCTGATTTCGATCGGGGAGAAGTCCCCAGCTAGACGACAGCAAAGATGTTACAGAATTTAGCAGGAGAAAAAAAAAATTAAAAAGCAATCTTCAAAACAAACAAAAGGGGAAGGAATAAAGAAGGTTGAGAACTGAACAAGGCAGGGGACGTGGGAAGTCTGTGATAAAAGCCAAGAGCACAGAGGTGCAGAAAGCGCTGAGGGAAGGCACAGGTTTCCTCCAAGTGGCTCTTTTGGTTTGGTTCACATTGCTTTGAGAATTAATGTAATCATACTTCTGGCATAATCTGATTTTGATCTTCTGTGGAGGGTAGCTCCAGTGAATTTTTTGCCTTAGGCTTAAGTGCTGTTAGATCTGGCTGAGTAGATGTCTGCCAGTGCTGGCGTCTGTTTCTGTTTTATCTGGTGCCAGAATTTACAGCTTACCACAGAGCACCGATTTTGTGGCATAGGTTTGCATTTGCTGACAGTAGTTGTCTGATGTCATGTTAACCTAGTCCTGTGCTCCCACAGATTCCCACAGCCCTCTCAGAGACGTGGTGAATGACGCAGGAAGCGGCCCACCAGCTTCCCTTTCTAAATAGTGCCCTTTGAGTACACAGGGAAATAGCTGCACAGTCCTGCTAGGGAGAATAAATTTTCCTTTAATCTAAGATGACTTGCAAAGTGCAGCTGTCCTGGAATTTGAGAGAAAACTTCAAGAAACTGTCAGAAGATAGCTTTCAAAAAGTTAATCTGTTTTTCAGGGTCTTTTTTTCCATTAAGGGATGAGGTTCTTTTGGAGTCCTTTCTCTGAAGTTCCATTGGATTGGGACACATTAATTCAGAAGGGACTTGGGTATCTTTATGCTTTTCTTCTTTTCTCGTTCCCCAGAGTGGCTCTTTGCTTGCAGACACGGACAGAAGGATACTCTGCACTCTTTGGATGCAAGGAGTCCCTGCAGTCAATGTTCAGGGTAGTCTGCATCCCTCCTGCTTGCTGCATGGCAAGAAGCCTTGTAAAGACTGCCTGATCCACATTTACTGTGGAATTTCAGAATTTACCCACTGTATGTGGTGAAATCTTAAAAATAAGGATATCAAACAGTGAAATTACGACTTCTTTACTAATACATTTAAATGACTGGAGGCAGAAAGCATATTTCAGTCTCTAATTAAACCTGGTACCAATCCTGAAGAGATGGAAATTGAACCATGCTTCTCAACAATTGGTTTAGGGAAAAAATGAACCAGACACTTTTCTTTTCAGGCAGGACTTAGCTCGTAAAACACTTAACATTGTATTAATAAGGAATTAATGCCTACAGACTGAGCTAAGTCGAGGTGGGAGAAATCAAGAGAGGAAATCGTCTCTAAAGGGACACAACCTATAAATAGCTGTGCTGAGACTGTGACAAAGGCAGTTGTTGTTCCATAACCAACAAAGAACAAAAGGACCAGTTTGTTACAGTTGGTAACAGTACTTAATTGATAAGCAAAATCAGAGATTCTGTGCAGAGCAAGCTAAGGGAGTTCCCAAGTACCTTGAATTGAAAACGGCCCATTGCAATCAACTGCCTGTGAGAGTGTTTGTCAGCTTCGGTATTTGGTGGAATAAGATCTGGGATGGTGGGAAGTATCACAAAATGGTCACTGGTTTCTAGAGAAGGTTTTCTGCCTAGATGTGACCTGGTAATTGAATTAATGAGTGCTGTGTAAAGTGCTCTCGTATTCCAAGTGGAGATGAGAACTAATTCACCCAGCTAATCAACTCCAGCCAGAGCCGGGCATGGACAGCTCTGTGAATAGGTGCAGCTCCACTTCTAAATGTGGCTTTCTTCTGGGATTTAAAGGCCACAGTAGAGGAGTTTTGTTCCAGGGACTGCTGCTGAGCATGTGCTTGTAGGTCAGGGAACATCACAATACACTGTGGGCTGCACAAGCTGGGATGCAGAATCCATTCCAGTGTGTACTGGTACCTTAGAAACAGCCTTGTTGATCACACAGCTGATGTCTCAGTGATTTTAGACAGAATGTGGGTGCTTGTTTTGTTGGGGTAGTGGAGGAGAAATTAAAGCCTCAGACTCCCATGAATGTACACTATGATGAATCTGCAGTCATAATTACCATATTTCAAATTTCTGTTATATAAAAGCCATTATTAGAAAAAAAAAGAAGCATATGCAAAGTGTTAGGAACATTGAAATTTGTTTTACTTGGTGTGTTTGTGCAATTTGTGATGGCAAGACCTTGAAATCTGAAATCTCACAAGTGTCAGCATTTTCAACTGTGCTGTTTCAATGAAGATAACATGCTAATCCTGGCATAAGCCACTCTTCCTTCATTTACTTTTTGGAAGAGTAAAGGTGGATGATCTGACTGATGCTGTATTTAAATTTCTTATTTCAGAAGTAGCTAAGAAAGCCTTAAGAAAAACTATATTTAGGTTGGAAACATGCTAGAATTTGGAGAAGACAGGGAAGGAGCTTCCTTAGCTCCAGAAAATTCCACCTCTTTCTCAGAGTTTGACACTCCATCTTCCCTATGAAATGGCTGTGGAAGCTTTGACATTTTCCCATCTTGTACTTGAAGATAGTGGTGAAGGGCTCAGCTGTCTTATAGGAGAAATGTTTGCAAACAATGTGTAATTTTTTCCAGTTTCTTCAAGTCAGAAGCATTTGAGATAAATGCCCAGGTATCACTGCAATGGGCACATAATAAATACCTTTTGCATTTTTTTTGTCCCATTTAAGTCTAGCGGCTGCTTTTGTGTGCTCACCACTCTGCTGTCTTGTACATCTCAAACCAATGCCCTCAGCACAAGGGGTCCTTTCCCAGTTCCCCAAACCCTGCACCAGTGATTATTGATTTTACCATAGCCAACTGATTTTATTCCTCTGGGAACTCTTACATAATTGTGAACTGAGGATGTGCCTCGATTTTAACTGATTTTTAACTGCCGGTGTTTTATGTGAGATGACCCAGAGTGTTGCATGCACTTTGTGCTCTCATTTGGAAGGAATTAATGTGAGTTAGTCCCAAGGATGTGACTTGCAGCCATCCTGGAGAAGAGGCCTCTCAGAGGCTCCTACTGAGCATGGACCGTGTGCAGGAAAATGTTACAGCTGCAGCTTTGACCTGTGGAGTCTGGATGCTGGGGAAAGCGTTCAGGGAAGGAAGCTGCTCAGTCTCTTTGCTCATGGATCACTGATTGAAGTGGAGACTGATGGCATCTCCCCCTGATGTGAATTTCCCTGATAAGCGCTGCTGTGGACAGCCCCTAGCAGCCGTACACGTGTGCACATTCAGCATTTGCCTGCCTTCCCTGTCCCCTTCTGTGGTGATAGCTCACACTGGTCCTTTTTATTGACATGGAAATCTGGCTCAGTGTTTGACACCTTTGGGGAACAAAATCAATCATAAACTTTTGTAACAATCAGGGTCCATCTTGCAGTAAGGAAAGCAGCTTGGTGTTCTCCACGTTTCATTACAGCCTGGCTGCTTTACCCAGGCTTTGAGATGCCAGTTTCTAGTTTCTTAACAAAAGATCTTCTTTTTTTCCCCCCTAAGTTCCCTAAAATTCCTAATTAGATTTCACATGTCTGGTTACGAACTTCAAGTCCTCGGGCTACAAACAAGGTCTTTGTGCTCTCCCCATGCTCAGGAGCATGAATAGGACGAGCCCATCCAAGTCAGAAGGGTGCATGACGCTCTCGCTGTGCCGGTGTCCTGGATGCTTTTGGGACCCAGAGACAAGGATCAGCCTTGTAGAGCAGTGAGACTGAGTGGGCCCCCTGACCCTGATGTGCGTAGGTCACAACCAGGACAGGTGTGATCTGAGCAGCATCATAAGATGTTCCTTTTTTTTTTTTTAAATGAGGCTGACTCTTAGTGAGAATTGAGTTGTATTTTTCCTCTGTTTCTTAAAGATCGAGTCAGGGGACTTTGATTTTGTTGTTGGCCACTTTTTGTTCTCAACAAATACCAGCAGGGCTTCTAGCTTGGTGGTACTTTGCATATCCACTTCTATTGCATCTGCTTCCATATGGCAGAGAAATTTTCTTAGGTCCCAGTCTGGCAGGGCCCATCAGTAGGAGTTCAGTAGTCCTGGCAGTGACTCACTGCATTGTATTCACCAGCAGCATTTACATGGCTGTAAAGTTAATGCTTGCCCTAATCTCTGCAGGATCAGTGTCTTGGAGGGATTGGTTTTCTTTGCAGCAGCGATGATAAGAAGTGTTGCCACTCAGATAAGATACCAGAGTGTTTTATACCTGTCCTTTCAAAACCAAATAAGAGATGGGTAAAATAATCTACTCAGGATAATTGCAAGCTTCTGGAAATATGTTTCAATATAAAGAGATAGTTTTGATAGGTCTTGTTGAAATACTGTCCTATTTCTGTATAAATCTATTTGCTTTAATACCTAAATAAACACAGCAGAATGAACAAGTAATTGAGGAAACTTACTGTAAAAAGAATCTTCCTCCTACTGGTGCGCGTTCTTGTTATGTAAGGCAAAAAACAAAGTAAACTGAAATGTTTTCTGTGTAGGTAGCTTTCAAATCACATGAAAAATGTGATTAATTAATACAGTGTTCTTCCTCCAACATGTGACAACTTGCAAAGTACTTCCACTCACGTATCCCTGGAAAAAGGGGGGTTATCTCTGGGAGAGTTCTGCAGGCTCTTTCAGACAACAGAGAAATTTGGGGGATGTAGATGTAATAGTTTTAGTGAAAAATAAGAAGCAAAAATGCAGCAATATCATCAGCATTTTCCCTCTTAATATTTTAAGTCTGCATATTTTTGAGGCGAGAGAACAGAATTTTCCCAGTGTAGATGTTTTATCCCTCATGCCCGTGCATATCTGTGAATTTTGCTGACCTTCTTGCAGGCTCTGTTTGCACATGGAAAAGAGCACAGATTTCTTAGCAGATCCTGACTCTGTTCTTCTGTACAATGGCTTTCATAAAGGCCGAGCAAATGATCCTCTTCCTTGTTTATCTTTTCCAGTTGCCCGTGTCTGGCAATTTGATTGACCTTTATGGCAACCAAAGCATGCCTCCTCCAGGACTAAACATCAGCAACTCGTGTCCAGCTAATCTTCCTAACATAAAAAGGGAGCTCACAGGTAAATACATCTGAAATACCACCTTGGAGTAATGGTTTTGAATTCAGGTGATACTGGACATAATTTCTGTTATGAGAAAGAATAGATGGGTGAATAGTTACTTTTAGCCTGTGTTCGTGTGTGTGTTCACTGTCACAAGTTCAGATAAAGTCCTGAATTGTTACAGTCACACCTGCACGTTGAAAATACTGTGTTCCAGAAAGCCTCCATGCATCTCTTCCAGAGCTGTTTTCTAGTTTGGGCTTACTGTTTGCTCTATCAGCACCAAACTTCAACAACTCTATACCTGGAGTCCCTGTGGGATTCATGTCAAGGAGTGATACACACTGGGGCTTTGCTTCAGTAGCGGGGGGCAGTAATGAACAAATACCCTGTTATACTGTGAAATCTGGACGTGTAGATCCTTTAAAATGTAACATCAGGCACTCGGGGGATTGGAATTTGATGATCTTTAAGGTCCCTTCCTACCCAAGCCATGCTATGATTCTATGAATATGCATGACTAAATTAAGACAAAAATGAAGTGTTCCGTAAATTTTTTATGCCAGTTCCTGCAGCAGTGCTCTGAACAAGCTGTGGGAGGCAGGGGCAGGAGAGTGGGACACTAAAGGCCTCTTCCTCTCAAGCACATGTGTACAGAAGTGAGATAGTTCAAAGCAAATGATAAGTTGCATATTCTCAGGCATGTTTTATTTCTGCTCACTTGGAAGGATGTAACCACACACAGGGTGCAAGGTGAGGTTGTCTGTAGGCTGAACAAACGGAGATCCACTCTAGAACGGATGGCAAAATTATATTAATGCCCAGAAATGCCTGTTCTGAAGCCCAGCAGAGAGTCACTGACGGTGCAGTGGGGTAGGGGCCTGGTTCCTTTCTTGTCTGTCATCATTCTGGGTTTCTGTTGTGAAAACTCACAGGCTGACTCAGTTGCAGAGCAGGTTCTGGGCAGGAATTCGTTTAAGCAGAGCAGTTTTAATGGGCCAGGAGGAAATGCCACCTCTCTGAGCCAGCGGATATTTGCATTTATAGCACTGCACAGAGTTTGAGCTCAGCACCAAAGGCAGGCACACAGAGCACACAATGATCTGGGGCTGCTAGAGAAAAGCAAAGCTTTTACAGAGATGGAACTGTGTAAGAGGAGAGTGGGAAGGGAGGAGAGCTGCTCAGAGTCCTGCGTTACTGGCAGTTCTGTTGCCCCAAGTACAGAAAGTTCCAGGGGCTGTGGGCTGCGAACTCAGCCCAGCTTGGATGTGCAGACTGATGGATTTGCTGTAGGTGGTTGTGTCAGACTTCAGGCCAGGAAGGCAGAAAGAGAGGGGAAATTGTGACTGAGGTGATCTTAAGGAAGTTCTCAATACCTCAAATACATCAAAACAGACCTGAAATAAGTTTAATGTTTCTATGCTACTCACCTGTACACAGGTACATTTAATTTAGGTGAGTCTTTGTCTGATCAAAGTAAAGTAATACAGGAAAGAAACTTACTGGAGTCAGTGAGGGATTGATTCCATAGTGGAATGTGTGACAAAAGATGACACACTCATTGCTCCTCACTGACTCACTGTGGAACTGCAAAGTGCTTGCTGGTTTGGGGATTTGAATGCAACAGGACAAGGATTAATAACCTCACCTTGTTAAAAAATGGAAAGGGGTAGAGCAAAGATAAAATACTTAAAATTGCTTGAGAAGCTTAGGAGTAAATGAGAACTGGAAAGAAGAAATTTAGTTGTGCTGTTGCCCGAACTATTGCATGCTGAAGTCAGTAATTATATGATTATTCTAGAATATAATAGCAATAATAATAGAATAATCAAAAATAGATAATAAGTGTGTGGAGCAGGGTGAAGGGCAGTTCTGAGTTGAGGAGACAAATTCTGTGCAGCATGGCTGCCATTGCTTTCCTTTTTGCTTTTCCTGAAGCAACACCATTGTTATCCAACTTTATTGCTAAGAAAGGTGTTGCATTTTTCATGGGTTTTTTTTTTCATATAATAGGAACAGTTAGTGTAACAGGAAAGCACACTATTTTTACCAGGTCACTGAAGTTATCCCTGAGTGTTGTGGTGCTGTGTGTGCACGTGGCACAGGGGGATGCAGCTTTAATCTGGGTGAGCAGAGCTCTGACTCCGGCCCGTGTCACATCCTGAGCAGGCACAGGGCCATGAACACGCTGCTCCCCAGGTCCAGCTCCCCAGGGATGCAGACGCAGGACAAGGTGTGCTGGGTTGCAGCAGTTTGGTGTCCTCAAATACCTTGCTGAGTCAGGGCCTCCGTGGGAACCATTCCCGGCATGGAAGTCACCCTGGGAGGTGTGGGAGGAGATGCTCCAGGGGTGCAGAGGTGAAGCTCAGTCCCAGCGCTGTGTTCTGGCATCCCCAGGCCCTTCTTGCCCCTTGGAATGGGGGCAGGAATTAGTGTGACAAACACCCACCGGCTTCCTGTGCAGATACTTCACAGGCTGGAACGCTGTGATTGAATTATTTTAATTCTAATTACTCCATTCACATGCACAGCATGTATTTTTCCTACAGAGTCGGAAGCGAGAGCGTTGGCTAAGGAGAGGCAAAAGAAAGACAATCACAACCTGAGTAAGTTTGGATTCCTCATATTTTGCACCAATTCTTGGAAGGATTTTGGGCATTAAGTGTTCAAATAGCGATGTTTTAGATCTGAATGAGGTACTGCACATAGTATAAAGCACTGGATCATTGTGTTATGCCCATAGATCAAATATCTCAAATTCTTATGAAATGTGTGCTTAAATCTACGATTGAATTTTAAGTCTTTTTTTTTTTTCAATAAACTAAGTGAACGAGTGGTCATTATTGCTGGGTGCAATGTGTGACCTAATTGCTTTTAACAAATCCACCTTGCACAATTTTGCTTTTTTAATTTTAATTTTTTTTAATATTAGATATGTGGTCAGTTTGTGACTTTAAACAACAGTATGGGTCCTCAGTGTAGCAATTTTATAAATTTCATTTTTGAAAGGAGCTTATATTTCCAAGTTGAAAAAAAAGCATTTTAAAATAATGAGCATCATATGACTTGAAGGATCCATAACTTACCTTTTTATACTTTATAGTAGTAGAAAAAAGGAACTGTTCCATGCCTTGAGCCACTCAGAAGCCTTTTCCATAGCATGAAAAGGTAACACAGGAAAATTGGTATTTAAATTTGACTTTTGGATCCTCAAAGCATTGCACGTGGAAGAGTACTTTAAAAAAGAGACTGTGCCTTTTGTCCCTTTTTCTGGCGTGGGATTTCCTTGAGCATCTAAATGTTTGTCTCTGAATTTGTCTGTGATGCTTTTCCCTAGGAAAATGTTTGCTTCTCAGTCATCCTGGTTTTTAGTCTCAGTTAAACTCTGTGACTTCAGCAGTCCCAAAATTGTACAGACACAACTTCTGTCTTAGTGTGTCCCTGTGTAGGAGAGTAAAATAAATTATCACTGGATTTTAAGCTTCAGGCAAACATTTCAGTGGGGCTTAAAGAAATCTTTGATGAAACCCTTGATAAATTGTAATTAAGTGTGAATATTACTTGTAACATTTGTGCTGTTTTTCTAAAGTTGAACGAAGAAGAAGATTTAATATTAATGATCGTATAAAAGAGCTGGGCACCTTGATACCCAAGTCAAATGACCCGTAAGTACAGCATGCCCAGGGAGACTGAGGGAGGGAGGAAAAAATCCTAGGGGAGAACAAGAACTTACAAAAAACCTGCAAATTTCCTGTGTTTTCTTGTTCGTAGCACTCTGTGACTCTAGAGATGCTTGAAGTTTCCGTTATATTTTCTGAAGATTTTTCGGGGGGTTTATTTTTCCCCTTTTGGAGACTGCTTGTGTTTGAATTAATTCCATTATTGTCTCAAAGCTGGGGTTGGTGCTGGGAGTGAGTGACTGCCTTGCCAGAGGCAGAGTTGTGAGGATGGGAAACCTTGTACTGGTCTGGCTGCTTAGATGGTTACACGTCTAGCTAAAGGATTCTTTTAATTAATTAGATGTTACAGCTTGACAAGATAGAACTGGTCCCTCTTTCAGTGAAAACAGAGGGCAGTTTATCTGGGAAGCCATCACATTCTCCTTCCCTCCAAGGGAAAAACAGAAGGAAAATAAAAAGCTGTAACTGTGTGCCTGTTCACTGATAATTTGCCAGTGTTTGCTGTAATTTCCCAGATGTTTTTTTACAATAATTTTACAATTATTTTACTGCTTTTAGCTTGTATTTACACTTTCCCAATGCTGATTCAGTAGCCAGGAACCCTCCTTGCTCTGGAGTTTGAAAGTCCAGTTAAATGTGAATCAATGTCCCGTGATGCTTTTGGGAAGATTTTCCTGTATTTTGAGGTGGAGCAGCTTCACAGCTCCGCTGCAGAGAGGCTCTGCAGCCTCCTCCAAGGCCAGCAAGGCAGTATCTCTCAGTATCAGCCTGCAGGACAGGTGGATCTTTGCTCTGACAGTCTGCTGTCAGATGTTTCCTGCTTATTTAGGGAAATAATGATGTGAGGAGGTGATGATGCCGCAGCCTCTCTCTCTGAAGCAAACGCGCTTCCCAAGGGCTGTGCTCCAGCCCCCTCTAGTGCACTGCAGATGCCTTCTGTCTGCACAAACTCGGAATAAGCGATAGCTGGGTGCCATGCCTGGGTAAGGTGCAATCCCAGGTGCAGGTGTGAAGGGAACAGCAGCGAAACAGAGCCTGACCTGGTTGTTCTGCGTTGCTCCCGCAGGGATATGCGCTGGAACAAGGGGACGATCCTGAAGGCGTCGGTGGATTACATCCGCAAGCTGCAGAGGGAGCAGCAGCGCACCAAGGAGCTGGAGAACAGGCAGAAGAAGCTGGAACACGCCAACAGGCACCTGCTGCTCAGAATACAGGTTTGCTGAGAAACGGGCTGCGAATGCTCTCGGTGTTGCAGCCTCTGACTGCAACCAGTGGCGACTTGTGGGGTGTGGGTTAGAAGGAGGCAGCGTTTAAATTAACGGTGGCCAGTGCTGAGGTGCCTGCAGAGATTTTTCCAGAAAAAGCCAAAAATAGCTTAATTTAAAAAAAAAAGGAAAATAGAATCCTAAGACTCTAGTAAAAGCACTTATGAGTTGTCTGTTTTTTGTTCTACCATGGCCAACACTAGTTCCAAACTGTACCATCAGAAAGATTGATACGGTAATGCATTCTTCTGTTTGCCAGGCCTAAGGAATTGGGGCTTCATGTATCATGTATTTGTTGATAGTCATGAAATTAAGTTCAGCTGCTCCCTGAAGTCTGTAGGGCTGTACAGCAGTTCTCCTCAGCACTGAAAAGCAGTAGGTGGCATGAATATGTTTTCTCCGTGGGCGTTGCCTTGTTAGATTCACCCAGGTTCCCAATGTTCTGAGCTACACAGAAATTTAAGGGTGAAAACTCCATTTCTATAACTAATTCCTTTGTCTTCACCTCAAGCTGGATAGGAAACCTTAACCTTGACGCATACACAGGTTTTTTTCTGGATAGCCACCCCTCTCCATAGAAGGGTAATTAAAGAAGTGTACCAGAACTGGGTGTAAGAACACCTAACATGGAGACAGATATCCCAGATATCCTCGTGTTGCTGCTCCCCTGCAGCACAAACAGCTGAGCTCTGCATGCAGCTGCAGCCTGCCAGGAGACCCCTCACCAGCCCAGCTAATCCACCAGGGAAATAATGAAGCTGCAAATACCTGGGAGTCAAGTGTGGAAGTAAACAGCTTTAAAATAGAACAGGCCGGGTTGAGCCTCAGCGCAGTTTGGTACTTGGTTGAGCAATCTGCTGCTAGAATGAGATGACAAAAACACACAATGCTTTTGCAGAACAACGTCAAGTAGTGGTGTTTCAAAGCTAAGTGAGATCACTCTTTAAACATCTTTAATCTTGCTTTTTATTACCCATCTGCTCTGGCTCCTTCAATCAAAATACGATGAAACCCAGACCCTTGAATAACGGGCAACGCATCTGGCAGCAAATAACCTCAAGTGTGCATTTTCCCTTTTTGTGTTGATTGTGATTAAGCGTGGAATAAGGAACTCCTGATTCTGTCATGATAGCTGATGGAAGAGGTGCTTGCTCATTCCCCCTTCTCCTCTGAGCTTGCACTCTGCCATTACAAGCTTGTTTTAGCCTGCAAGTGATGGAAAAGGGTATTAATCAACCTCAGTGGTGGGAATATCCAGAAAGAGCACAATCACAACAGAGATTGATTGCCTAATATAATGCAGAAGTAGGAGCAAAACATCTCTTTTACTGATGTATTTGTGAGAGGGCATTTAAGTGAATTCTTCTATTACCTGTCTTCAGTCAAGTACATCTGTATGATTAAATGTGACGGTGGGATTTAAACTTTCCACGGAAATGTGAAGAAACCTGGCTCTCTGTGAATCTGAAGCCTTCCTGTGACTTCCTTGTGATTTTTCTGCACAGGAATAGTGTTGTTGTACAGTTTTGATTGACCTCTTCCAGCTCTACCAGGCTTGTAGAGTGAGAAATGTCCCCTCCAGAGTTTCAGCGGGGATTGACAAGGATCACACAGACATGCTGTGCCTTCACATATGACTTTTTAAAAAGTACTAAACACATGCTTCTGCTATTTCATTTTTTTTCCCTATTTTTAAATGTTTTCCTCACCCTACCTGATGCCAAACCTGCCTATCCTGGCACTGGTTTGAGAAGAAGCCTGAGGGGAACATGTCTGTGCTGCAGGGTGCTGGGTTTTGGCTCTGGTGGAGGTGCTGAGGAGGAGTGTGAAGGGCCTGTGTGGGGTGGTGTTCACCCACCTCTTCAAGACACTGCTGTTCAGGTGCAAATCTGCAGGGCTGCAGTGTGCAAGGTACAAGCACTTGTCACTATGGGAAGGGGAGGAAATGTGTACAGGAGAAGGAAGCCGGAAGCTGCAAGACGAGCGTAAATGACAGATTTTACTCGCAGATTTTCTTTTAATTTGCCCCTTTCTCTCCCTCGCAGGAACTCGAGATGCAAGCCCGGGCACATGGACTGTCCCTTGTCCCATCCACAGGCCTTTGCTCCCCTGACATGGTCAACAGGGTCATCAAACAGGAGCCCGTGCTGGACAACTGCAGCCAGGACATGATGCCACACCACGCAGACCTGTCCTGCACCACCACCCTCGACCTCACGGACGGCACCATCACCTTCAGCGACAACCTGGGCAACGTGACAGAGCCAGCGGGCACCTACAGCGTTCCTGCCAAAATGGGGTCCAAACTGGAAGATATCCTGATGGACGATACCTTGTCCCCCGTGGGAGTGACTGACCCGCTGCTCTCCTCCGTGTCTCCCGGCGCGTCAAAGACGAGTAGCAGGCGGAGCAGCGTCAGCATGGAGGACACTGACCACGCTTGTTAGCATCTGTTGGCACACCTTTCATAAACTGCTTTGGTTCTTGATCAGTAGATGAAATAATTTACCTTTTGTAGAATTTTTTGATTTTTTTTTTCCCCCTTGTGCTTCATCAGTGTGTGTGCGTGTGTGTATATATTATATATATAGGATTTTTTTTAGAATTTTTGTGAAGAAACTTGTATATTCTATTTTAAAACTACCAATGCCTCCAAACTATTGTACAGCATATGTACAGAATCTGTGAACTGGATTCGCCAAGAACTCTGAACTGGTCAAATCTACTCAAAGCAATAGAATTACAGATGAAGAGTCTGTTTCTACTAGGGGGGAGTGGGCAATTGTAGGATTGTAAATGCAACCTATTTACTTGGAAACAAAATGTAAAGTTAAAGAATGTAAAGAAACAACAACAACAACAAAAAGTCCAATTTGTAATTGTATTAATTGAATAGTGCTGCCTTAAAGATACAGTGTCCCTCAAATGTTGGTCTTACATGACAAGTGTTTAGGGAAAATCCCTACCCGACTTCACTCCAAAAACAAACCAAACCCAAGTGTTAAGACATCCTGATTGTGTTGATCGTGATATAAAATGCTGTTGCTGAAACTGCAGGGAGATGTGAGTGTCTCAGAGTGTTGTTTAATTTTACTCTGAGCTGATTTGGGTTTTCCTTTTGATCATGGTTCAAGTTTTTCCTCTTAAAGTTTTATTTTGTTTTGTGGCACACATGGATGGCTTTGCCAACGGCAAACCAAGCAGGAACACTGTAAGGTGGGATACACTCTTTGGACAAAAAAAAAATTATGCATATTATCAGCCGGGCACATTATGTTGTACATATCTAATTGGCTTTATTTTTTTTAAAATTGCATTGTACAGTTTCTTTTGATTTGCATGGATTCCTTAGTTATCCTCAACTTTTTGTTTTAAATTTATTTGTATTTCATTTGTAAGATTTTTGCCTCTTAATATTGCAGCGATTTTTTGACATTTTTAAAACTCATTGGAAGTTTTCTGCGTTCTTTGTAAACACTTGAAAGGAAGCTTTTATGCAGGGTTCTGTGTTTTAAGAGAGATTTTGAGAATATTTTGTATATTACAGTCTCACTTTGAAAATGTTTTTAAACGCATTTAAGGTAGAGTAAAAATTTAGATTAGGTAATAAAACAACTCTGTAGAGAAACTGAACTTACATATTTATTTTTAGTGATACAGAAAAAAGTAGTAATATGCTTGGAAACATAACTATGTAGTTAATATACCCGTTAGAGCAATTTGTGTTCTATTTCAGCACTGGGGCTGACATAAGAGAAAAAAAAACAACAAAAAAAAAGAGTAAATTACTGTATCTGCAAATAACTGTTACTTGATAACAATGTTATTAATTTTTAACATGCAACCATGTTGTAAAAGTAGTTCGGTGCATTATCTACTCAAGTGTAGTCCTATGCAATAACGGTAGTTTTCCTTGTATTATATCCAGCCTAGGTGTTCCACGGAGGTGGCACGTGGTGTTCCAAGCTAGACGGAGGGAATGGAATTCTCCACGGCAGCCTACAGCTGACTGGCAGGCGTAGCTCGCTCAGAATGAAGTGCCTTAAACTCTAGTTGTAGTCTTCCTCGACTAGCACTGACTGAAGTGTGGCGTAGACAGAGCTTTAGGGTGGTGGTGTACAGGGCCTTAAGGTGTAGCATGGTGCCTACGGATAGAAAACCAGAGCTTCCCGTTCTCCTTTGTGCTACACTGGGAATTGCATAGGCTGAGTGCAGCGGTGAGCGACCTGAGCGCCAGCTTGGCCGGCTTTCCAAGGAAACCTTGGGCTCAGCAGGCAGTGTTCAGAAACCAAATGTGAACTGGGTGGGATGGGGTGGTCGGGGATAGTGATGGGAGTACCCACAGCGCAGCGCTGAGCCCTCTCCGGACACTTCCCCGGGGCAGGGCCCCTGGTGTGTGTCCCCTGCCGGGCACCGCTGCTCTGGCGTGGATGGCGATGGCTCCTGGTGTGTCCCCTGCCTGGCACACGTGCTCCCAACACAGGGGGCTTGGGCTCAGCGGGGCTGCAGTGGTGGCCGCAGAACTCGGGGTCTGTGTTCCTGTCACTCTTCCTGTGGCTGTGTCCGGCCGTCCCTTCCCGCTGGAGCCACCAGCAATGTGTTAGCGTTGATGCAACCACCAGGTTGTGGCTTTTTTTCTTTCTTTTATAGTTTTGAAAGGAGGAGCTGGAGTTAGGTTGTAATGATGCCTCTCCCCCCCACCCCAGACAGCTTTTGGGAATGTGTCTTTCCTAGGATAGAGAAGCTCTGGCCCAGGCAGGACCCAGGAGGCTGCAGGATGTGCTGTGGTCACCGTGTCATGGGGCAGGAGGTGCTCCCAGTTCCTGCAGGGCAGCTGTGCCACAGCTCCAAGCTGAGTATGGGGGTACAGGCTTCTGGTGCTGCTGTTTGGCTGGGGTGACAGGTAGGAAAATCAGAGCTGTGGAAAATGCTTGAGCTGTAACCCGGGGCTGTGTTGCCCTTTCCCAGGAAATGGGACAGCTCTGCGGCGTTGGTACAACAAATCAGGGTGTGCATACTGGAGTGTAGTAACTGAGAACCACTGAATGTATTGAATGAGGCTTTTGGTTTGGTGCCTGCCCTGGGCATTCAGAAATTCAAATCTAGACTGTGGTATATGAATATTTTTCAAGCTTATGTGAAACCACTGGTACTCGCTGACAGCCGTGACTTCTGATTTTTGGCTACATGCTGTGTGGAGGTGAGGTAGGATTCATGGCCAACCATTCCATCAAGAGCTGGATTCCTTGGCAGAAGTCTCTGTGGCCTCAGCAGCTGTGTTGTGTGCTCCTGTACCTCGTGTTTTCTGGGGTAACAGAACTTGGCCGTGCCCTGCTCACTCTTCCCCCCGTGTTTCCTTAGGGTACAGCCCTCCTCTGAGTCTGCCCACCCCTGGAATGGTGACACTGCAGTGGGGACACCTCTGGAGACACAGACCCCCGGTGGGTGCTTGCAGGAGGTGTCTTTGCCGGTTTGAGCACCGTGGGGGGTGTGGCTGTGGTGTGTCACAGGGGTCAGTGGCAGAGGACAGAGGCAGCGGTCACAGCGGGGCTTGGCGTGGCCTCGGTGCGGTGAGATGGACAGAAGGTGTTGCCCGGTCTGGGGATGGTGACTCGTGTGACGCTGGGCAGCGCTGGCTTCCCTGAGCAGGTGGGTGAGGAACCGACCAATTCTCACTTTGCCAAAGCCATGCAACAGGCAGGGACATGCAGAGTACCATGAAGTTCTTCCTTACTGCTTTTGGCCTATAAAGCAATATTTAATTCTTACAACCTGTAAAAGCAAAAAGAAGGTACATAAGGAAAGCACAAAGCACAAAATAATGCACTTACATTTATGTTGTTTGACATAAAATGCACTGGGGGGGAAGCTGATGTTGATAATAGTATAAATACCTATATTTCTTGAAAAAGTGACATTAATTACTGCCTCTTGCTATGATGCTTGGTACTGTAATGTTGATATTCATCTGCTGTTGACTGCAGCAATAATTTGTGTATGGTCCATAGCACTGTAAATTATGGATCAATATTAATGTATCCAATGAAATAATTTGAACTGTTGTTCTTGATAGATGGATTAAAGCATTTGGTTTTTCACATACATCTGTGGAAGTCCCTCGTTTTCCATGTGAGTGGATCTTGTTTTCCTGTGCATTTGAAGTCCCTGCGGTGCTCCTGTGTCTGTGACTTGGCCATGGGTGTGTCCACGTCCCTGACCTGGTGTTGGTTGGCATCCTTGGTTCCACCAGAGCTGTCCAGTTGTGTTTGTGTGGTGGTCACAGGGAATGAAGCCAGACCCCACCTGGGCTTTGCAAATACACCCCAGGCTGGAAAGACCCAGAGCTTACGGTCCAGAATAAGGAATAAAACAGGTGGATGTGGAGAAATGTCACTGCCTCTCTCCCCTTCCATGGGCTCTTGTCATTGCCTCCCTCCCTCCCTGCCTGCCCCACCAGCTGCCCTGTGCTGGGTGTGGGCTCAGTGAGGCCTCAGGGTTCCTGCCCCCATTTGTACTCCTGTCACTCCTGCAAGGTCACCTGTCCCCAGCAGTCCTGCACAGAGCCCCTCTCCCCCTTCTTCAGCTGCCCTGTGCATGGCAGCATCCCCGTCCTCTCTCTGCTCCCTCCTCCCAAACCTCCTCTCACCCACCATGCAAACAGCTACTCCTGCCTTCTGCTGCTGAGGAACCAGCTGCGGTCTTCTTGTGTCTTCCCATCTTCATTATTTCTTCCTGTCTCTGTTGCTCTCATCTCTTCTGGTCTTTTCTTCAACAGCCTTTTGCTTCCTGTGCTCACAGCATTGAGTTCCTGCTCTCTGTGGAGCTTGCTGCACAGCATTGGGGGTTATTGAGTGTTATCTCAGGGGATTTGAGTCCTGAATGCAAACAGAAGTATTGAATTTGACCAGTGCCCTGGAAGTCTGATACCTGTCAGGAGTAGAAAATACCTAGTTCAGTTGAATTTAAAAGTACTAACTCAATTTAAAAATGAACCCAGCAAAGATGCCTGACTCTACTAGGGCTACAGCTGAACAGCCCCACTCCCTCTTTGTAGAAGATACTTGGGTAAAAAAGCTTGTGAGTGTTTCCAGCAGGTTTTGTAATGTAATTTCTTTAGAAATTAAGAGTAGTATTAGAATGTAGTAGTACTGCATTAGAAAATCTATTTATCAGCAGCCTAGGATATAATTTCTGTTTTGACTTTGTAGATGTGTTTTGACTTTGCTGTTGGTGGTCTGGGTTTTTTGTGGTCAGCTTGGCGTGAAGTTCTTGCTGTGGGTGGCAGCACCTGAAGGTTTTGTCTGGGTTGGAGAATCCAGGAGGTGCAGGAAGAACACCCATGGTGGAGGCATTGGCTATGGGCAGCAGCTCTGTGTCAATAAAGCGTTGGTGGCAGCTCTTCTTAGGAAGCGTTTCAGTTGCTTTGGACAAGCCTGAAAGATTCATTGCAGGGTACGAAAGTGGATATTAAAAGTGAGTCCAGCTGTGCCTGGTGTGGTGTGTTTTGCTGGGAAGCCCCGTGGCCGGGCTGGGGGATGCTGCAGGGCTGGGCTGTGGGGTGTGGTGGCACAACAGGACACTGCCACCATGTCACCTCATTGTGCTTTCCTCCCCAGGAGACCTGGGAGCCCAGCAGCTCCCGATGCCGGGAGGGCCGTAATCATTGCTCTGCCTCGGTGGATTCAGCAGTGCTGCTCCTTTTGCTCTCGTGTCTGGGGGTGGTCCCAGCACTGAAAGTTGTCCTATGCTCTTGCTCCAGCTCCTTTGAAATGCACTTGCTTAAAATTGCAGGGGAATGGCTTGAAAAAGGGTTCCTGACTTAAAATCAATGAGGCTTGACAGGATGCTGGCTCACAGGTCAAATGTGGGTGCTCTGAGCAACGCTGTTGTATTTGGTGGTGACCCGAGGTTCACCCTTCCTTGGAACTGCTCCTTTTCCAGCTCAGGTTTTGGGAGTGACTCTCTTAACAGGCGTTGTGCTTTGGAATCACGGAGGGAAGCGATGGTTCCTGTGACAGAGCCCTTTGTGTTAGTGCTGTCCAAGAGCTGTGCCAGGCAAGGAGAAGGCTGCTGTGGTCAGCAGGAAGGGCCAGGGCATAAAAATGTTCATATGCAATATTTATATGAAAAGCATGTAAGTATTGATTGTTCTCTAATATATATACACAAATGTCACCGTGGGGGTGATGCACATATTGTGGATGCTGCCTCAAAGCAGAGTTTGGTGGATGGGGCACACGGCTCTGGGGACTCTGGTCTTGCTCAAACGCTTTACCTGCTCTCTTGCTGTTCAGCACTGCCTCTCCAGAGCTCCGTGCTCCTGCTGGCTTTTCTCCTGTGTGCCTGTGAGAGCAGCAGGAGTTAGACTTGAATGAAAAGAGTGGAACAGCACGCTCTTGTGGGGCTGTGTCCTGCCCAGCACAGCCCCAGCACGGCACCAATTCCAGCACCACCTCCCAGTGGTGCCACCTGTGTCCAATCCCTGCGCTCTGTCCCTGTGCCCCATCCCTGCGACCCATCCCTGCACTCCATCTCTGCTTCGTGCACCCCATCCCAGCGATTCCATCCCTGCGCCACATCCCTGCGACCCATCCCTGCACTCCGTCCCTGCATGCCACCCCACCAGCTCCATCCCAGCACGGCCCAGCAAACCCNTCCCTGCAGCTCCATCCCTGCGGCTCCATCCCTGTGCCCTATCCCTGTGGCCCCATCCCTGCTCCCTGCACTCCATCCCTGCTCCCTGTGCCCTATCCCTGTGCCCCCATCCCTGCTCCCTGTGCCCCATCCCTGCACCCCATCCTAGAGGTCCCATCCCTGCACCCCATCCCAGCACGGCCCAGCAAACCCGCCCTGCTCCAAGGTTTGTTGTGATTTAATGCTGCCATTTGCAGATTGTTTTCTCTGAATGCACTGTGCAATCCACACCAGAGGTATCGGCCCCAGACGGGCAGGCGCAGAGCGGGGCAGCACGAGCTGTGCTGTACGAGGAACGGGGCAGTTGCTGTTGTGTTCAGCACTGTCTCTTTAGCCACTTTAAAGACATTCAGTCAAAATCTTTTAATGTCTTCAATACCTCTGGCCTAATTCTCATTTTACGCTGGGTACACTGAATGCTACTGTTCACTGGGCATGAGTAGTTACTGCTTAGATACTCCTTTATCAATTCCAGAACCACAGAATCATAGACTGGTTTGGGCTGGAAGGGACTTTATTAATATTTAACTTATTTTTTCCCTGCAGAAAAGCAGTTTATAGAGCAGGTTGTTGCAAAAGAAATTACTTAAGCACTTGTAAATAATAAAATAATTCCTTATTCTCTGACCACTAAAGTAATTTTGTTCAAACAAATCCCTGAAGAACTTGCACTGCAAGGACCCAGCTGGGACTTTCCACTTTTCTCTTTGGAGTGATGCGTCATAAGAGAATAAGCAGAGGTTTTAGATCTAATAGAATAGTTCTGTTTGAAAAAGGAACTAAATCAAAGCTGAATAAATGGAAAATAATTGAATTCATGCTAGACATTAAAAAAAAATGCACCTCAAACAATGAGGGGTATTTTAAAAAGTCACTGTTTTATTAATAATACTTTCCACCCCTTTCCCTTGATCTTTTGATGACAAGCCTGGCAGAGGCACTTTTTATCAGACACTGAAGCAATTTTGCTGCTGTCATGTGCCTTTCTTGATACACACATATTAGTCACGCAGCCGTTTTATGTTCTTTAGCATATTTTAGTATATAATTAAAAATGTGCCTGTCTGCAACCAAGCAACCGAGCACGTCAGGGGCTGATTGTGTTCTGTCACCCACAGCACAAGGGAGGGTAAAAAATAATAATAATCATGTGTTCACTTTTCAGTCCTAATTGTGCTGCAGCTCCTTGGATGTGTTGTCACAGACACAACCACTGGCTTCTGAAGACTGAGGCAAAGCCAGCGTGGGGGAATGGCTGGTAGGTGACCCACAGGCAGGTCACTGTCACCAGTAACACATCGGTCCCGCATGCTGAACTTTTCATGTGTGCCTGTGGTTTTGTGACTCTTTTTTATTCAGTTCACCTGGGCGCTGTTGCACTGCCCCTTGGCTTTTCCTGGAAATGGAGAGCTAAAGGCCTTTGGGCTCCTGAGAGTCTCTCCCTGGACATTTAAAATGAGCAACTCAAGATGTTTGTATCGTACTTTCTCCACTCAGGTAGCTGGGAGTAGGACACTGTGCTGCAGGACACTGGCTTGGGAAGATGATAATCCTGTGCTTCCTTCATTTCCAGGTTATCTGGTGTGAAAAATGGCCCCCAGAGCTGCTGGAGAGGAGCAAAACCATTTGTGAGGGTGCCAGGTGATCACTGTAAGCACATTTCAGCACCTTTGCCCCTCAGACTGCTGTCCTTGGGGCTCTCATGCTCCTAAAAAGTTGGAGTCACAGAATGTTTCAGGTTGGAAGAGACCACAGTGGCTCCTCTGGTCCAACCTCCCTGCTCTGGGTCAGCCCAGAGCACAGGGCACAGGATGGGGTGCAGAAAGCTCTGGAATTATCCCCACTGAGGAGACTCCACAGCCTCTCTGGACAATTTGTTCCAGGGCACAGTCACTGCACAACAAAGAAGTTCTTCCTCAAGTTCAGGTGGAACTTCCTGAATGAACTTTCTGGATGCATTTTCTCAATTAACTCACATCAATTACTGCCTGTGTCCTCTTGTGCTATTGCTGGGCACCACTGAGCAGAGCCTGGTCCATCCTCTGACCCCTCCCTTCAGTCACTCCAGGCCCTCACCTGCTCTCCTGGTGCACTGTCCCTGTCTGTTCTAGCAAAGCTGGTGCTGCTGCTGGATCCCTGAGAGAGGCAGTGGTGCTCTCCCCACGCAGGGGCTGCTGTCAGAAACCCCCTGAATGAGCCTGTGTTTGGTGGTCTGCAAAAAGGAGATGAATTCACTGATATCCTCAGCCCCAGTTGTATTTAACCCTGGGAATTCGGGGTTTATTTCTGAGAAGTTGTGGCTCTGAGGATGTGCTCTAAAGCTCCTTGATAAGACAGTACCACCTGTGTGAAGCCCTGTCCTGAGACTGGAGAGAGGCACTGCTCTGGAGAAGGCTGAGGAGGGCTTGCTGGGTAGTTTTGAGCACATTCTCCAGGCTCAAGAGGAAAAGGGATTTATTATGTCAGCTCTATGCCTCACTTTCCAGTCCCGTTCTGTCTCTCAAGCACGTGCAAATGTACTCAGGCTCACAGTGCGGGCAGCACTGCAATCATTATTTCAAAAGTTTTTCAATTTTAGTAGCTTTTATTACCTTAGCAAAACAGAAGCCAGCATGTCAGCACAAACTGGTGTGGGAAAAAAACACCAGGGAAAAAACAAATAGCGTTGTAAATAATTCAAAGGCTGTGTGTTGATTGCAATTCCTTTGATTGGACCTCCAGGGAGAAGGATGGCATTTCTTTTACGTTTTTCACCATCAGCATCCGTTATATAATCCGCTCTGAGTCTGCCAGGATCCTCTGAGACATGACACTGAGGCTGCTTGAAGATGATGAACTTGCTTGGAGTCCTCTAATTTCTCTTGGTTTTCCCCAGCTGGCCTTATCTAACCAGAAAGGGCTGAGGTGGGAAAGGAGCCAGGGACTGACAGGTACGAGGAGCCCTGGCAGCTGTGGGGACACCAGGGGGTTTTGCAATATTGCAGGAGTCCAACTTTGTTCTCAGGCAGCTCTGCTGCAAATTGTGCCCTGTTTGTCACACCAGAGGCTTGCAGGGGATCCACAGTGAAGCCACCACAAATGTTTGGGCAGCAAGAGATTTGCCAGCATGTTCTCGGTATCTGGGATCCCAAGACAAAGGGCTGCCGTGCTGCCAAGATCCAGCCCCCACGTGCTTACAGCAGCAATATTTACTTATCTGTGGCTTCTGGTGGTGCCTCTAATCAGAGTGTGTCATGAGCTTCTTTTTTTTTGCTCTTTTGAATGATAGAAAACAAGAACAAAAGCATAACCAGTGAAGGAGATAACCCATTTCAAATATTTTATACAGCATAGAAATTTTGCATGGTGCCCATACCATGGTCTGCGAATCAGCTACACCTGCTCACATCAGGGATCCAAGCACAAGCAATGCTGGGATACCAGTGGGAAGGGCCATGGCAGTTCCCAGCTTGGATTAACTGAACAAATGAATAATCCTGCTCACTTTCCCTGAAAGAAGACAGTTTGCTATGAACTACACTACAGGCACTCAGTGGTTTCACCTGTGAGCGATCACTTCTCAAGCAATAATAGATTCCCTTTCAAACACAGCAATTGAAAAAGGTAAATCAGGTCAGATGCCAATATTCTGCTTGTTCCACACAGCTCTGGGCTGTATGCAGCTTCACGGGTGCTTCTGGATTTATCTTCTTCAAAATTCAGTTCTGCCCACTAACTCACAGAGGCAAACAGCTCAGGCCTGGGGCAGGACCATCACTTTGGGCTTGCAGCTCTTCCTCCAGCACCGTCTTGCAGTCCCTGACCCACAGCTCATATGCTCTCTCCAGGGTCTCTTCACTGGTGTCATTGAATATCTCTGGAAAATAAGAGCAGAAGTTAACAGGACACCCAGAGGAGCTTTTCCTGCCTGCACACACTGACTCTGCCAGAGTCACTCCAGGTTGCGAGAGCCTGGTGTCTGGTGTGCAGAGACTGAGCTTCGTGGAACTGGTGTGAGAAGGAAAGGGATACCAGAGATCAGAACCTGGTCCCACATATTGCTTCTGTGTTATGGTTTGGTTGGCTTTTATTTTTAAATCCTATGAGTATTTCATCCCAGGTATTCAACAGATATTATATAGTTTGCAAGCATTGGTTCTAGGCACATATTAAATATATTAAATTTATTTGCCAAGGACTATTTAACAAATCTTCTCAAGTACAGCAAAAGAATTGTTTTTCTCTTTTGCCTTTGCTGGTTTGTCTACAGCATGCTGCATTTACTTTTGCAAGGTGAATTGGTTAATTACAATGCAATTAATTAGTCCTCAGTCCTTAACAGAGTCCTGGGGCTTGCACACACTTGGGCTTACCAAGATGTGAAAAAGAGCAGAAGAAATGCCCAGCTGCAAACCACAGAGCTCATTTTCCAGGTGTCACTGCCCACCACGCGCCCTCCCGGGGCTCCCCGGGTCCCTCGGGCTGTACCTGCCACGCCGAGGCCGGTGGGCAGGGGCATGCGGGGCTGTCCCCCGCTGTGCTTGAGGCGCTCCCGCAGGGCTCTCTGGATGAGGGCCCAGCTGCAGCCGCTGTGCCACAGCGGCAGCTCCAGGCCCCGCATGCACTGCAGGATCTGCTCCTTCTCCCCGGCATCCAGGAGCCCGCGCGCGTGGGCCACGTACGTCATGAATGCCATGTCGATGTTCACAGCCTCCCCGTGCATCAGCGACGGCAAAACCCTCTGCAACACAGCAAAGGTGGGTGGCTGAATAGGTTTGGGGTGGCAAATAGGAAGTAAGAAGGGTTTATTTCTAGAAGTGTCCCTGGAAATCGACATTTGACTCACCGCGGTTGCTGGATGTTGGCATCTTGTGATTTACGGGTTGCTATGATGATCCATTCTACACATGATTAATTGCAGCTAAAACCTCCCATAGGATCCAGGAACTAATCCTTCTCCCATCTAAATCACTGACAGAGCACCATGAGATGGAGGGATGAGCTCTGAATATTGGATAAGGTGTAGGTGTCCCCCCTCATTCCTCGATGGCAATTTCTCCCCAGTAATATGGGCTGCGGTTTCCATGTAGTCATCGTTCATGCTGGTGATTTCTAGTGGCTTCACTGAAATCTGGTTCTCTTTGGGCTTCAGTAAGTGCCCAGTAAGAAGCAACAACTGGAGTGAAATCTGATTTGGGAACAGGTGGAGGTGTGGGGGAAATGGGGCAGGGGAAGGGGTCCCTCCAACACCAGGCTGGTGTGTTGGGTGACCTGGCATAGCATGTGCAAATCTGGAGTTTATCTCAGCTCCTTTTCACAAAGTTTTCATGCTGCCCGTTGAATTTTTTTATTTTATATTTAAAGTGGCTGTTGCAATATAAAGTCTGTCACTCACCATTTCCAGCTCTGGGCTAATAAGGTGGCCAAAATCAACCAGTCTGTCCAGGTCATCCTCCCAGAGGTTGGGAGCCAGCTCTTCCAGCATGGTTTCAATGGCAATCCTGGTAGTCTGCAGTGCAGCGTCCCCGTGGCCAGTAAAGCCGTTGCAGGACTGGAACTTGGTGTCCAGCAGGTGTTTCCCATGGTTCTTGAGCAGGTCAAACAGCCCTTTGTGCTTCATGAGGGCCATCTGGAACAAAGAATAGAAGAGGTAATTAATGATAATTGCCTGATCCTTGTATGTGCTGTTGGAAACTTGAGTGTTTCAGTAGTTGGACTGCAATAACATGTCATACACCAGCAAAGAAACACCTGCACGTGTGGTACATGGACAAGTGGTACCTCTGGAACCTGAAAAGGTGTTTCTGTAGACACAGTTCCTGTTCAACAGGTGTCTAGGGAATGTGAGCCAGGGGTGTCACACATTGTCACCTGTGCTGAGTGAGGATGTGAGCAAAAGGCAGCGTGGAAATGCCCAGTGGGACTCTGGTAAAATGGCAGAGATGATGGGAGCACTGGTGTGCAAGCTCCCCTGCTGCTGGGCAGCTCTGCCCATGCTGGGGGTTTGCTATGTGCTCCCACAGCCCAGCAGCTGGTTTGTAATGAGCTTTGGTCATTTGTGTGCCCAGAAGGAAACTGGAGACTGGATGGTGGCCATCTCCAGGATGGGGACTGGGTGGTGGCCAGTCCCAGCACAACCCTCATCTAATCCTTGGGGTTGGGCAATAGAAGATGGGAACACACTGCAGTATAGGGAATATGAGGGTTTAGAAGTGATTTGCTTGTTAGAAGTACATATTTTTCCCTCTCTGACTCAGGCATTAGCCCCCTCCTGCAGTGGGGAATGGTGACCTGAGGCTTTCACAGTGCCTGCCAGAAACCTCCAGATATCCTGGGGATTTCTCACTGTGCAAACACTGAAAATTGCTGCTGATGAACTCATCTCTAATACACTTTAATAGCTTGAACTCTGCTTTATCAGAAGTTTCCAAAGCTCTCCAGACATAAAGCCATTTACTGTGCACTTTCCAGGTAATTTTAGAAGTAGAATTTGCCTTGCAGGAGATTGATTGACCACACTCGACATACCCAGTGAGGTAGGTGCAAATGATCTTGCAGATTATTAATCCCCAATATAATGAGCCTCAGATTCTCTGCCAGGAGTTCATTACAGAGTGCTATGGATCAGCCTCAATGGAAAGATGAGACTTTTCTTCCCTGGTTTTGCTGTGTCTCTGTCTGGCTCTGAGTTTTGGAGTTTCCTCCTCAGGGTTAGCACTGGACACTGAGTGTAAGGGATGTTCTAAAAAATTTAGCAGCTGTAAAAAATATATTTACAGAGACTCAGTGAAAATTCCTGTGCAGCCTTGATGGCCCACCTGGATTTCTCTAAGTTGTTTGTATAATGCCATGGATGCTGCTGGGCATTTTACTTTTCAATACTTAAAAGGGGATTTTAAGAAAGGACAGACATTTTAGTAGGGCCTGCTGTGATAGAACAGGGGATTAAACTGGAAGAAGGTAGATTCAGGCCACTTGTGAGGAAGCAATTTTCTACAATGGGGGTGGTACAACCCTGGAATGAGTTCTCCAGAGGACTGGTAGATGCCCCATTCCTGGAAATACTCAAGAACTTGTTGGATGGGACTTTGAGCAACCAGATCTAGTGAAAGGTGTCCCTGCCCATTGCAGGGGGATTGGATTTGATGACCTCCAAAGGTCCCTTCCAACCCAAACCATTCAGTGATTTCAGTTTTGAAACCTGCACCTGCAGAAGTCCCTACCTTTAGAATCTCCCCAAGGCCGTTGGAGATGTGCCGCCGAGGGATACTCTGGATGAAGGATCTGTCCAGGAAACTCGCCACGGGGGGCGTGTAGCCCCCGAGCTTGTTCTTGCACTGCAGGAAGTTGACCCCGGTCTTGGCCCCCACGCTGGCATCCACGTAGGAGAGGAGGGTGGTGGGGACGCGGATGTAGGGCGTGCGTCTCCGGTAGAGCGACGCGGCGAGGCCCACGATGTCCAGGCACACGCCGCCCCCGATGGCGATGATGGGCTCCGTCCGCCGGTCGAGGCTGAAGCTCTGGACCTCGTGCAAGATGTTCAAGACCAAGTCCATAGATTTTGTTTCTTCAGTGGTCGGCAGGGCGAGGATTTTGTGCTGGACGTTGTTCTCTTCAAAGTATTCTCTGACTTTGGAGCCGTAAAGTTTGTCGACGACTTCGTCTATGACGATGAAGCGCCGCAGTTTCCTCTTGCTGGCAGCGGTGAGCTCTCTTTGCTGGGGGTCAGTGATGTGACCCCAGAGCAGGGTGGTGTTAGAGGGTTCCAGAATGTTGTATGTTTCTACCACTTTGTAGCAAAAATAGATGGGAGCTTCAATTATCCAGGAAATCCCACCTTCGGAGATGCACTCACCTCTGGCAAGGATCAGAAAACATGGTTTCAAATCACTATATTCCTATTTTGGCCTTTGCATGTCTGAACTAGTTTAAGGATGTAGCTGGGAGGTGAAGAATGTGGAGTCTCCTGCCCATGCACTGCAGAAATGTGGGGCTGTGAGGGTGGGACACCCTCCTAGGTGGCAGGGCTCAGCAATTTTATTCATGGAGAAGCTCTCCGAGGTCTTAGTGAAGAGTTAAATGTCTGAATTCCTACATAGCATTAAAAAGATACAGACCAAGAAGGGCTAGAACATGTTTTGCATGCTGGAAGTTGAAAATCCATAAAAAAAGACCCAACCCAATCATTTCAGCTTCCAAAAAGGGAGTGGGGAAGAGAAGAGGTTGCCAAAATTTTCCATATTTATGGAGGAAGCATCCTCTGATGGTGTATCTGGGTGATAGGAGGTAATTTATTTCTGTCTGTACACAGCCACACATCTTCGTTCAGAACAGTGTTTCTACAATGCTTTAGCTGAACTAGTGGATCTCTAACTCGAAATAGGTGTGATAGAAATAGGAAGTGCTCCCTAAGAGGGAAAGAAAATGATTTGGGGGTTGGGAAACATTTCCATGCTGGAGTTTTCAAGGGTAAATAAAAGCCAAAATTAATTATCTATCTAAACCAGTGAAAACACAGCCCTACAACCCCTTCCTTCTGTGGGATGGGCAAGGCAGGGGAAAAATAAGTTGGGAATCAAAAAAGGGGAAAAAACCCCAGGCAGAACAAAATAGCAAAATGTATTTCATGTAAGACTGTTTCTTGAGCTGCAGTTGGGTAAAAAATGAAAGTTTCTGTGAGCCTTTGTTTTAACTTTTGAGTGAGCAGCTGGCTCATTGAATAATCAGATTTCCCTACATGCCCAATTTCTTTTCACATGCCTGAACATTCACTTAGAGGTCGAAACAGATGCTTCTCTGCTTTCTTTACCAAATTGCCTCTAAGTCTGCCCTTAACCTTCATAGCTGTTAAAGAAAACCAGTGAGGGTTTACACCTTGCAGAAAATTTCTTCTGGGCTTTTCAAATGTGATGTCACAAAAAGCATAATTGTGTACATTTTAATGCACCATTTTATAGCTGTGCTTCACTCCATGTGCATCCATCTCTGGTGTGTGACCCTTCTAAGAGACAGGATGGTTTGGAATTTTATTTGGTGGAATCAGCTTTGGGTGCTGGATGGTACAAGCAGTACCCATTGCAGCCCCTCCGCTGTATGAAAATGACAGTGAATTTGGGGCTGAACGTGCCCTTGTAGGACAATACATCAGCTGGGGATTTTCCTGGGTGTTCTTGGGCCCTAGGCTCATCCTTCTATTGACTGAGGCCCAGCAGGCTGTTTTTGGGTCTGCCAAAGTCCTGCTCTGCCTGCTGCAGCTCTGCCTGAGTGATGCTCGTGCGTGGTCACTGCCCGCTACCAGCGCTGGTGAAGGTCCCTCTGACCTGGCTGAGAAAAGGGTTAAACTTGAGCCATTAAAATCTGAGCATGAAAAGGCTGGAAAACTTCTGACATGCAAAACAGAGCTGTATCAAGAAAGATCTGCATCATGAATGGGGCTCCACTTGCTCATGAAAAGGAGTATCCTGTAATTAAAAGATAATTAACTGGAGAGATGTACTCTCAGCAAAGAGCTGTATGTGTCCCTGGAGGAGATTTGTATCTCTGCTCTGTCTGAAGCAGCATTAGGTGACTTCTGCAGTTTGGGAGATGTGTTAAGGGCTTTGCTCCTGGCAGTGACAGTTTATTTTTCTTGCCTACCCATTTCATTTGTCGGCGACCACCTCTATAACCCATCCATCTCCCGTGCTGCCGCATGAGATTTTGCACACACAGATTGCAGTTTCACAGAAGTGGAGAAAAAGAGACCAAGTGCAGCACACAGATGTCCCTGCATGAATTTTTCAGAAGTTTAAAGAAAATTCCCATCTACAAAAACGGAGGCTGTTGATAGAATTCCCTCTGTAACTCTGAGCTGTGTGAAGGAGCACAGCAACCACCCGTGCTGCTGTACGGAACGTATTCCCAAAGACACCTTCACAAAGTTGTACACATAGGTCAGGTTGGATGGGGCTTGGAGCACCCTGGTCTAGCGGAAGGTGTCCCTGCTCATCGCAGGGGTTTGGACTTGATGACATTCAACGATCCCTTCCAGCCTGATCTATTCTGTAATTCTGTCATGGTGGTTTGAAGCCGCCATGGCACCCAAGATGGTTTTTCCATCCCACCAAGAGGCCTGCCCGGTTTGGCCAGCCAGAGCGACACAGGCTCCTTCCTATACTCACATTTTTGCCTCAGAGAGAGTGATGTCGTCCTCGTCATTGGAAGGGGCTTCTCCTTTCTTGACGCGGCACCATGTGCTCTTGACTCGCACCAGCTGGAAATCCGTCTGCTGGGGCTCCTGGGGCATGGTGGCTCCTGGGACTGCTGCAGCACAGGCCTCTTCTGACACCAGCATGCTTCCAGAAGGTGAAATCTCCCTATCCAGAGATCTCCCATCACTGGGTGCCTTTGAGGTGCTTTTTAAAGGCTCCAGGGTGACCAGGCATTGGGAGGGGAGGCCTCGTCTCCATGTGAGAGACTAATTACAAAACTGAGATTACCTAATCTGGGATGCGCGTTAGGGGTGGCAGGAACGTTTGAAGACACGTGCGACTACCAGGACAGGGTTGTATAATCAGCTGGTTTTATAATGCTGAAGAAGTACAATAGGAGTGCATACATTAACTTCCAACATGATGCCCTACAGCAAATTTAAAGTTATGAAAGGCGGTTTGTGTGATTCTTCACATCATTCAGGAACCTCCTTTGCTGAGTAGAGCCTCTGATCTGGCTGCAGCTCTAAGCTGCTCCTGTGGGGTGAGACAGAAGCAGAAGCCTGGGGATCAATACCAGCTGGTTAAACCTCTTTTGAGCTCACATTCCTGGGATTCTCTTTAATTGATGAACAAAACTATATATATTATATATATTTTAGCTTTTATGGTGGGTTTAAAAAAAATTATCAGAAGGAATTTATCTCCTGGAGCGCTGTTTGGGGCATGAGCTGGGTTTTGATCCCCACGTGACTGGGGGATGCACAATTCACTTTTCCATATGTTCTTCCAGCTGGGGCTCTTGGAGGGCCCCAGGCTCAGGTTACCACACAAAGTATTCCCTTGGCATACAGCTCTGTGTGCTGAGCACAGGAAGACCTTCCTTTGATGTCACTGGCAGTGCCTGAAGGCGCAAACATCTTTGCCACCTTTTCAGCTGTGTTTCTGAAACCTGTCCTTGTTCAGAAACAAAGATCAAGAAAACCAAAAGCAGATGTAAAAGCAGAAGCAGGAAAAAATGGGTCTTAAAGAACCCTCTGGACAAGTTTGTGTCATTGCTTTGAAGGCTTAATTGTGGCCAAACTCACTTTGGAACCTTCATCTGTGTCAAAATTAATATTGGGAAAGAGCTACAAGAACAATCTCTACAGCCGTGTCCAGCCCTGCTCCAAGTGTCTGACTCCTGACCCCAGCCCTCACTGCTGGCTTCATCTCCAGATGGCAAAACGCTTTTTAAAGAGGGCAGGCTGTTAACCCCCTTTTGTAGAAGAAGAAGAGAGAGTCCCAGAAGTGAAACAACTTGCCCAAAGTCACCTTGAAGCTAGTGGCTGTGGATTAGATGGCACACTAAAGCTTGTGGCCTGTTTGCCAAATACTCATCTGAAATTTTAATTTCTAATCTAAACACAATTCTTATTGCTTTCTGCAGGAGCTGCAATTCTAATGCAGTTTGTTGTTTACTAAATCATAAAATAGAATAATCGTAGGTATGCCAGGAAGTTTGGTTTTTTCATCTTGTTTATTTGTTTTAATTAATAGCAATACACTCAGCATTGAGACTTCTTTTATTTGCTTTTCTTTTACTCTTTCATCATGTGCATTTACTTATTTTCTATTTATACTTCCCTGTTCTATTCTGGGGGCACTGAAATATCTTCTGTTACATTTGAGAAGTTGACAAATTAACTTTCCACAGTCCAGCTGCTTGCCAGCACCAATGACTGCCATGTCTCTGTACCTTCCATCCTGCAGAGGGGCTGCCAAGAGCCCTGTGTGAGCTCCCCCAGCCTGTTCACATCCTCTGCCCAGCCCTGGGCTCTCTCTGCGCACCCTTTGCAGGTACCTGGAGTCAGTCCTTGGGTGAATGAGCCCAGGGTGATCCATCCCAGAGGGGAAAGATGCTGTTCTGGTTATGGGGGAGTCCATATTTCCTCATTAACTTCAGTTTGTGTTCCAGCTGAGTGAAAAGGCGATGGCCAGCCCACCTCAGCTCCATCCCATGCTCTTTGCTTTAATTCCTCACCAACCCTTTCTGCCCAGCTCTGCTGCAGCCCTCCTTAGGCTTTTGGGTACCTTGGATGTTCCACTGACTGCTCCTGGTGCCTCCCTCCCTCAGCCAGTCCATTCCTGGGACCTTCTCTTGGGTGCAGATCTACAGATACCCGAGTGACACACCCTGCCCCAGCCCCCAGAGCAGGGGTTACTGCAGCGTTTGGCTGTGGGGGCTGTGGTGTCCTCGTGGTTAAGGACCATTGTAGATAATCTGCGGTTCAGAGTCCTGGGACGTTTTTGGCCCCATACCTGGTGGGTTTAGCTGGGGCATGTCTGTGATATGTAACTGGAAGATTATGAAACTGCCAATTACTTCCTTGATAGCCAGCAGCTTCCCAGGGTCAGGACGTGAACTTACTCTTATGTAAAGCAAAGGCATTGCAAGTCGGCTCTTTTCTTGTGCTTTTTTCATGTCAGATGTGGTTGGATCTCAGCTGCTGCCTGTGTCTGGGTGGGACAGGCGGGTGCAGCCCCAGCCCGGGGCCATCCTCCCCGTGCAGCCTCTCCCCGGGGCTGGGGCTCTGCCCTGGTGACTGAGGGAGGAGACTTTGTCCCCTCGCCAGGCACCTGAGCACCGACCTCCTGCTCTGCAGAGGCAGCAAGGCCACCACAGCACCCTTTGAGGCCAAGGGACAAGAAGGAACATGCACAACCCTTCAGGTAAACTCCCTGTGTGGGGTGGGAGCTCCAGCAGAGTGGTGTGACAGGAGGGGACACTGTGTGATGCCCCAGCCCTGGGTCCCCACCTTCGCCATGGAAATGGGACCTGCAGGCTCCATGGCTCGGCAGCAGGGAGCAGAGGGTGGGTTTGTCAGGGACAGGAGAGAGGCTGAGCAGAGGAGATGGGTCTGCAGGAATCTGGAGTGGAAGGGAGGTGGAAGCTCCCAGGAGAAACGGATGGTGGGGTAGGGGATACTCACAGCATCAAGAGAGCTTTGGCTGTGAATAATTTCTGATGAATTGCAACGTTTGCTTTATAAATAATTTCTCTCCCTAATGGAGCACTGGGGAGATTCAGCTTTTCTATTTCTTTCTACCTCTTCTACCCCTGCAATGTTTGATGGCCATGCACTCCGGTTTTGGCCACACTGTCAGCCCACCTTGTCCCCACAAGGGCCACGACATGCCCGGTGCCCGGACATGCATTTACACACGAAGGCACAGAGGTGAGGGTTGGGATAAGCTGTTGTCAGTGCCCGAGGTGCCTTGGTGAATGTGATGGCTGGAACTGTTGGGGATTATTTTAGCAGACTGGATTTCCAAGTGCTTAGCACCAAGCAGCTCCTGCCAAAGAGCTTGGCACAGGAGCACCAAACAGTCTGGCAGCAAAGTGTTCAGGTGGATCAGGTTCAGTGCTCTGCCCTGGCTGGGAAGGGGGGCTCTTTTGGAAGGCATTGCTGGGGCTGAAAAACAGATCTACAGGCTGGGAGGTGAAATGAGGATAGCCCAAAAATGGGAACCAAAGACTTGGTCTTTTTTGGTCTCCTGTCTTTGCTTTGTTTCTGCCAAATCCTGTCTGTTTTGTCTCTGTGCCTCCTCCTGGGCAGCTCCCAGCAAACAGTAACGTGTCCTCCTCTTTTCCCCACCTAAAAAGTGCCATCTGAGCACAAACTGCAGAGTTTAATTTTGAATCTGGAGCAGCAGGTCCCTCCATGGCACTGCACTGCCTGTCTGCTCAGGGGACACTGATGTCCCACACGTACAACATTGCAATCCTGGCTCCTGACTTTGGTGTGAATCAAAAGTGCCTGATTTCAGAGACAGTAAAAGCTGCAATTTATTATTCAGCTTGGTTGTAAAACAGGCTGGCTGTGCTCTCAGCACCTACCCAGTAAGATGCTGGGAACCATCCTGCTGGCAAGAATGGTTCATATTAAGAATTGCCACCTTATCATTCTTTATGAAGCTGCTGGAGACTAAGAGCAGTCCCTTCCCGCGCTTTCATGGTAGGGCTATTTTCAGCTTTTTCTTCCTCTGAGCGAGCTCTTTTTCCTTTCTCCTGTTGATGATAATGCACAACTAGATGGGAAAGGGAAAGAGGTGTCTGTGCATACATAGAGCCATAGGGAGGCAATCAGGCAATCTAAGTTGTGCTTAATATAGCCCAGCAGTTTTGCTGGGATTGTGTAAAACTATGCACTGAAATGAAACACTTTTTCCTGGAATAACCTTAAGAAAAATAGTAGTTACATAAAGTTTAGCTCACCTTAGTGCTCAGAGCCTTGGGCCGGGCAGCCAGCCCCGAGCTGTGCTCTGACTTGTCTGGTGCTTGCATAAATGAGGGCAATTGTGACCTCTGCTGTTGGCCCAAAGCATCACCAGGCTGCAAAAATGCAGCGCTCCCTGCAAAGGTTGTATAATCCTGGATGGAGGGCTGCTCCTGGCGTGCCCTGCCTGCGCCCTCTCCCCGCAGCACCTCCTGGCACTCGTGGCCGGTGTTGTAACACAGCTTACAAAACAGCTGCAGTGAAGCCTTGTTTCCTCCCCTCTGTGCAACAGGCAGTCCCTGTTACTTATCCAGAAGCATAACATGATTATTGCTAAAAGCCGACATGGATTATAAACATGTTTTCCCCCCTAAATTAACAAAAAGCCTCAGAGTGCTTGGCAGGGAGGATGAGCAGATCCCAACCTCCAGCACTCTCCAGCTGTGCAGTGAGAGCCCGGGGATGCTCCCTCAGGTGGTGGTGAAAATGCTGCAAAAGGCGTGTGTCCTCTTCACTCGAAGTGTAGCTGGGCTGAGGTCAGCAAACCAACATGGCTTGGGAAAGGGGTGGTTATTCCTGCAACTGCAATTATTTATAAAACTGCTGAAAGAGATACAAGGTGCCCCTGATAGTAAGAAATTGGATGAGATGTAAATCATTGTATGGTATCACAGAATCACTGAATGGATTAGTTGAAAAATGCCTTAAAGCTCATCTCATTCCATCCCCCTGCCACGGGCAGGGACACCTCCAAACCTTCCAGGTTCCTTCAAACCCTGTCCAGCCTGACCTTGGACACTTGCAGGGATCCAGAGGCAGTCACAGCTTCTCTGGGCACCCTGTGCCAGGGCCTCCCCACCCTCTCAGTGTAGAATTTCTTCCTAATATCTGCTCATAACCCATCCTCTTTCAGCCTGAAGCCATTCCCCCTTGTCCTGTCACCACAAGTCTGGTAAATAGTCTCTCTTCATCTCTCTTGAAGGCTCCCTTCAGGTACAGCCACAGATGTAGAAGAGATGTCCTCTTTTGACTCACTCCACATGGTTCTCTGCAGCTTTTCTATCACAGGCAATAAAACCCTGCCAGGGGCAATCTGCTCCACCCCAGTCACACTCTCAGCCTCTTGGCCTGTGTCTCGCAGGAGCTTTCATAACCCCGCACGTGCTCGCACACTCGAGGAGTAGGGGAGGTTCTCTGAACGGTGCCTCGCTCTCCGGGGCCGTGGCTCGCTGTGATCCATGGTGGATTGGTGCCCTCAGGGGTTTCTGGGGTCTCAGGGCAGGTTCGGTGCCATGAGCAGCACTGCTTTGGCCCCCAGAGCAAGGTGATCTGGATGCTGGAGATGTTTCCACAGCCTTTGAAACACTGACGTGTTGTGGGGTGCCCAGCAGCCTCCCTGGCGCAGACACAGCCCAGGGACACTCGTGCATCCCACTGGCACACAGATCCCCCTTTTTGCAAAGCTTCACCCACTGCCTGCATCTCCCGCCTGCTTTGGCAAGAGCAGTTTCAGAAACACTCTCCTTCCTCCAAAGAAAATCGTACCTGCGGGAGCAGGGTTTGTATGCAGTTGTTTGATGTTTGTCGTGGAGCTTTAAAAGCAAAATTCATGTGTTTAAAACATTCATCTTCTTGATCAGCTCTGAGGGGGAAAAAGGGAGAACGCTTGAGACAAAAGTCTATTAGAAGTATATGATTTTTTTCAAATTGAAAAGGTTTTCATGATTGTTTTCACAGTCCTTCAAAAACCTGTATTTTGTATAGAAAAAAAAGCACACCTGTGTTTATGTACTTTAAATTCCACTTCCACTGATTGAGCAGTTACAAAATCATTATTCTTCCTTTTAATTTCCATTTCAGAAACGCTGGCTGGGCACATTGCTGAGAACCTTCTCAAAGCCAAAGAAATAGCCCTCAATGACTCTCGTGTACCTGAACAGCTCAGGAATTACTTACAAAAAGCTCTTGACGTTGCTCTTGGACTAGACCCTTACCTGGATGCCATGGCAGCTTCCAAGAGGTACAGATTCTTCTTTGTAGCCTTGTGCTTTTGTCTGTGATTGGATGAATATGTTGTTAGATTTTCTGCCCAGAACATGCCAGAAACGCAGGGGACAGCGGGAGGAAGAGGAATGAGACTTAACTGCACCCAAACGTAGCTAAGTGTGCATGGAGGTGTGTGTGTGAGCCCACAGCCTGGAGGAGAGGAGGTGAGAACAAAAAGCTCTAACTCCTAATTTTGGAGGATATTCTCCCAACTGACTGTTGACTGTGGCAGTGTCTGAATTGGAGCACATCCTGGGGAACACCAGCCTCCACCCAGTGCCTGCTGGAAGGCTCAGAGAGTGAACCCCTGGATCCAGCTGGTGCTGGGATAAATAAGGAGTGAGGAAAACCTGCACCTCTGGGTCCACCCTCTAATAACAGCCTTTATATGTGGCTTTTATCTCCAAGCACTCAACAAACATTAATTAATCTGCTAACTAAATTACTCTAGTAACTAAACTAATTAATTAAACTAATTTAAGGTATCATTAATTCAGAAGTCCAACTGATACCCTCATTATTCTTTTTTGAGCTGCAGTATATTACCCAGCCGTGTGGGGTCTGCGAAACAATTCCCATTTATCAGTGTACATTTTGATATGTGGAAAAAGCCAGTTCTGTCTAAAATTGACAATGTGTAAACTGTTCCAGGCTGTGGATTCTGGGAGCGCTGAGTGTTCGCTCTGTTGCTGAAATAATAGCTGATAGTTGTTTGACTTACACTTGCTGTAGGATAATAGCTATACATTATCTTATTAAAGTTGTTAAAGCATTTGTGAGGGGCAGAAAAGAGGTTATATGAAATGTTCTACTCTTTAAGTCTTGGATTATCTGAGTGTGGCTGACACGGGTTATGAATTCTTTCTCATTTTACTGAGGAGTGGAGGGGGGGAGCTGGAGGAAAAAAAACCCGCTGAAATGGCTCTAAATTCTGGCCTGAAGAATGATCACCATCCATTTCTGGTGGTTACTTTCTTCAGATAGGGTAATCTAACCTGGCTGGAGGCTATGGACTCCTTCCAGTCATCTATTGCCTTCCCTGTGTAATAGGTAGCACCTCACTTCATCCAGAGACATTGTCACAGGCCTGGCTTCTGTGAAATAGCATCTGGGCACACCCTGCTTTTCTGAGCACTTGGTGAAGAAAAACATTTCTTTTCCTGTCTTGTGAAAAAATTTAGATTTTATATCCTTTCTGCTATTCTGCAACAAGACCTTATTTTTTTCTGAAACAGAAATAATCATTGTAGAAGTGAACAAAACCTGGCCAGAGTAACTCGAGTAATTTACTCCAAACCAGCAGACAGATAGAGACCTGTCTGGGACCAGCTGGAAATGGGAAAGGTTTGGGGTTGAACAGTGGGGAATTCTTTCCTTTGGCCCCATGGCCCCTTCTTCCCAAGCCCCTGTGGTTGGGGTGGCTGCCAGCACTGCGATCTGCTTATTGCCAAGCCAGCTCCTCTTAGGGCTGGAATTTGGGATGCTTGCAATGCTTCTGGGCTAATTTTTCATGGTCATGCACAGATGGAGCTTTTCCAGGAGTTCCCTCTTGGTTGCTGCTTTTTATCTGGGTTCTCAGATTTTGATTGTTATCATGATATTAAATTTTTTTTTTCCCAGAAAAACTTCACCTGACTGTATCCCAGGGGCTGCTGAAGGAGCTGAAAGCAGAGTCAGGCTGCAGGAAGCACGAGCCTCTGGCTCTTTGAATGGCAAGTTGGGCAGCCAGGAGGGTAAAATTGCACCATATTGGTGTAGAGTTGTCATTGGAGTTATCACCCTGTACTTTGTCTTGAGTAAGGGGAGGATGGATGCCATGGAAATGCTCAGAAAATGTGGAAAATTACTTAAAAAGAAAGATATGAGCTTCCTGTAGGCTTTGAACTGCCTGTGGCACGAGTTTTCCCTGTACCCTGCTCCTGTGCCCTTGCATTCACTCACAGGAGTGCTTTAATTCAGTGCCAGCCCCACCCCTGAGTGAGCAGCAAAGAGACCATCACCCTTCTTGGAAGGGAAAGGGAGGGGCAAATACCTTTGGTTTGGGTTTGGGATGGCGGATAGGGGTTGATGTGCTTTCTGTGGTGGAGGTGGCTGTGGCCAAGCCCTGCACCCTTACAAGCAGCAATGCCCAGGCGTGGATCCCCTTGGAAAGCCTATTACACTAAATCCATTCCCAGATTCATTCTTCCCAGATGTTCTCATCTTTGGAGTGATACATCATCCCAGTGAAGTACTCTTATAATCTATTACACTAATACATTGTTCGAAGGACACCACTGATGATAAATTTCTTAAATGATGGTGCTGTCTAGGGATAATGACTATAAGAGCAAATGCAAGGTAATGTAGTGATTTTTTTTTTTTTTATACTGGATTCCAGAAAGAATATGGAGCCATCTCAAAGCCATTTTCATATGGGGGGAATGTTAAAATATGCAATATTTCAAGCACTATTTAACAAGCACTTGAACAATAGCAGCATTGATGATAAAGGTTCTACATTTAAAACCAGTCCTTTTATTCTGTTGTCTTTTAGCTGCATTTTAGATGAAATTTTGTCAGATTCTGTTGTTAAACCCTTATTTGAGAGTGTTTTAAGATTAGGGTTTTTTTTTAATGATCACTTAAAAGGCACATCTAATTTTCATTGTGAACGAAGTATAGTCTTTCTCATGGTTTTATTTTGGAATTTTCGTTCTTGTCTTTCCACAGGCCAAATTTTTAGGATGTTTGTTCATATGATGAGAGCCAGGAAGATTTTATTAATTGGCAAGCTTAAAGGTTACAGTATCCTTGCTATTGCAGAGGAATTGCCAGACGATGGCAAAATCTTTGCGTGTGCAGAAGCGCCGTATCTCGGAGTGAACAGCCAGGAGGCTTTTGATTATTCCTCAGATGGCAGCAAGATAAGCATGCGAGTGGGACCAGTGGCAGACACCTTGGAGGTAAAGGCAGTTGGAGGGGGAATTTGGGAGCTGTCGTGCAGAGCACATCAAAGGGTTTCAGGCAGGTCCTTTTTCCTGCCCAGGAGATGCTGGATGGTGGCCCCGGTTTGCTTGCAAATGTGTGAACACACTCTTGCACTGAGCTTATTTCTTATTGCCAATGTGTGATGGGGCAGCTCTGTCACACGAGTTTTTCTCCCTTTTAACTAAAATCCTGCAGCTTTTTGATCAGAGGAATCACAGGCTCTCAATGTAGGTCGATAGGTTTCAATAGCAGTTTAACTCAACGTGGGTTGGTTTTTTATTGAATTCCTAATTCCAAATATAACAAACAGGAAGAGTGTATCTGTACCCTGCTGAGCCAGCTCTGAGAGGGACAGCTTGCTCCCAATATTCACAAGAACTGGGAAAGTCCTGGAGAAGTTTGTAATTCTGCCAAAACCTCTTACTATTTTCCCTCACTGCAAACTCTTAGAGGAATTAGACCCCACTTTCTCACACCCAGAGCAATGTGATAAGCCTCAGACAAATAATGCCTTAGCTGTACTTGTTTCATTCTGACTGGTGGCTTTGTCCCAAGAAAGAGAAATCTGATGATCACCAGCAGCTCACATTTAATTCCAGTTTATGGATCTCCAGGATGTTGCTGCAGGTCCAGCATGAGACAGGTGGTGCCCATACCAGGTTCATTAAAAAACCTTTCTATTATTAATACAAATCAATTTGATCTGATTCCATTTTCAATCTCGATGTGTCAGTGTGAGTCTGATTGTAACTTTATTTGCATTAGCAGGTACCATATTTATTTCTAAAATGAAATGGGCAGGAGCTTTCTGACCTCTGGTTTTCATGACCTCCAAGTTTGATAAGAAAGAAACAAAGAGCTTTGCAAGTATACGAATAAACGAAATGTTACAGATCACCTGCAATGTGCAGCATTTAAAATCCCAGCTCCCCGCAGTGAGTGTGAAATTAATTGAATTGCTGTTGCTCTCTAGTGCCCATTCTGTGCAACTGACTTACTGTGACTGAATTAAAATATCTAGAGGCAGGCAGGGTACATGCTGTGTAGAGATTAAAGAAGGGAGCAAAGACATGAAAATTAAATCCTTAAAACAGAATGTTGCAATTGATTTTATATCCTCCAATTGCAACATGAAGGCACATCCTGACCCCAGTTCTGCAGGTGCTCAGGGCTTCAAATACCTCTTGGAGCTGTTGGGAACAGAGATGCTCGTGTTTGGCAGGAGAGATCCCAGCATGGGGACACCTCTCTGTGCAGGATTTCTGCACTGGGCTCTGAACTTTTGCTATTCAGTGTGGCAGGTGTTTTGTCATTGTTATCAGGACAATCAGGGTTGTCCTGGAGGTTTAATCCACGACGGCTGTAAATGCTGAAGCAAAGAATTTGGTGGCCTCTCATTTTGGGCTCCTTGAGGTTTGCCCAGCTGGAGTGTGACAGTTCTATAGGATGCTGGGTGTGTGGAAGAGGCTCAGGCTGTGGACAGCATGCTGCCTTTTCCTTCCCAGATGGCTGGTGTAGGCTGGAGGCTGAGCAGGCTTTCCCTGCTGCCCTGTGGGCAGCTGAAAGGCAGGAGCCCAAGGCAGTCACAGGCAGGAGATGGGTGAGGGTGGCACCTCAGGGGTCTCACATCTCAGCTTCATGGAGGACGTGGAACACATTTCTGTCCCCCATGGTCTGCGGGGAGGCTGGTCTAGAGCAGAGCTGGCTAACATTTATTGAAGAGCACAGTGAGGTTTAGAAAGGCTGGAACAAGCTCTGACAAGGATTGTCCTCATTGCCTGCAGTGTCTGCAGCCCTAGGTGTCGTTCTTGTCCCTTTGGAGAAATTAGAGGGCAGGGATTGCCACCCAGCACTTGCTCTTTGGAGGTGTCTGATGCAGCTTTCTTGCTGTGGTGATGATGGCTGAATCTTGCTTCTAAGCTGAGTGCAACAGGGCAGGATTTCTGCTCATCTGCTGCTCCTCAGATTTTTGCAGTAACACAACTCCTGGGAGCGGGATTTGCCTTGCTGCACCAGCCCCTTCAAAGCACAACAATGTCCTATGATCCACAGATTAACTACCTGTCAGAGAATTCCTGTTCTGCTGCATGAAGCTATGTTCAGCATGTCCAGACTGCCAGGAGGTATATGATCTCTCCCTTCTGGTGTAAAACCACCCAGGAATTGCATCCCAGCCCCAGGTGTCACCCAGGGGCTGCAGGATGTGTCCAGTGCTGGCCCCACATCTGTGGCTGCTGCCCCTTACAAGGAAGCTGCCAGATCTTGCACCAGTTGCCACAAGGATGCAACACATCTGTGCCAGTGCACCTCAGACAGTGGGGCCATCATGTCACCCATGTGGCTTTGGCTATTCCACTTAAATCCAGGGCTCATCAGGGCTGGGAGTGAGCAGAGGGCAGTGCAAAGGCAGCACATCCATCCATGGCAGCACCTTGGCTGGGGTCTCTGAAACCTCTGGATGCTCCCTTGTGTCATCACACAGCACTGGTGGGGTTGGCCTGTTTCCCTCCCTCCCGTTCCAGGTCACAGCCAGTGCAAAACCTCTGGGATTTTGACCTGTCAAGGGATGCCAAGTATCAGACAGGAGCCAGAGAGCTCAAATACACCATAGGGTTCACTTGGTACCTGAGGGCACGATGATAAAATTCCACCTTCCCCGCACACGAGGGACAGACACTGCCAAGCTGGGGGAGGTCCCCACCAGAGCACAGAGCTCACACAGACCACGACACAACCCTCTGTGCCCAAGGGCCTCAGGAATTTTACATCATATTTTGAAATGTGGACTGAGGGGAAGCCTTTCTTTGGCTTCAGTCTCAGGTACAGGTGTCTTCAGTGGGAATTAGCTATCTGTTCAACATGTGCTGGGCCAGCATTTAGAAACATTTGTCAGCAAGGTCCTTAAGTCTAAACTCTGTTCAGCTGTGCTGGGATAAGGTGCCTTGCCATGGATTCGCTGCCAGCAAGAGCCCCATCCTGCACAAAGAGCTTCCTTCAATTCCCAGTGGACTTTTGACGAACAATGGATGCAGGGTTGAGTCTGGAGGGAATGCAAACTACCAGGAAATTATTCCCATCCATTATTTTGATCCTTCCAGTTTAAAATTGAAAATGCAACACAAAAAATAACACGGTGTTTGCAGCCGGTTCAGCTGATTGCAGGGCATTGTGGAAGCATGTCGGGGTTTGCTTTCTTCTTTTTTCCCTCCTTTTAGCAGACAGAATAGGTGAAGAGGTTGAGCTGCAGATCTCATTTCTCCTGTTTTGCTGCTTGTGAAGTCTGCCAACAGAATCCACCTTGACAAAGTCAAGGACTCTGCGTTTAATGTTGAACTGAGTGAATAAATTATGCATGAAATTGTGTCGGAGTCTCTAGTGTGCTCTAGAATTGCTCCTTTTGATATGAAAGGTTAATTCAGAAAGGAGTCCAAAATAGCTGGAAATTGTGGGGATAAGTGGATAGTATTCACTGTTGTGAGCTGTTATTACTAGAAATTGCATTCCCTCTCTGGCTTCCCCAGAGATTTCGCCTTGCCGGTGAATATAAACTGTACTCAATAGAATAGCATTTAGGAGTAACAAGAGTGTATGTCCACACACAGTAAAATATTCTAATGGTGTTTTAAAAGGAAACTGTACTTTTTCATGTATTCTGTGCACCCCAAGGATGGATTGCTATTACATTTAGGTCAAGAACAAGGCACAGGAAAGGTAATAAGTTTTGAGTACATCTTTATTACAAATGTGCTGGCTGTATGATCCATATCAAAGGAACTGGGCAGTCATTTTTTGTTCTGATTGAGTTTGTATGTGCCTTATGAGAGTGTTGTCTCTGATCAGGACTCCAATCAGGTTTTCTCTGAGCTTTGGCAGAAGATTCATTCATGTTTTTATTCGGGATGTCCTCTCCCTGATCTTTTGCTGGATCCAACAGCAGTGCTGCTGTGCCCTTTCTCATGGCCACTTTTGGTACATCTCCTCAATGAAATTCAGTGTTACACTTATTTTTTTTAGTCCAAAAGGAAGTTAATGACTCACTGTAAGCAAAAGCATTAATTTTAGCCAAGTTTGCTCTGAATTAAAACTCTTATTGCCATCTGTTACCATCTATGATGACTCTGTAGCAAGGAGCAGGGATTGCACTGTAAACACTCAGGAAATTAATTTCAGCAGGATATTTTGCAGGCAGATTATTTCCTTCTGGATCTCAGCTTTTCTCACAGTTGGAGGCATTTGGGCTCTGCCTCTCTCCAAGCAAAGGACAGTGGCATCTACAGAGTGCGGTGAGATCCCAGGCAGGGCCTGGCCCAGTCTGTGCTGGGCGGGCTGCGGGGGTCAATCCCTCCTCTTAAACCCCCTCATCCATACTGGACAGCACGGGGTTGTCCTCTCCATCACTGCACCCATCTTTCCAGTGCTTGGCTCTGCAGTTAGAGCAGGTTTTTTCCTTTCTGGCTGTCTTGGTTCAGCAGTGGGTGCTGGCAGTGAGGAAACCCTCCCCAGTGTGGTGCCCTGGCCATGGTGACTGCCTGTCTGGGTGATCCATGCTTTGCTAGCCAGGGGGCTCCAGGAAACAGAGCACTTCCCTCTCCCTGGGGCTGTTATCCTGCGGTGCAGAGGCTGCTCAAGAGGCAAGGCTGCTTCAAGGAATTTCACAGATTCATCTTGTAGCCCTGGAGCTGTTTCTAGCTAAATATGGAAAACTCAGCAGCAATTACCAAGCTGTGGAAACAAGAAGCTCAAATGCTGGCAGGTCCCAGTATAAACTCAGTCCATTCCTGATGCGTGCCAGGCACTGGGGGTCTGGAAGACAGGGAGGGTGCCCAAGTGACCTTTCTGGTTGGCCATTCAGGACTCAAAGAAGTGGCAGGAGAGCGATGCCTTAGAAACCATGGCCTGGCACACCCAGGCAGAGCAAGGACGAGCCAGGTGTGCACTGGTTACACTTCCAGCCCAGGCACCCTCCTGGGATGGATGCTGGGATGATAAAAGGTGGTTTATCTGTATCACAAGACAGATAAGAAAGAGATAAGCTGTCAGCAATAGGCGGTACAGACAGGGGGCTGAAATGAGAAGTCCAGCTAATATCCAGAGAGCTGCACAACTCCATATGGACCTGATGAAGTCGACGCATAAAAGTGAGATTCTTTTTCATTAGGGAGCCATCCCACGGAGCAGGAATAACATATGTTCAGCGATGGCCACATCTGTTTCTGAATGTCTGCCCCCCACCTCCTCCACCCGGGAAGGTTACAAGTCAGAAAGTGGTGATAAGTCATGATAATTACTGGAATTTGGCTTTGGCTCTTCTCCCTGGGGAATGAGACCTCTAATCTCTCTTCTTGATGGGCTCCTCCACTCAGCTTTCATCTTCTGACCCTTCCTGAAGTATCTGCGTTGGACAGACTGACTGAGGTGCAACCTGACATAAGATGCTCTTCCACAGTAGCAAAGATGTTGTTCCTACTGCTTTCCACCAATGTGGCTCAAGAGGGAGCCAGGGCAAGATTTTCTTACTGCTTATGAAATGAAAAGATGAATCCCAGGAATCTGGATGTCCCCGTTTGTGCTACATTTATCATAAACCAGCATATATTTGGCCTTAAGATCTTTCATTGTAGTATCAAAAGGTGTCCTAAATGTGGGCTCATGAATGCTTTTGGCAGAGTTTCTGTACTAGCAAGCATCTGCAGTTAAATGTGACTATCCAGGCTTAATTACCTCACCACTAACAAGCTCACAATGACACCAGTTTGCACAAGAGAGGAATTCAGAGCTTCTGTGATCAGCTTTCCTCTATTTCCTTGCGTGATCCACGCAGTCCCTGCCTCAGAGAGGCTCCTGAAATCTCTGGTTGGGAGCCATTACCTTTACTCCCAAAACCAAACCAGTTTTTCACATTCTGTTGCCATTGTTGATGTTTTGCTGGTACATCCCAAGGGATGGCTCATCACTCGTTGTGCACAATGTCTCCAAACACGAAAGGGAAATCTGGACACAAGAAGTACTGTTAAAAGTTGTGAAGGAGACAGTGAGTTCTGGAAAACAGACCTGTTTCTCTTTTCCCTCGAAATGCAAAGACTTGAAAGCCTTTCTGCTCGCTGGGATAGGTGGATGAGTTGTTGTTTCATTGCAACGCACACAGATGCAGTTAAATAGTCCCAGATGGAATCTGAAATATTCCATAGCAGCCTCTTGGGCAGCGAGTGCATTAACTGCCACAGGAGAAGGCTGTAAAGGCTCCCATCTGGTCATCCATCAACACTTTTATACATTATCATCAGCAGCCTGCTTGGAGGGAAGGTGTGCCACATTTCTGAAAATCCAATTAGATGATAGCAGCCAGTTCTCTTTTATCCTCTCTGTTGCTGAGCCATCCAAAGCATTTTTTTAGATTAAAGAAACATCATTTTCCTTCACAGGGCTGTGCTGCTTTATCTCTATCATGACCTATTCTTTCATGTGCTTTATAATTCTATTATTAATTGGGATTTCAACTCTTTTCCTGCTACTGAAGTGGGACACACTAGTTTGCAATTCCCAGATCTGCCTTATGCCTCTTTTTCCCCCCAGACTGATATAATTGCCACTCTTCAATTTGTTGATAGTTACTCTTTTGAGAAGAGAAAACTTATTGCAGCACCTCAGTGGCAGGATTTGATGCCAGCCTTATCCCGATGGATCAATTTGCTTTGACTCAAGGTATGCAGATGTTTCTGCTGTGACTCTCAACACCACAAGCTGGGATGAGCCATCCTCTTTTATATCTTGAGAAGTTCCTTGAGAAGTTCTGAGATTCACTGCTGAAGAATTGTTTGTAAAGCATGGAAAACTCCCAAGATCTCCAGAGGCAATTCTAGCAGTGTTACCTTAAAATAACCAGTTTCCCTCTGGTTTGGGTTTTATATAAAGGACAAATTAATGGCAACATGTTAAACTCTCAGGTAAATAATTAGTGTTTTCTCCAACACAATTTTTTTTCCCCCAGGCATTACATGCTGAGGACGAGCACTTTGATATAGTCTTTATTGATGCTGATCAAAGGAATGCTGTTCAGTACTACAGCTTTGTCATGGATAACCACTTGCTGAGCATGGATGCAGTGATCTGTGTAGAGAATACACTCATGAAAGGACAAGTCTACCTGGAGAACATATCTGATGAAAATGTACTAGCTGTCAGAAAATTAAATTCGGTGATTAATTCAGACCCTCGTGTTGAGCAGGTTAGTGCAATGCCATTGGTTAAGGTGCCCATGGTGCTGTATCTATGCATTTTGCAAAGTACTCTTTAAAATATTTCTTTTGTTGTGCCATTATCCAAAGGACCTAAAATGAACTCAGATTTTATTATAATTCACCTCACTTGAGCTCTAGGTATGAGTTTCTATATTCAGGAGTGGTCCCTACTCTGTCTACATCTTGTAGAGTGTTAAAGGCAAGATAAAAGGAGAGCACTTAAGAGTGAATAATCAGCTCTACAGCACAACTAAAGAATCCCCACTCTGCTTTAAAGGCTCTGGGCGCTGTAGGGCACCACCAGCACAACAGGAGTCAGCAAAGTCCTACTCCAGCAGAAGAGAAAAAAGAGAAGAAGTAGGAGGATGCACAAACAATATGTTGTGATCTTAGAAACTGGAGAGACAAGATTGCATTTTTTTCCCTGGCATTTGTATAAGCAATGAGTTTGGAAGAGGAATGTGAGCAAATACAAATGCTTGGGATGTTTGTGTTGGGGGCAACATCAGCTAAAGAATAGGGAAGAGCTACTGTGGCCTGTGGCCTGAAGACTGTCCTTCATTTCAGTGGAATTTGGGTGACAGAAAGCCAGGTACAAAGCAGTTGAGAACTGTGTTATATCTGCAGGTGATTTTGCCTGTGCAGAGTGGACTGAGCATCATCCGAAGGAGCCCTGTGCCTCCAGATGCAGTGATTGAATCCAAGGTGGGTATTTCCTCTCTGTGAGCATTTCTGGGAAAATTCTGACTCTGCCAAGGACAAGGACAAAATAATTTTCAGGGGATTGGTGGCAAGAACCCAAGCATTTGGTGCCGTGATCATGGATTTAGCAGCTTGGGGCTTGGCACCTTTTAGCCTCACAGGTCCAGGGTTACACTGAAGCTGTTAAATGCTGATTCCCTGCAAAGCCTTTCAGATCAGCTGCTCCTGTGATGAGTGACTGGTGTGCTGCTCACCAGGTGTCAGTGCCTGGTGCTTCCCACCCTTCCCATGCAGAGGAGTGTGGGAAGATGGAGCTGAGGACCAGCAGTAATGAACCAATACAATATTTCTGAGGTAGCTCACTTTGTTCCCCAAGGACAGCACAGGATGCCCTCCTGTGCTCTCTGAGCTGGATATTTTCATGGCCTTACATTTTGCTTGTCCTAAGGAAAAAATGGTGTTTTTATCCTTCTCGCTTTTATGTAGTGGGCATCATCCAGCTGTAATGAAATTTCCATCTGGAATCATAATGGCCTAACTCAGTAAACCCAGACCCAAACATCCTGGTTGTTTTGCAGTTTTTGAGTGCTCCCAAAGCTACATCCACTGGTAATTCCTGGCATTTCAAACTCAATATTTTAAACATCTTGTATTTTGCATTTTGATTCCAGTCAGGGGGAAATGATGTATGGCAGCTGATCAGATGACAGCTTGGTTTAAGTTATTGGCTGATATCTTTATTTGCGCACCAGCCTTGTGAAGATATTTTGATTGCACTTTACTTGACCCAAATCCTGCCTTTGGAACTTTGTTCTTAGCCTAGTTCTTAGCCCTAGAGGGCAAGATTGGGCCCTGAGGAGGAAATAACTGGAAGACTTAATCAGTCAGCTTCTAAGAGTTTGTACCCAATCCATCTGCCATGGGAAGCCAGGCTAGGAAATGCCATACCCTACTGTCCTACTGTCCTGAAAGTGGAGAGGTTGGAGCATCTCCCCAAAGCACAGCCCTTCTGCTCCATTATCTGCCACCTTAGTGCTCTATTTGACATTAATATCTGCATGGATAAGGGGACTTATGGTTTGAATTAGTGATACTTTTTGCATTAATTAATGGGCCAAGAAGACATGGATCCCTGCTCATGGTCCCACCTCGTTGTCACCAGCAGAGTCCTTCACAGCTGTCAGTGAGCTCTGTCCCTCACTGTGCAGTGTGTTTATGTCCTTGTTTCAGAAGGAAGTGGTGAGGGACGACGTCTTCTGGGGCTGCAACAGGCGCCGCATCCTGGAGCGGCTGCGCTTGGATGGCAGGGTTGCCTATGTCACAGGAGGAGGGCAGGGAATCGGGAGAGCCTTTGCTCACGCTCTGGGGGAAGCTGGGGCTAAAGTGGCTGTCGTGGATCTGGTCCTTGCCAAGGCAGAAGCGGTGGCCTGTGAGCTCAGCCTCAAAGGTAAGCACTGAGTGTGACGGGCACTGTAATGAATAATTTTCCTTCTTCAAACCTGACTCTGCTCTGCGGTGCAGTCCTCTCCCATTCAGCCCTGGTGGGGAATTGGTCAGAGCAGAGGATTTTCATGCCACGGGCACAAAGCTTCTCCTGCCCTGTTAGTGTTGTGCCAGCAGTCATCAATACCACACCATCTGCGAGAGTTACTTATCAATATAAACTCTACTAGAGAGGCAAACTGATCCAAACAAAATTCGTGGCCAAAAGTGCCCAAAGTGGTGAAACGAGACTGACCAGAACAGAGAAGGGTCACCTCGTACGAGTGAGATCTGTATAACCAGCTCTGAACAGAGATGGTGCTGCTCAAAGTAAACCCTGCAGCACCTCAGGCTTCACAATGGGTGAATGACAGACACAGGCTACAAACTCACCTACCCCCTCTTCCAGACCTGGTATCTGCAGGATAAACCAAAACACCAAAACAAGGCAGTTGTATTGCCAGTCTGAATCTCTCATTGCACCCTTAAATTGAAGACAAGTCATTTTTCAAGCCCTCTTTCAAAATGTATGCAAGGTCAGATACAGGAACAAAATACTAATAGACATAAAAACCAAAATCCCAAATAAGAGGTAAAATCCTCTACAAGCCACTCCTGTTTTAGCAGTAAAAACAGAAAATGTAACATAAAATTGAATTTCCCCCTAGAGCCGTGCTAAACTGCAATTGTAAAGGGGGAAAAGAAAACTGGAAATATAATTTTAATGATAAAAGAAAGGAAGTATTACTCATTTTATAATTCCTTCTGTAAGACTGCACCTGAGCCTTCTTCGAAGTTCAGTACTTCATTGTCTCTAAAGATGGACCTTTATGCAGAAAATTTTCACACTCCTCTCTGGATAGTCACCAGTATTTGTTTCCACTCTGACTTCTGCAAAGGACTGGGCCGTTAGAAACCATATTCTCCAGCAAACCCTGCAGATGTATTTATTTCACCCAGTCTCAGGAAGGAATGGTGTCATTCTGGTTTGGATACCGTCCTGAGCCTCCCCAGAGAACTTTTAAAACAAAACCTCCCTGTCTGCACAATCCCAGCTCCGGTACGCAGGAGCCACTTTACTCTGGGTGTCAGTGCGATGGTCAAAGCTGTGATCCCAAATAATCTCCTGGAATGGAAAGGGTCCAGTTACTGTTACAAATTCTTGAGTCATCCAGTCCCTCCTTCCCTGAAGCTTTTCACTCTCTTATGCACTGGAGCCACATGGTTTTGGCACAAAGTAGCTGTGCCCTACACCTGAACTCGCCTTTTGGATGTTTCTCCCTGCGAGCTGCTGTATATCAAGCAGAGCCATTCAGATAGAAATGGGCTACTTGATAGAGCCAGGAGACTCTGGATGCCAACAGCCTATTGGAAAACGAACTGAACCCATCTCCAGGGCATTTTCAGTGGGAGTTTGATCATCCACCCTTCAATGGCTGCCCTACATCTCTGCTCCTTCAGCGGCAGGCTGCCAGCCTGGAGGAGGTGGGGGGTTGTTCCAAAATGCAGTCGGAGAGGTCATGAGGCATAGCAAATATTATTGCAGCCTAAGGTAAAGAAAATCTCACTTCTCACTCTTTACACATCTTTATCCTCTGAGGTCAAATATTACCTATCAATTTGACCAGTGCAGCTGGTCAGGGCACATCTCTTCCATCTCATGATGGGTTTTGAGGTTTCAAATTTATTGTCATTCCCTGTTGGAACAACCCCCAAACTTTGTAAAGCTTTTGTGAAAGGGAATTATATCCAAATGCCCGTTTTTGGAAAGGATCTGAAAAGGTCAGGTTTTCAATCTCTTTCTCTCCAGAGGTAACTAGAGAGTCTAGCCTGGACCTCAGAAGCTTTCCCTTGAAAACTTTTTGTTGAAATCAATGTTTCCATGAAACATTTTGGCTTCAAAGAAGTATCATTCTCTGTTGGAAATAAATTTTGACAAAAAGGTTCAGCTAGCTTTACTCTCAAAATATTCACACGAGTAAATTGAAGCAATCATAACATTAATACGTATTTTTCCTGCTGTAATAAGGACAAAGGGGCTGTGATTTTTTCCCCCTCTATGGCCGTAGATCTCTAACTCAAAGTTGGAAGCTCAGTGCCCCAAGTCATTCCCATACTGATACTTTTTCAAAACATTTTGCTTCGCTTGCTTAGAGCTGCTCTGCTTCTTATACCAAGGAGCCCTTTGCTGCCTTTTGGGATGGTGCCATCATTTCACGATGAGTTTTAAACATCAGAACGCCTGTGATCTCAGTTTTAGCTTTGTTAGACAGCTCGGGTGTACGTCCCTTGGCTACAAGGGTCTTTGTTTTTAGATCCTGTGTGAATACCTTTTCCAACAGCTGCTAATGGATCCTGACAGAAGAACCAAAAATGATGAAACATAACCAAAAAATCCTAAGGGTTACCTTCCACTACACACACCACTGTCTTCAGGGGGAATCACTGCCTCTCCCCTAAGGGAAGAATTAGTCTGATGGGATTTTTAAAATGTGCATTTTCACTGTAAACTATGCAAATGCCTTGTGCAATGTCACTCCTGATCTTCTTGTCTATGTGCAACGTGTTACTTCCATTTATACCGAGAGCCCAGAGATGAAGCCCGTGGGGGGGATGCGTGCGTGTCCCTGCAGAAGGACACCCCGGGCGGATCCAGCACGGTGATTCTCTCCAGCACGGAGCCACTAGGCTCCTCTCCTGCCCCTCTCACCACAAACCTGCCTCCCCAAGCCCCACAGAGCTGAACTGGGGCTGTGGAGATGCACTGGCCCTGTCATGCACCCGGCAGCGCGGTGCTGTGCTGGGTGTCTTGCCTCGGGTTGTGTCTGTAGATTTGAAGCTATTTTCCCACAGTTTGTTTTATTTATTATTTTTAACAGGTGGTTTGGGGGGACAGTGGAGAGACAGAAAGTGGTTTCCTCTCCCCTCTCAGAGTGCGGGGATATCAGCTGAATTGATTAAGGTCGAGTGTGGGACTCTGGTTTGAAGTGAGCGTGGCTTCACTGCTTCTTCGCCAGACACTCACACGTGGCACCTTCTGTCTCGTTTTTATGAACTGACCTATAAGATGAAGCTCTAAATGGGGTGAGAGTTGGAGGGCAGGTGAAGAGTCTTTCTGTTACCATTAGTAACACGCTTGCACCCATTTTGTCTGCAAATTGGAAAAGAAACATTGCAGCAACTCCCTGTGTGTTACATGCCTTGATAACAATTAGGAGGAGCAACAGGGGCCGTCGGGCTGTTCTGATTCTTTCAGCATAGTTAGCATAAAACCTGCGATAAAATAAGAGGTCTTGTTTTGTGGCAGAGCATGCATTCATTTTTCAGTTGTCTGTATTTTTTCTCTGCCATGGAAATCGAGAGAAGGGTGTCCTTGCTGAGGGGACAGGAGCTCCCACGCTCTGGCACCGCAGAGCAGCGTCACCTCGGGCTGTGCACTCTGGCAGGCTCCTGAAGACACTGGAGATGAGGAGGAGTTTTCCATGCAAAAACGTCTTTCTTGCCATTTTCTTTACACACCGCTGGGCAATTCCTGCTTTGCTTTGCTTTCCTGGAAGCTTCATTTTGGGAGAGTCTCCTATTTCCTAGGCTTATTCCTTCTTTTAAATGTTTTCTCAGAATGATCTAAAAGAGGGACCAATGTGGAACAAATTTGTCATTTATACAGAAGTAAAAAGCATTTTGCTTTACCAGCTGCAACTTCCTACCCAGGCTGCTGATCCATGGTCCGACCCCAGTGGCTGCCTCCCTCCTTCCTTAATTTAGACCCATTTACCACATCCCTTACTGGCTTTGAGGATGGGTATAATCCCAGTGGCCTCAGGTGCCTCAGCAGGCTTCTTCTGGTGTTTAATAATAAGGATATTTAAAGCTGGTTTTTATAATAAATTAAGTGAAGTTATTTACAGATCAGCGCTGGTGCAAAAGTCAATGGCTGGATTATTTTCCGGATAAAAAGCAAAACTTCTGCATGTTTCAAATTTGTTAAATCTCTTAACTTCCAAAGGCTTGCATTATTCTGGCAGTGTGATTTGCAGTAAAGAAGCCCAGGCACTATGACTACCACACCTGTGCACCTGCAGGTGTTCCCCCTTAGCTCCCACCTAAAACTGGTTTCGTTTTGTCTGAGGCTCCCAGCTCTCTGGACACTGTAGTTCATCCAGAGATCATTTTGGGTTAAATTAATTTGATTTCTGGGGGACCTGGCATACGAAAAGCATCTGTAGAGCTGCTGGGGAAGCTGCAGTTGAGGGTTTGGACAGAAGATGGTGCAGTGTTCCAAGCTTCGTCCTGCCGGAGCGGCAGCCCTGGCTCCCACACCTGGGCTCCAGGATGGGCTCCAGCAAGCAAACCTCGCACCAGTCAGCAGCTTGATAATGGCACCGCAGTAACAAACACGTTTTGCGGCTATTTGTGGAGCAATGAATTAAAGCGGAATATATATAAAAATAAAATTATATCTATAAAATACAGCTATATAAAAATATCTCTCTATAGATATGAATTTAAAAATAATCCTAAAGCAGACTTTTTTCTTTCCCTGTGAGTTCCTGTGCTGACTCCATCGCTCTTGTTTCAATGCAGGCATTAAAAGCCTTGCCCTGGCAGCAGATGTAAGCAAGCCTGAGGATGTGCAAAGGATGGTGGATGAAGTGGTGGCTCGCTGGGGCACAGTCCACATTGCCTGCAACAATGCAGGAATCAATCTGAACTCTGCAAGCGAAGAGACTTCCCTGGAGGAATGGGACAAAACTTTTAATGTTAATTTACGAGGATTATTTTTGTGCTGCCAAGTAAGTATGAAACACTGCACTGGTTAGTTTTGCAAATGGGTATTAATATTCTAAGTATTTACTTTATCTCAAGCTCTAATAACATTTTATTAATAATTATCATAATAAAATTGGTCCTGGTTTTGATGGAGTTTAGGGGAGATTTGCTTTATATCAATTACAGATTTTGGTCAATATATTTAAAAGCAGCTGGTACTTGTTGGTTACCCAAGGCCACGCATTAAAGAATGGCCAACATTTTTTTGGAGGGTGGTTATTTGAAAACCAGAAAGCTTGGACAGGGGAATTCCCAACATTAATGATTATTTTGAAAAAATATTGCCAACAGTGAAGAGGTGTGAAATGGCAGTGGGATTTTTTCCTGCATCAGCCATTTTTATACCAAGTTTTTATATCAAGTGCTTAAAAAAAATGTGTTAGCACATCAACTCTTCTGAAAAGTGAAGACTAATTTATTATCATGTCATTATTAGCACAATCACAGAAAGGGTCACTGGTCTTTCCTTTAATTTCTGTCACAGGCTGCAGGCCGCATTATGCTGAATCAAGGATATGGGAAGATAATTAACACAGCATCTATGGCAAGTTTAATAGGTGAGTGATGAGAGCTAACAGTTGTGCTTCAGAATCCATATTTTAATTACTACCGATGCTATTTGAATCAATTAAACCTGTATTGGGAAGGAGTAAATCACTGACACTTCGTATTAGAGGAAATGTACTACAAAATTTTTATTGATATCATTTTTCAACATTTATCTGTCCTCAATGTTTCAGAGCACTTATTACTTTTTATGGAAAAGGTGGAGTCACCTTCCCTGACTCCGGTGCAGGGATACCACAGGAGAAGTGCTGGTTCCCTCCGTGCTGTTCCAGGCAAACTCCCTGGCATGGGGAAAGCTGCGCCCACAAGATCCTTACAAGCCACCCAAAAGATTTTTGTGCCAATATTTGCCCTGGTACCCATGGGTTTTAGAACATTCTCATTGCCAACAGGTGCCTGCACCAACGCTGCTGAATCAGCAGTGCCATCAAAAGCACCAATAAACCATTGTAACATATGGAACGAAATCCCTACTGCTGAGCTAATCTGGAAGGCTGCTGAGCTGAAGCCCATGTAACAAAAATTGATCAATTACACAAATTAAGCATAGCCCTTTAGGAATTTATTTTATTGGTCTGGACATCTGTTGCAGTATTGTCCAAATCCAAAAATCAAATGGTGCCTTGGGTTGCCAAGTTAGGCAAGAAAATCTAGTAGCTATAAAAGTACAACTGAAAACCCCTGTATTAATATCATGTCCATCTGCTGAATGTTACATAAATATGAAGTCTTTTTATTTTCCTTCGGAATAACATTTATTTTTACTGTGCCCAGTTTGACATTCTATGACATTCTACTCAGTTTATTGCACAGTAACTTTAAATGGTTCTTCAAAAATCCATTTATAATGTTGTTGTTAATATTTTTTTCAAGTGTCTTTACCAGCTGTTTTACTTATGCTGAAACACAGGCACCATCCCTCCATCCCAGCTTTATAAAGTTACAAAATCTCCCAAGCAAAAGTAGTTCTGAAAAGACTGTGGGGCTTTAAATTTCAAATACCTCAGGTCTTCCTGCTCTGCTCTGAGCAGTCAGGCTCTGGTCTGTGCTTGAGCTGTCACCATCCACATCATTGTCACAAAGCAAAGTTTCCTGGGGGTGGTCCATCCTGGAGAAAGTTAGGAAGCTCTAGGGATTGGCACAAGCTGGGGATCTGCTGTTTTGGCACACAGCTCCCAGCCTTGCTGCAGCCCAGCAGTGGTCTGCTCTGCTTAAGGAGAGGCATTTTCCAGCTTTTCCATCGGGGCTTGGCACAGCTCTGCTGAGCTGGGTGGAGATGCCATTCCAACACAGCCTCCATCTCAGCCCCAGCTTGGAGCCGCACCTCCCCGGCTGGCGAGCCAAGCCCAGAGCTCCACCTGGGGATCACATTTGAGGGCAGCACCAATCCTGGAACAGGAAGGAACCCTGGAAAGCAGCCCTGAGAGCAGCCTGGAAAGGTCATCCCAAGATGCATTTAAATGTCAGTGAAAGTTAATGCATGCTGGGCCAGAAGTAAAGAGATGGAGAGATGTGTTTACCTTCTGAACCTGTTTGAATCTTGGCATTGAAAAAATCTAGTAGTTATGAAACTACGACTGAAAACCACGATGTTCATATCATGTCCATCTGCTGAATGTTAAATAAATATGTTGGTTGGTTGGTTATTTAAGTATGTTGGCCAACTGGCATAGTATGAAATGTTTCTAGAAATAGTTAGGGGATATTTTTTTTGTTGTTGTTGTAGGTTGAGTCCTTCCTCAGAGATACAGGAAAATGAGGAGACACTTAGCAGGATAGGGAGGTTTTTGTTTGTGATTTTTCCAGATACACTGCTCAGAATCAGCTTTAATTAATTGAAGATAAGCTGCATACATTTTGCATATGTGCATTTTGATTCTGGTATTCCACTGGAATTATTCCAGGCGCACGCTCCAGCAGCAGCGGCTCGGCCGTTCACACAGGTGTAACTCAGAGCTGCAGTTTTTATAGCGAATATCTTCAGTGGGAAGTGATCTGCTCTGCTCTGCTCGGTCCGTGTGCACCTCTCACGAACATTGTGTGGCTGCTTCAAGGTCAGGCTGGGAGCCCCATGCACCAAACAAGGGTGCAAAGCACTGTCAGGTTGTTGTGGTTTAACTTGGCAGCAGCAAACTCCCCACAGCCCTTCCCTCCCTCCCCCTGGGATAGGGGAGAGTATCTGGGAAAAAAAAAAAGGTAAAACTTGTGGATTGAGACAAAGACAGTTTATTAGGTCAGAAAAGGAAGGACAAATAATAATAAGGATAAAAAAACATGCAGAGCAAGTTGTGCACAGTGCAGTTCCTCACCACCCACTGACTGATGCTCAGCCAGTCTCCCAGCTCGCCCCAGTTTTATTTTTCAGCACGATGCCATGTGATTCGGAATATCCCTCTGCCCAGCTGCAGTCAGCTGTCCCGGCTGTGTCCCCTCCCAGGTTCTTGTGCCCCCAGTCTCCTTGCTAGCAGGGCAGCACGATGCCCTGAAAAGTCCTTGATTTAGGGTAAGACCCGATCAGCAGCAACTAAACCATCAGTGTGTTATCAACATTATTCCTGTCCTAAATCCAAAACATAGCACTGTAGAAGCTCCTGGGAACAAAACTAACTCTATCCCAGATAAAACTAGGACAAAAGTGTTTAAAACATAATGGGGTTAATGTTGACAGAATTTTTGTCTGCTTTCTCCTATCATCTCCATCTTGAACAGGAGTGTCCTCACATCCCAGAAGCCTTAGCAGTGCAGATTTTTGGTGACACTGCTGGAGACATACTTGTATTCACAAGCCCCATTTTGTATGAGTTTGGAGGGTTCCAGATTTGCTCTTCTCTCTGTAAGAGACCACCTTAGGCAAGGGAAAAGGAGGTGTGGGGTGCTTAGCTGCAGAAATCCCACCCAGCACCAGAGCTTCACAGCACCCACTGGCTTCTCCTTGAGCTCTTCCAACTGAGAGGGGCTGAGTGTCTCAGCAGGGCAAAATTTCATCCTCCTAGTTACCTTCCTTAGACATTCTTATAAAGACAGAAGTCCATGGAAGGACTTTTGATAACTGTCTCATCACGCCCCTGAGTCAGAAGCCGATTCTTGTAGCTTGCAGCAACTTGTTCTCTCCCACATCACTGTAGGTGCAGAGCCAGTGCCAGAACTCCTCTCCTCTTAGCAAGTGATCCCCAAAATGATTTATCACAGACAGACATGTTTGGAAAGTTTAGCAAAGAACTGCTTTTGGGAGGTTATAAGGTTAACTACCGAAGTTGTATGTAACTTGGAGCTGATGCATGGCAATTAATCAAGAAATTACGTTCCACATCTTTCCGAGAGCCCCCACGGCGCGCTGCGTCGGGGGGCACCAGGCACTCACAGAGGGCAGAGCAGTTCTGCTGGTCAAAATGCAAATTATTTCATATTGAACAAAAAAGAGCACAGAATAAATGCTGGCAGAGGAGGGCCATGGTATGAAATGCTCTTTGTAGCAAGGAAAAGGCCTCTGAATTCTGAGCAAACCTGCAGCACATGCAGAAAAAGCCCTCTAATTGTTGCTCCCATCACGTGTGTGCTTTAAATCTATTCACAAACATCTCTGTTCAAGGCAAAGGTCCTTGTTCACATGCTCAGTAATTTGCAGCAGGGCTTTTGGCTCTTTCAGAGTTTGGGTAACTCAGTTATCACCTTCTTTCCACCCTTTACATTGGCATATTCAAACCCAAGAGTTGAAGTCAATAAAATCAGTAGTGGGTGTGTTGGGATGCAGTGGGTGGCAGTGATACAGAACTGATGCATCAGCTCAATTTATTAAGACCAGTTTAATGCCAGCTACCAGTGCTGTTTATGTGCTTTTATCAAAATGCTGGGAGTCGGGGTTTGGCTGCTGAACCCTGCACAAACCCAGTGATTCCCTTTCTCCCAGGGTTCAGCGTTATCCAGCCCCACAGGCTGGAATTGCCTTTGTGACTGCTGATATTTGCCCTGATTTTTCCCCCTTTCCCTCCACTAGAGTGAGCAGCTCAGTGAAGCTCAGTGCTGATACAGAGCTAATTATGGATTGATGTTTTGCACTGGATTTGTTTAATGAAGTCTTAATGACAGCCAGAGAAGTCCAAGGAGAGACACTTTGTGGGTGTAAATCCCAACACCTGGCCTGACTTGGATTGACTCCCGTGGGTTTAAAGCACTTTACACCCTCTGGGGATTTGTCCTTAAGTAGCTTTCACTGAGCTGGAGAGGGGCAGAGCCACCCGAGCACACGGCACTAACAAGCTTGAACATTGTAATTAGCAAGCTGATCATTTTCTGTCTCTGACTGACATGTGACATCTCTGAAACATTTTCAAAAGCTTCAGATTTTGAAAGTGGTGGGTGTTCTGAATTTTTGGGATGCACCTGTGTTCACATCCACACAAACACCCGTTAGATAATAAGATGTGTTTGCTTCAGACTATGGATAATTTAAAAATTAGGGGGAATAATTTGTTCCAAGAAGCTATATATACTATGTTATATAAAATCTGTTATACACTTATATCATATTCTATCATATAATGTCATATCAAACAATTTGCTGTTACATTCAGTTATCACATCATATATTATCTATTATATATATTATAAATAATATTCATATATTACATAACATAGAATACATAATATCTAATATATTAGACACTATATTATTAATTATATAATTTTTGTAAGTATATGATAATATATTTTATTAGTACTACAGTGTACAAGTCTATAAATATACACATGTGCATAATATATGAATATGCATGTATGTATATGATTATTAATCTTTCTTCAGAGGAGTCAAGTATTGCATATATATGTTTAATACATTGGTTTTACCTTTGCCCAAGTATGGGGTCTTTTAAATGCCTCTGTTTTTATTTTCATCATTGTTTTCCAGTAGCCCAGCTGCTGAGACAAAATTATTAGAAGGAAAAATAGATATTTAGGGGTTTGTGTTGCAGGTGGCTGAATTCTTGCTGCTCCCTGCTTCGTACCTGGGAAAAGGGCAAATAGCTCATCTCAATGCAGGGAGTTGTCTGTGTAGTGCCTAAGCTGTCTTAATTTGGGAAGAATAAATAATTTTCTCCTCCTGAATCCCTTGCAGTCCCTCACCCGCAGAAGCAGTTGGCGTACAACGCCTCCAAAGCTGGGGTCGTAAAATTAACACAGACATTGGGAACCGAGTGGATTGACAGAGGAGTAAAAGTCAACTGCATTTCCCCGTAAGTAAAATGTAGTCTCATTTTGAAACTACAAAGGGAATGAAATGTTCTACAAAGCTCAAATGAACACTATCTCAGCAAATAAAGTTTCTAATTAGCAGGTGGATTGCATCCCTTTTTATGTTGTCTTTTCCTTAACAAAGGTTTAAATACTTAGAACCAAGCCTGCTCTGTTGCTGTGTATACTCAGGGATTTAAGGAGAGGTTTTAGCATTTGATAATAGGTTTTCCAATAATGTGAAGGGTAGTTTTTAGCATTTCCCTTCCAGATGAAATATTTCCTTAGTCTGTCCAAGCTTTCTGTGGTTAAAGAAAGGGGTTTTGACACTTAATAGACAATACTTCTTTCCCCTTTTTACTTGAGACAAATATATAGGCACTTTAAAAGCTACATTTTATTGCTGTTATTGAGCTGCCGTTCAGCTCTGACAGTCACAGGAGGCCAGATGTAGTTTTGTAAATATATATATATATTTATTACAAATTACATTTCTCTTATTTTTAGAGACTTCAAGCTCTGTGTTTTAGGGTATTTATTTGCAAAGTTTTCCTACCAGATCCACTTTGTCTCTCCCTGTTTCTCACACACATGCCCAACCAGTCATTTTATTAAACAATTAGCAGTGCATGATAGTGCTGAGCAGAAACCCAAGTGGATAGCGTTAATTGGAAGCGGTCAAATTCTGTAGACCATTGAAGTCAATCAGAGTAAGTAAGAAGGGCAGGATTTTAACCCAGGAGTTAAATTGCAATAATGAAGATAATAATGTACATCAAATTAGGGAAAACAAATTACATATTTTAATCCACAAAGTGGAGGGGAAAAAAAAATCACAGAGCTTAATGGCAAGTGCCTCTGTTTTTACTGCCGGTCTGCTCTCCCCTTGCTTGTGCTAGCTGTCTTCCTTATGATTATTTATTACTAATTATACCAGGGACTCCAGCCGTCGCTCTATGTGATCCACAGATTCTTTCAACAGCATCTTACTTCCTAATGGGATTTTCCCCATGCCAGTGCTAGCAGCACTGTAATGGTGTTCCCACAACCAGAGCTAGTGAATTTACACCGGGAGCCAGCAGAGATGAAGGGAATTAGGGAAGCTCAGCAGGACCTGGCAGGAATTGTGTCTGAAAACCTACGGGTAATCTGCACCAACAGGGGTGGGATAGTTGTGCCACATTCACAGCAATTACGGATGAGAAGGCTCTTAGAGGAGGAATTACCCATTTCTTAGGGGCTCACATAAATTTAAAAAATAGACACTGAGTGTTCAAAATTCATTGTTTTGTACAAGTTGGAAGCAAGCACTCACATCTAGAGAAGTTTTGTTTCTGGAGACAGTTGCCAGAGCAAGGAGAAAAAATAGAGAGCTTCTCTTTCTACTTTTCCAGGCAACACAGGGTTGCATTTTGATCATCTCTACCTGTCTTAAACTCTAGCTCTGAGCTCAGAATCCTACAGCAGGAAGGGGTGGTGTGTTGCTTTTTTGGAGGAATAGCCAGGAGGGGTGCAAGGAGAAGAAATGTTTTGCTGTCTTTGAGGTCCCCTGTTCTGGACAGAGCAGTTGTCCCTAATGCAGACGGGAACCCGGACTGAGCTCCTCCGGAAAGCAGAGATTCCAGCTCTGGAATCCTCACAGAGATTCCAAGCTCTGGCTGAGCCCCTCGTGACGGGGCTGCCCAGGGAGCTCTGGGAAGGAGGAAGGAGCCTGTAGCAGCTCATAGAGCTCAGATCCCGCATCACATGAGCAAAAACCACATCTGCTTCTGAGGGAATAACTGTTCACATTCACACTCCTGTCTGTGGGACGTGAGCCTGCATTTCAGTGCACATTTGGACCCATCCCCAGGACCATGGACACCACCAGTGTCATTGTCTCTTGGTATGGGTCACCAAGGACCAGGGACAGCTTCGACCCACTTGATCTTAGTACCCAAAACCAGCAGGAGCCTCAGGGTCTTCTTATAACAGGATGGGATTTTAAGGAGTTTGAGGAGCACAGATATAGATATAGGGCACGATGGTACCCAAAATCATCTCTTGATAAGTAAAATATCTCTGTCCTTAAATACTTTGCCCCTCCCAGTAGTGGCTGCATTAAAGCTTTAAGGCACTCTCAGCATGCCTCTGTCTGAAGCTCCAAATGCTCCAGTCTGGCCTTAAACATTATTTCACCATGCAAACCTTTTGGCCTTTCCCCCCTCTTCCTATCTGGTCACTTTTTATCAACTTAATTTCTTAATGAGTGCATAAAACTTATGCAGAGCAATGCATAAAAGTTAGCAATGCATAAAATGTTATGACAGAGTTCTTAGGATGATTTATTGCATTTATAAAATTGAACATGCAGGCTTCTATTGCTGGCCAGGCAAACCTGATGCCCAGGGAGAGAAGGTGGCTGAGATTCCCTGGGTGCTTTGGTTGACTTACGCTGTTGCTGTCGTGGAAACTGTGCTCAGTCCTTGTGCCACCATCCAGTGCCATCACCTCCTAGTCTGCTGCACAGCTGATGCCAAAAAAATGAAGTTCCTGGAGTTTTCCTGAGAGGGATGTGGGGGTTGAACTGCAGAGGGGATCTGGGTGTGAATTTAGAGCACTGACTGGTGGCTGATGTCCAGCTGCCCACAGGGTTTAGTCTCGTTGTGTGCCCCAGGACATGGAAGTGTGTTGGGTGTGATGGAAGAGGGGATTCTGGAAGGTGTCTGTTTTTTGGCATGGACAGCAGTAGAACACATAATTTTTGCAGCCATTACACTGAACCAATGTCCATTTTTTTTTTTTTTTGGCTAATTACTGCTCCCTCCTTGATTTGCATGACATGAAATGCCAGAACATGATCACCTTTGGGGTGGGCAGCTGGGAGTTGATATTAAGGTCATCTTGCAGCCAGGCCAGCAGCCCTGGGGGATGAACCATGTTCCCCACTGATGGGCTGCAGGGATTTGGGCTTGGGCTGATGGGCAAAGAGGTTTTTTGTGCCCTGCATCCTGCCCTGCTCCTCTGGGGCAGCATGAAGGCAGCCACACAGTGCTGCACCAGGCTCGCAGCCTCAGGAATCAGGCAGGGCAGGATCACTGCAGGTTTGGGGAACATCCCATAACGGGGAAGGAGAGGCAGAGCTGGCAGGAGAAGGAGAACCCCAGCATCACCTGAAGGCATCCCAATTAAGCAGCATTACTATCCACATTAAGCAGCAGTCGTTGCTAGTAAGTATCTTTGGACTTAAATCTTAATTCCTTGGGAGATGTCCCAATTAAGTGGATCTTGTGATTAAACACTTCCTGATTAAGTGGAGTGTACTTAACTCATTCAAATTAATAACTCATCTGAAAGAAATCAAGTTACACACAGATGGAATCTTTTTTTGCTCTCATTTGGGGATTGAGTGCACGTAACAATTCCAGTTAAGTATCTGGTAAGTGATATTTTTCCTAATGTGTCTCTCGAAGTGGAAATGTTTTAGGCAATTGTTTTTTTCTCCTTTTTTTTTTTGTGTAGTCTCTTTTTTTCCCCTCGTCTCAAATTGTCCTGTGTATCAATAATGAAATATTGATGCTCATATCTAACGCTAAGGAACCAGCAGTTTGATATTACATTGACATGCAACAGAAAGTACTGATAGGCTCAGCACTGCATACGAGATGAGGTAGGGAATTAATGCATTGGCAGTTGTCTTTGCTGGAACTGGTTAGGAGCCAACTAAAATCTGCCTAAAAGGGTTCGACAACATTAAATTGCCCAACTTGGCACCAAAGCTTTCCCAGAAGATGTGTAGTATCAATGACATGCCTAATATTTATAGTGCCATCAGTATGTGTGTTTGCAACTTTTAAGTTTTGCGCTATATTTTTTTCTCATTTCTATAACAAAAATTTGTAGTGAAGTTTGGTTACACATCTAAATTTTTGCTACATAAAGTGATCCTAAGGAAAGGTCCAGCGAGAGGCACAGCGTGGTGATTCGCAGGCTGCAGTGATCAGACCAAAGATCATTTTTCTGAACAGATTGAAAAACGTCCTCTTTTTAGCAAAATCTGTCGTGCTGGAGGACTGTGTGTTTTATTCCCTAATCTGCATTCCCTTGGGGTTAAAATATATCTGTAAATGAAAAAAAAATAAGAAAATCATATGGATTTTATTCTGGTCTCTGGTAGTGTAAAGCCAGAATGATGATGATGGTGATGGTTTTGTAAGCGCAGTGAGAGGCACGTAAGGGAAAGGAGTTCAATATATTTCATGTCTGGTGCTCAAAGCACGTTTCTCTCTGAAGAAAACCAGTTCTTGAGGAGTTTGGGGAAGCAAGGAGGGAGAGCAGGAGGCTGTGCTTGAGGGAAATAAGTAAACCATCCTCAGTCCTATACTGGAATGTGCTTGATTTTGTTACGTTGCCAGAACTTAAGTGAGCTGCATCGCTCAGTGTTTCTGAACTGCTCTGCTCTTTATTGACAATTACAATAAAATATAAAGCCGATATTTAAATCCTGCCTGATGAGTGCAAACAGAAATGTTTGGGGGAAAATCTGAATTAGTTCCACTTCATAACAGAGTAAATAGTGGATTTCAGCCTTCATTTAAAACAAAAGGTAAATCTCATACCCAGAATCCAGTCTGTCTCAAAAAATTATTTCCTTGGAAGTCTAAATTGGGATGCCGATGAAGTTTCAGAACAAAACGGGTATTTTTATACTTTGTTCATTTCATATTTATCACTAGCTTGTTTGCTAATTTTCATTTGCAAGAGGCAATTCTTCCAGCTAACTGGCTGCCTCAATGGGCCACTGATTTCTTTGAAGTGACAGTCTGTAAATATGCATAAAAAAGAGATGCAATTAGCGTGTGTGTGGTTCAGTGCAGCCTGATTTCATTGGCAAGTTTACCCACAGTGTTGATAAGCTACATTATCTAGAAAATTGGCCGCTGAAAAACAGCACCTCTGATTGCCAGCAAAGGTTCCAGATAACAGGGTGCTGAAGAGAAATATAATTGAGGTTGAATATGTTAACCAAGGTGTCACATGCTCCTTAGAAGCGCTAATTTATCAGCATGTTGGAATTTTTATTAACATTTGGAATGCATTTCTACCACACTAATGAAGTGGAATTGGCAGTTCAGGTTTTAGTTATTGTCATTTCTGAGAAGTTAAATGTAATTTCTCGTTAGACACAGTTATGTAAATATATTTGTTCAGGGGCTGAAAAAATTATACATTTCACAAAATACAAATATGTTGTTAAGGAGGAGTATGACAAATCAGTTGCAGTTAAAGTCACAAAAGCCAGCCAAATCTTCGCCCTGCATTGTGCTTCCTGCAGCATCATTTTTAGGGCACCTGGAAAAACCCAAACTTAGCAGAGTTTTAGTAAATGGTGGAGTCACTCATTAATGTCAAAGAGGCAAGACAGGTAAATCAGTGGGATTTGTTAGTTGTTGGTTTAAGAGGGATCACACTGGGGACGTTGTGCTTATTTCTGCCTCTCCTTTTTTTTTGTGTGGAAAGGGTCTGGTGCCTGGAAGGGTGCTGGCTTTTGTTCCCCTCGTTGTTTGACACATGGGGAGCTGGTTTGTTTTCAGTATCTGGGCTATACACAAACGTGCTGTGTGACATTAGCTGTAGAGTGATGAGACATTGGTGGAAGAACAAAAGTTCCCAAGAGCCACCACAGACCCAATTCAAGGCAGTTTCACTTCCAATGCTGTGCTTGTTTTCTAGAAAACAAAATTTAAACTGGTGATTATGAGTAAAAGGGGGTTGTGCTATTAGCTAAGAAGATTGTGTGTGAAAGGAAACCTTGGAGCTGCCCATCGGCAGCGAAAGGTGATGACAGGAAAGGAGCGCTGTGGATGTTTGCACCATGACTTCCAGCAAGGGCAGAGCAGGCCGGGTGCGCTCATCTCCTTGGTGCTTTACACTGTTTTCCCTCTGAATGAACATCTCAAACACCTCTGGGTGCTGCCTTCCCTCTGGGCAGGCCCCGTTGCTAAACCCTTGTTGGTGTGCTCGCTGCAGGGGCATCGTTGACACTCCACTCATCCGCTCGCAGGAGCTGCGGCCGCTGCTGCAGCGCTGGCTGGCTGACATTCCCGCCGGGAGGCTGGCCCAGACCACCGACCTGCAGGCCGCCGTCGTCTACCTGGCCTCCGAAGCCTCGGACTACATGACCGGCCACAACCTGGTCATCGAGGGTGGCCAGAGCCTCTGGTGAGGGGCATCCTCCAACTCCCCTCTCAGGTGCTTTGGGAAGTGCGTATTAAAGTTTAGTTTAGTCCTAACTTTGGTTTGTGCAACTATGTGGCCAGCTAATATGAAATTATTGTTTTCTTCTTTCGGGTGTGAATTTGGAGACTTATATAATGTGCAGGAAAAATAAGACAAAAAAGAAAAAGGGGCAATTTTTCAGTTCCAGCGTTTTTGTGTTTTTCACTGCGCAGTCACATTTCTGTTAAATTGGTATTTAATGATATAAAAGTACATTTACTGCAGTGAGATTTGGCTATTATTTAAGTTTAATGGGGGGCATTTTTAAAGTAATCAATATTAGCTGGTCTGTGTAGTTTATTGTTCTTAGGCAATTTTTTTTGTATTCAAGTTGTTCCAGTGACATCTGTGAGTGGTGAAAAACAGTTGGATGTAGTGTTAAAAAAAATAAATTAGTTCATTACATTTGAACCTGAATGTTGCCATTTTATATTTACTGGTGTTCTTTAGGTTTTGACAGTGTTTTTATACAAACACCCACATAAATGCCCCTGAAAGAACAGTGCTGCACTTAATAGAGAATCATGGTTGGTAATTATAATGGCTCTAATCCAAAGCCCGTTGAGGTAAGTAGGGACTGCTCATGTACTTTAAGTTAAATGCATGTGTAAGTGTTGATACAACTGGGTCTTTGTTTTCCTTGACAGACAGAAGTAAGCAAAGGTCGTCCTCCAAACAATTTTTTTTCCCTCTTGTAAAATCCTGAAGACAACTCTTGGGTGTAAACCAAGGCCAGCTCAAATGACATTGACACAGTTCTGTTGGCTGAGGAGCTCATTTTGGTGATAGCCTTGGGTCCATTGCTTATAGGCAGTAAAATGTGGCACAATAACCCCACGGTTCTGATATGGCTCTGGATATACACAGACTTCCATCCTGAGGGCCCTTAAGCATAACCTAAGGAGAATTTACGGGAAGAAATTCACTTGCAAATCCTCATGTCATTTGTTTTGCATTTGGCAGCTCTTTGTTGCCATAACATAAATAATTGTGGATGGATGTCATTACTTTGATTAAGTGCTACAAGCCCATGCATTGGCTGGCCATTATTGTGGGGAATTGCTATAATGGCTTCAGACTTGACATTCACTGCTACGTTGTAAGGTATGCGCCTCGCTGACGTACTATCATCGTTATCGTGGATAAAGTGCAAGAAGATACTTGTCTTCATTAAATTTTCTATTAGACCATTGATAATTAATACATATCTCATGTTTCATCTCGAGCCGTTTTTCTGGGGAGTGTTGCTGTTAAGCGACGCAGGGCTAGAGCTTTTTGGCTTGAAATCCTTGCCTTGTGTGCATGATCTAATTTATTGACAGTGCTCTGCAAACTCACAGGCTTAAGTAGAGCTTGATTTTGGATAAATCTTCAAGAAAAACAATTAAGGATTTAAACGTTTTATTATTTTTCTGGGCTCACAAAACCTTTTCTCTCCTAGCTCCCACACTTGCATCATTTTGTGTCATGCTCTGGAGGGCTCGGCGGAGTTCTCACATCCCTCTGGCTGGCTTTTCACCCAGAGGTTAATGTGCAAACATTGGTGAACTCATCAGGAGCTCTTCCAAGGGATCCTAGAGGGGCTTGTATACTATGGCTTGGACTGCTGGTGAACAGTTTGTTGCAGCTTCTACCTAAAGTGTAAAATAATGAACTTTAGTTAATTTGAAACACAAACTGCAGCTGGCACTGGAACTATGAGCAGTGTTTTCACTTTCTCAGGAGAAAGACAAAGGGCTGAAAAGGCTGCTGAGGCTGAACTGCTGTTCCGCGCCTGGAGATGGTTGCAGTTCAGCACCAAAAGGCACTGGCAGGGCACTGCAGGAAGCTGAACTTCACTGCCCTGGCGCTGGCTGGTTTTGGGAAGACTTTCAGCCAGCAAAAGTCATGCTGTGATTTTCACAAGTTTCAAGTTAAAAACAAAACCCAGACATAAGAAAGCTCGCCTAGACTTTTAAAAAAAAAAATCAAAACAATCTCTTAACTAAGCAGCCTCTGGTGTCTGGACTAGAGCTTGTCTCGCCCGCTCTGTTTGCCCCCAGGCTCTGCCTTTGAAGAGCAGAGGAGTGAGTTTACCTGCACAGGCTGAGGTGGGGCTTGGCTCCTGTTTGGGGACATCACTGTGTGCCCACGTGGGCCCTGGCTCTGCCCTATGCTGGCCCAGAGAGGCCATTCCCCTGGTGGAAGGGGCCATTTCTCACTCCATGACACAGGAGGGGCTCAGGACTAGGCAGCCCAAGGGAACACAGTGCTTGGTGCCAAGTCCCCAGGCTAATTGGCAAATACTCTCACAGCACTTCTGTTTTTCATGGCATCCTCAATTTGGCCAAAGAACTTCCTGGAGGAGACCATGTGTCTGGAGAGAAGTGTCTTCCCCCTGTATGTATGAGCTGGTCTGTCCCTTCCTTAAGGAGACACTTTCATCTCTCTCCTCCACTGGCCTGTTGAGTCATAAAATGGTTTGGGTTGGAAGGGACCTTAAAGATCTTCTAGTTCCGACTCCCCCTGCCATGGACAGGGACATCTTGGCCTAGACCAGGTTGCTTAAAACCCCATCCACCCTGGCCTTGAACCCAGGGATTCATCCATTTGGGAGCTCCAGAATTGACATTGTGGCTCTTCACCCTCTCCCGCAGAATTTCCTGAGGGAAACGGCTGATTTCTCTCCAAAGGCAGGGCTGTGACCATGCAGTGCTGCTTCTGTGACAGCACCAAACTCAGCATTTCGGTTGGGAGCTGTGGGATGGCTGCTCCCTGGGAATGGGGCTCCCCACTCCCTGCCTTGGGCCAAGGGGGAGGCTCATTCCTACACCTGTGGGGTCTCTTCTGGAGACACAGCCCTAAAACCAAGTGGGAGCAGCAATTTCCACTTTTATGGGAAAAGCAAAGCTCACGAGGTTTATTTATGTCAATGTCTAGAAGTATCCAAAGGCAAGGTGTTGAGAGGATGGTGGTGATGCCGAGTAATAGGACAAGAGGCAATGGGCATAAACCGATTCCCAGGAAGTTCCACCTGAACATGAGAAAGAACTTCATTGTGCTGTGACCGTGCATGGGAACAGATTGCCCAGAGAGGCTGTGGAGTCTCCCTCACTGGGAATAATCCAGAACAATCTGGATGCAATCCTGTGCTAGGTATTCTAGGATGACCCTACCTGAGCGTAGAGGTCGCATTGTGGTGCCTTCCAGCCAGGACCATCCTGTGATTCTGTGAAGGAGGTGAGAAAAGCCTTTGCCCCTCCTAGCGTGGAGACCTGCGGGGGATGCGGCGTGGGGGGATGCGGCGNCACCACATAATTGCAGAAAAGATAATAGTCACATACCCTAGGGCTTGGTGTACACTTATGTTAAAAGTACAGCTTTTATTGGCAACTAAAGTAATAACCTTTCCATGTCAAATTGCTTTAAATTAAACTTAAAAAAAATGCTGGCTGATACCCACACTTAGTAATTGTCAAACATTAGCATAATGTGGAATACTAAAGCTGCTTAAATCTTGGGTTTAAAAATAATTATTTACTTAGGTAAATTCTCTATTCAAAAGCATAATATTAGATTTTTTTTTTTTTACACAGTCTCCTCAATGTATATGTTAAAATGCAGACCTGAGCTTGACATGGAAGTGGGGCCGAATGTTACTGTGGTGTCTGAGAGAAAAAGGGGGATTTTATATCTTTAGCTCATCCGTCCATCATAGCTCACCTGGAAAGAAATGTTTTAAGGTTGCACCTCTGAAGGCAGAGGTGCTGTGGGTGACATCTGGTGACCAAGGACAGTGACCTGCAGTACTTGCTGGCTGTACCCCTGCTGCAGCCCCAGAGTGCAACATGAAGTTTCTGGTGCTGGAAGACATCAGGGAGATGGATGGCTCAGGGATGTGGTGTGCAAGGCCAAGGGCAGCAGGTCGGTAAAGTGCTTCTTCCAGGTGCATTTTACATTTCTGTTCCAGCACAGAGCTGGAGCGTGTGTGGTGGGAACCATTCAAATTTCCAGTGTGAAGTAGGAGAGGAGACATTGCACTGTAAGATGTGGCTCTCTGGGCTCCCTGCTGCGTGTGAAGGAAGCTGGACCTACCAGGAGTTGTGAGGACACAAGTCCTCATGGTTTTCTGCTTTTTAGGACATCCAGGCTCTGACATGCCCAGCTTGTGGAGTCCATCCCACTGCCAGCACTTCCCTGTGAAATCCACCACAGCAGTGTGAGTCTGCCAGTTCTGCCTCAGAAACATGTCCATGTTTTACTGGAAGTTCAGCAAAACCTATTTTGGAACATTTTCTTAAAGAAATCAGCAGTGCCCTTATTAGGGCAAAAGGGATTTTGGAAATTCCCACACCTTTGGCTAGCAAGTTCGAAAGGGATTGCTCTTTCCACTGCTTTAGGCAGCAGGAAGCTCTGGGAGGGTCTGGTTGCCTTTCCAGCAACCTTTCAGAGAAACAAAACGGAGCAGTAGTACCCGGTTACAAGAAAGTTGTGAACTCCAAGAGAGTTAAACAATTGTTGGGAGGGGAAACACAAGGAGCTGAGGACTGGAAATTAGATAACCTTCCCAGCCTTGCCTAATATCATAAGTGTTTTACACTGTAATTATAAATCTGATTATATACTAATTTCCACACTGTTTCAATTCTTTAAAGCAGGGAAGGAAAATACAAGCTCTTCCTTGGAGAACCCCAATGCAGTCCTGCCGCTGATGCCTTCTCACCACAACAGACTGGAATTCTTCAAAATTCTTGAATAACAGCGAGTGTTTGCTGCTGGATTCTCACCTACCTGGTGTCTTTTCTCCATTCACACCTCTCCCCTCTTTCTCTAGAGCTCTCCTTTCCCTACCTGTCCTCCCTGACCTCTTCCCCATGCTCTGCTGCCAGTGCTGTCGCTGCCTCCACATAGCATGAGGTAAAAAAACCCCACTGGAGAAGGACAAAGCAGAGTGCAGGTTGCCCAGAAATGCCTCTCAATGCCAAGGCCTGTATTTAATCTTCATTTATTTGCCCCCCAGATGACTCCACCACAGTCACTGTAGCTGCTGGTACCAGGGCTCCATTGGCCGTAGCAAAAGCAGGAAGGCTCTTGTTGATGGGTGAGTACAAGTAACTCCCACCTCAGTCCCTTCCTATTTGAAGGCAGGAAGATGTTCTGGAATATATACTGGGCGTGGGGACGATAGTCCCTCCCCTGGAAGGTGTCCTTTGGGACACAGCCCCACACTGCAGCTGCAAGTGCTCTCTGCCATGCTCTACTTGCCCCCCTCTCTCCGGTGTAGCAGGCTGTGTGCAGACACACTTTGTGTCTTTAGGAAGCCTCATTAATTCACAAGATACATATTTTTTTTCTCAACAGTTTGTAACAGCTTCTTAAATGTGTAAACTGGCATTTTCAGATTTGTATTAAAATACTGAGAAATAGATTTATGTTTCCATAGGCTACTTCCTGTGTCCAGACAGGCTCCTGACACTACCTTACATGTACAGTTGTTGCATAAATGATACGTTAACGCATGAGAGAAGCCATTCACTTGAAACTGTTCAGAATGATTAAGGGCTTTAATTACAGCCCTGATTGAAACAAGGCTTTTGGTAAATAGCAAAATGGCAAAAGCTATGCTGTTCCATTACCAGCCTCCCTTGATGACAGTGTGGTTTGTCTCTGTTACTCCTCTTATTGTCATTTCACTCATCCAATTCTGATGTTCAAATCCCACCTAAGAAATGGTAATAGGCTCTACTTCAATGCTTACCTGTGAATAAGGTGTTGGAAGTGTTGGTTTACTTTTGACACGCTGCAAAGTGCCTATGCAGTAACAGGAATTAGAGGTAGGGCTTGGTTCACCACTATACATTACTTTTTCCAGACCTCAGGTAGATGTACTCAGCATCTTGCATAAAACCACGTCAGTGCCTTTCTGCAGGAATTCTCAGGACAGTGTGATGATCATCTGGGAGACCACTTTTCTCCTCCTCTGCAGGGGACTGTTGCCTCTGGCGGCAGAAACGTTGGTTATATTTGGATCCTCCAAGCAGCACCACGCAGAACACAAGCTTCAATGAACTTCAGCATCTTTCTGTCCAAGCATTTCACAGGCTTCTGTATCGTCTACATAGATTTTTTTTTCTTTATTTCTAATTTTATACATATCTTTCACTGCAGAAATGTTGGAAAGTCTTTTCTGAGTGCTAGAAATGGCTTGAGTGGGTCGCAGATGCTTTGGAGTCATCCTCCCTCCTTCTCTCCTCCGGTACTTTCTGGAGTTAGTCTAAGTAGTCCTGAATGAAGAAGCAAATCTTCTCTCTCCCGAAGCTCCTCATAAATGTGCTTGCAGTTAATATGAGTCCTTTTATATTCTCTCCCTTCAAATTCTTTGGATTAAAACAAATACCGTCTGGTTCTTTTAGCTCTTTTGATTATATATTCAGAACTATTGTGTATCCTGGAAAAGGAATTCTTTTCAGTTTTCACTTTTCTTGACAACAAGCTGAAAAATTTCCCCAAATGAAAATTTCCTGCAAAAGTCTTGGTTTGTTCCAAGACCCATTTTTCAAATAAGTAACGTTTTGATGAAAAAATGCCAACCTGTTCTACTTAACAACTGTTCGTAGAACTGACGAGAGAAAAACAAGGAATTGGAGAAAAAAATTACCGAGTCTTTTATGTAGAGTTAATCTTTGAATATTCCTGTTGTTTCGGTAACAGACAAGATGTTGGTACAAGTAGATGAATATTTAAACATTAGCATTGACACTGACTTATCTTCTCGATAACATATTGATCGTGTTCTTTCTATAGAGATTATTCCGGACTTCCCATGGAGTCAGGGAGCAGCTTAATGAAGTCACAGGCTGGATGTTTATGTAGGTATTTCCTTAGAGGTTGGTTACACAATCTGTGCACAGAATAAACCCCCACACATACACCTCAAACGCAAAATCAGCCCATGTTTTTGCCTTTTTATCCCCGGTAGCATGTGTGATGAGGTGGAGACGTTGGCGTTGTGATGCAGTCTTGACTTAATATCTGTTATTCATTGCATTTGAAATGACCAATAACTTTCCTTTTTACCAAGGCATCTGGAAGCTGATTCAGGCTCTCCTTCCTATGGAAATTGATGTTTTTCAGGCATCAAAATGATGCCCGAGAAGAAAAAAAACACCACAGCCCTTCCCAGAGACACCTGTAAATCTCTGTCCACACTTTTGGGAAGTCTCTGAAGAGTGCTGTGCCCAGAAGGGTGTCCCAGTGCAGGAGCTGGCGCCAGGTGAGAGGATGAATGCCAGGCAGCCATCACTGCTACAAAACCTAACAGTGATAGACGTATCCTGCTTGGATTAATACAGGGTCTGTGTTGTATTAGTGGCACCAAATGAATTTTGCAGTGGACGGAGATGTATGGAAAGAGAGGTTCTAAAATGAAAAACATATTTATTGCAGTAGGATATATGCTAGTGTCTTTCAAGAGATCTTTTCTTAAAAAATGAACAGTGCTAGGAAGGAAAACATAAGTACACAATAAATTATGACTCAGAGCAAAACTGTCATTGACTCAAAGAGGAAGGCAGGATTTAACTTTCACTGTAGTTACTAAGAAATGCCTCTTACTTATGTGAAGATGAGAGGCGGAGAACACTGATCTGTGGGACAGTGAAGAATTGTTAATGCCATTAATATTTAAAGTGGACAGTACGTTTGGAGTTCTTCTTATAAATAGCTGCTTTTTGCAAGCTTTGCAAAGTCATGCCAGTGCTCCAAGAGCCTAAAAATCTTCAAAGAATAATTTGTCAGCCTTGCAGTTCTCAGTCTCTTGCTTGCAGTTCTTGATGTCAGGCAGGAGGGCTTCTGCCAAAAGGTGTGCGGGGCAGTTGCAGTTTTGGGCTGCTGGAAATATTTTCACATGGAAGGTGCTCCCGGTGAGGTTGGAGGTGTCAGTTCTTGGTGGGGCAGGAATCTCTCCTCCTCATTAGTGCTCTGGGGCACAAGCAGGCGAGTTTCTGAAGCTGGAAGTGTGGCCTTCCTCAGTACACAGAAATGTCTCCTTGCTGCCGTCCCAACCTGAACGCCACCCCAAAGTGATAATGGAAACCACCCATTCCCCAGGACGTTTTTGTGCTTCTCTGGACGTCAGTGTCAGGCAATAGGGGAGACTTTATGTCACAGGATTGCTCTAAACATAGTTTGCCAAATTGTCTTCCTTGTCCAGGTTCCATAGAGACATTTTTAGGTTTCAGTCCAATTAGGTTTACCCCTAATTTGAGCTTCAGCCTTGAATGAACCCTATATTTGGTGCCAAACTGGAGATGTACGATACAATTTTTGATAATACAAGGATCTGGAATTTGGACAGTGCCAGAATAAATGCATATATTGATCCAGGGTTGTTTTAAATTAAACTGGGTTCCCTTAAAATATTCATGAACTGGAAAGGGTCAGTTAAAAGCTTCAAGCTAAGAGATTTATAACAGACTTATCAAAGCAGATGCGTTTTGCATCATTTCTAACTTTTGACTGGTGAGAAGTTTAGATTTTTTTATAAATACATATACATTTTCTCTAGCAAATGTGTGTGTATATTTATATAGATATAATTTTTTTTTTCAAATACATCCCCATATGCACCCTCACTCTCAGAACATTTTGCTTTTACTCTCCCGGCGTTTCAGTTACTTGCCTCAGCTGTGCGCCGTGTTGCCTTCCAAATGCAATGCATCATAAATTCATGATGGTTTGCCAAGTAAAAGAGGGCATTGAGCTTCTTTATGAAGAGGATATTTTTGCAAACTGGACCTCATCTATATCCCAGTGGATTTTTCTGATGCTTCCCTATTACTCCCGTACAAAACTTTTAGGGAGTTATAGATCAGACATCAAAAACAGTAATTAAAGTCCAACTTAGTCCTCTTCAATATCTGTCTATCCTTTTCATTAGGGAGCAGAGACATACCCTTCCTCTCCTATAACAGTCAGTTTAATGACCAGCCATCAGCAATTCTGCTTCTCAGATTTCCAGACCTTCTGGGTTGAAGGATATTGCTTGGGCTGTTGTGTGTCCTGTTAGGTGTGTCGTGTCAGCCCCATTCACACAGCTGGGTGTTCCAAAATATTGGCACACACACAATTCAGTGCAAACCAGCAGTTACCAGGTGACCACTTTGGTTTTGTGCTTGGAGGCTGGATGGGTGTGGGTATTGAAACTGAGCTGGTACCTGTTTGCTGTGATCACAAGGGACTGGGAAATTCTGAAATATCTGAAGAAAGCTTGGTCTCTTTTAGGGATGTAATTTTTTTATTCAAGCATACTTTGAAACCTTCCAGAGTGAAATACTCCTGAAGAGGCCTGTGTGTAGCACTGGCCATCAAGCCAAGTTTGACACTGGAGGTCATGGAATTGCTGCAGTTTGTGTCAGTTTATCTCAGACTCCACACACATGTCCTGCTCCTAAGTAATTTGCTCTCCTCTGCTCACACCACCCCAGATCACCATCTGAAAACCTACTGTTAACAATAGGCACAAGAACATTGCACAATTTTCCTGGAAAACACATCTCCTTGGATTTTTTGTTTGATGTTGTTTTGTTAATTTGATTTTGAGCATTGGCAGAACCTCACTGCAATGTCTCCAGATGCTTCAGCTAATTTTGAGTTAGAGGAATTTTCCAAAAAACTTGGAGAGAGGAAAAACCTGCACATAGCAAGGAGGGGATCTTGTTTCTAGAACTGCCTCAGTGTCCTATGGAAAAAAAGCCACCCTGGGAAAGTAAGGCAGGTTTGGTAGACCTGGCCTCACACGTAGGAAGGGTTTGGCTGGGTAAAGATCTAATGGACCTCTCTAAATTCCTTTTAACTTTGGGAATGGGGCTGAGAGAACCCTGTGCAAAGCAACGCTACAGTGGTATCAGCACTGATCTCAGAAGGAGGCACGCGGAGCTTTATGGAGATCCTGAGTCTCCCTGCTCCAGGAGGCAAGAGAGCTTCCAGCACTGGCGGATGAGAGCTCACACAGAGTACAGCCGAGGAGCTTTCATTAGGCTGTGACCTCTGCTTTAATGACCTCTGATTTAATGTCCTCAGGAGCAGGGAAACTCCTGCAGCTCTTGCTGGGATGATGGCCCTTTGCAGAGATCTGGCTCTTCACTGCTATTTGAGCCTTGGAGGGGTAATTATGCTACAAGTGATTCACAAGCAAGAGAAAGCTTGTAGGCTTTCAGCTGTCTTTAATTTTACATTAGACAAAAAGTGATAAAGAACTTGTTTTCTGTAATCTATGGATTTAACTTTGAATAGCAGGTGGTAAATGTTCCAACAAATATGTATATATATCAAATCAGTGAGTGCCCAAATATTTACATCTTCAGCCAAACAAAGGCTGGAGACTCACGTTGCCTGAGGGGAAGATTGTTTTAGAGAAACAGGTTGAAAGGAAATCAAGAATGGGAATTACAAATCCTCTTTCAGAGATGAGGGGTTGTGGTAGGGAGGAATCACGTTCCTGATAGATCACTGGCTTAGGGAGATAAGTCAGCATGCGGAAAGGGGCGTCCCGTTGTCTTTTGGGCTGTGGCCTTGTCTCTTTGAGTACTGTGCACATTTGAATTGAAGTCTGCACAAGGAGCACGCCAACAGTAGTCAAAGTTTGTACCAGCTTTCCCAGCACGGGCTGTCAATCTGGTTGCATGGCAAGGGGATGTGAGCTGTAGCTGATGGATGGGTCTGTGTTGGATGGCAAGACTAGCGAGTCTATCAGTTCCCATCCCCAGGGTGGCATCCGTAGGGACCCCGTGGTTTTAGGGTGGTCCATGAGCCCCAGGAGTCTGGGAACTCTCACGTTTGTATTGTAAAGCCCAGCAATAGGGAGACTGCTCTGCCATTTACAATCTTCGCACTGGTCTGCCATTTTAAGAACAGCTAAAATGATCATGTGTAGTGTTTACCAGAGGGCTGCTAAGCAGAGCTGAAACTTGTCTGGATAGTGAAGTTTGTCCTGATGTCCAGTCCCTTCTTGAATCTCACAAGGTTGTAGGCTCCAAGGGCTTTCTGTTGTACTTGAAGGAATTGGGAGAATACAAGTAACCATCAGTTTTTAATTTCCCATTTTTAATGTTCCCTTTATGTTTTGACTCAGGGAGACCAAAAGTCCTAGTTGATCTCTGTTACCTGCTTCTTTTGTATGTCCTTTCCTTTAAGGTAAACAATCCAACTCATTTCCAGCTCTTCTCATAAAGGTTTTTGCACAGGTTTGATTATTCTATCACTCACCTACAAATTACTTTTGAGTAATACTGGTGTGTTAACCCATAACAGAGGTTCTGATTCATACACTGTAACAATTCATCAAATTTTGTCATTTCTTCTGCCAAAGTTGTGCATCATTTGCATATTCAGAACTTCAGTTGGACTTACAGAAGTTAGTGGTATATTTTCCAAGTGAAAAACTCCCTGATTTTTTTTCAAAAGGTGTCGCATGTCTCTGTTGCCAGATTATCACTGTAGAGGGCAAAATTTTGTATGTATTTGTGCGCTAGTGAGAATTCTTAATCTTCAGGAAGGTTTTCTAGAGCATCAAGAAAAACACCATTAGTATGAGGCACAAGATTAAAGTCTGCCTTTGACCTTTGCTTGCGGGCTATTTACAAGAAGCTGGAACCAGACTCACACTGCCTGAGCAGTGCAGAAATAAGGCAAGTGCAGGATAAATGCCAGGATGAACAGGTAGACTTGCTAAGCTTTGGATGTGTTCAGTGACAGATGCTGCAGCCTGGAGGTTTTCATGGGTATGTGTCACCTGTCATGAGCTGCAGATAGATCCAGGCCCTTTTTAGAGTTGGGGAAAGGCAGGCAGGCGCAGTGCTCAAGAGAAAAGGAGGAAAACAGTGAAGAAAAGTGATCTCTCCTCCCCTCATGGCTGATGCAGCCTTTCCTGAACATCAACACACGCTGAACCTCTCTTGTCCAGACTTCCATCACCTTTCATCTCCTTTGCTGTTACACCTTAGATAAGCTGCTGATTTTCCTATTCCAGGCACTTATTGATCTCTCTTGACCTGTGTTGTTCCTCAGTGGAATTCCACCATTCCTCCACTAGGTAGAGATGGGGCATTTTCTTTGGCTTAATGTGATGGTACAGGAGGCTTCCTTGTCTGTTGGTTGAACACTGTAATATTGTACAAGCCTCCTTCTCCAGCTCCTTCTCTTGCTTCCATGCTTCAAAAAATAGTTATGGCTGGAGTTAAGGGTTACCCACCCATTTCCGACCAGGAATAAGTGACAGAACCCTTACAGGACTGGTACCTGGTGCTTCTTGACCAGTATGACTGAGGTAATAAGGAATGTGTTCTTCATCCAGACATAAAGTAGGAGTTTGCATCACATAAAAAGTTTACTTGGATGTCCTTTACTGGCCCTGTCACATGGGCAGGATCCTGAATAGCTCAGTAGAAGAGAAAGACCAGATTGGAAAATGAAATGATTGAAAAATGAAATGATTAATTGTTGTACATCTCTGAAGCACAGCAAGTAGGAAAAAGCCCTATGAAGTTAAAGGGATATTGAATTTTTTTTGGAATTAGATTTTAGTGTATCTGTAACTTCATGAAAAGAAAGATAAAAACATACTGGAATTCAGCTTTTCAGTTTGCTATATTTTACCATATGATTGAGTTTAAATGTATTGGTGTATTGGATATGTTTTTTTCCATTTAAAAAGCTCTTGTAAATGAACTATTTATTTACATGAAAGAAAAGAATTTCCTGTGCAGCCCACAATACTTCTCCCTCCAAGCCTGTCTTGAAAGAAGGTTGCCTTTATATATTTGGCTCCAGCCTTCAAAGTTCTCAAAATGAAAAAAAAGTATTCTTAAAACTAAATAAAACATATATATTAGTATTTCTGCCAGAATGAAAGAGCACTTCTCCTGAATAGACCTATTTCAATGGCTACTCAATGTTTTGTCAGAAAAGTATATTAAAAGTTGAAAAAGCCTGCTGAATGAAGGTGAGGGAGAGAAACAAAATAGAAAATGTGTCATGTAAAAAAAAAAAAAAAAAAAGAGGGACCCTTATCCAAGAAGATCTTGGTAAAACTTTAAATGGAAAAGTGACACTCATCAAACGATTTCTATATCATCTGCACTGAATAATTTACTTTTGGGTGAGATTCACTAACATCATTGCAGAGGAAGTGTAATTGAAAATTATGAAAGCTATATCTTTATTGTGTATTACAGCACATGCCTTTGATATGGCGTTATGTCTGCCACAGCGGGAAGTGTTTTTCAGAAAAAGTCAAATCTCTGGGACAGATTCTCAGTGGTGTAAATCAGCGTTACTGCACTGACAGCATCGTATGTGAGCAAGCCTCTGCCTGCTTTGCATGGGTAGAGCTAGGGAAGAGCTCTGCTATTTTGTTTCTAATGGACAGCTCCACTGTGGTTTTAAAATTTCGGGGTCTTCTGCCCAAGGTTTATATAAATATCTATTTTCTCCCAGTGCAGTTTAAGTCAGCCTCGTTAACGATCACTGTACAGTGTCACAGGTCCCCGTGGTACATGCTCGATCTAAGCTGCCTGTTATTCGAGGTCCTGACCGTGCACTGGCTTTGATAGCACAGACACTTCAGCTTCAAAAGGTGCTTCAGAAGTAGAGTCTGAGTAGGAGCCGGTCTGAATACAGAACTGGTGTCTAAATCGATGAAGATATGCTGGCTAAGGACTTGTAAATGTCTTTTACAGTGTACATGGCAAGCCCAATGTACTTTTTTAATTCCTCCAAGAGTATCTGAATGGCTAAGGCCCCATTCCCAGGTGATTTAGAGAAATTACCCCCCCTTGCCAAGGGCTGGCAAAAAGGGGCAATGCTGGCTAAAGGCACTTAAGCAATGTTTGAGCAAAGTGTTTTATCCTGGCCACGAGTGCTGGGGTGAGCTCTGGCTGGGCAGAGCCCCAGTGCCCCAGGAGAATGGCCACCAGCTCCTCCAAGCTCTGCTGCTTCCCAAATGACTTGTGCTGGTGGAGAAAGTCTGCCCAAAGTAGAACACCATGAGTGACATTAGCATTCGGAGAGCATCTGTTCACCCATCCCCAGTTAGCGTGTGACTGTCAAACTGAGACACACGTCTATTCCCAATCCAACTCCTTAACCCCTGCTTTGCCTAACCCGCTGCCACGGCTCCCAGGGCCCTTCCTCATGGGAGAGGCAGGCCAGAGCTGTGCTCATCCATAAATACATGAATTAATGATGAAGGCCTGATACCTTATTAGCAAACATCCCTCTTGGCAGCGCAAGGAGAGTGCCTGACCCCCCTGTGGACAGCTCTCGGATGTACCATATATCTGTCTCTCTTGGCCATACGCCCTGCCCTGCTCAGGGATGTGGGATTACTGCTCTGGAGGAGAGGTGGGAATGTTGGCAGCCTTGGGAGCTAGGAGGTGTTAACCATCATGAGTGAAAAGCTGTGAGGGTGGTGTAAGGAGCTGGACTCGATGAGGTGCAGATTTCTTCAGACATCTTCAGGTGAGCCTTGGCTGAAGAAAAGCCAGCAACTCCTCTTGTAGTCCATGTGAAACAATGCCAGAAACAGCCCAGGAAGCAGAATTCCACACCATCAGTTCCAGGAGTTACTGGTACTTTTTCACAAAGGGCAATGGCACAAAGCACTTTTTTTTTAATGTAGGTTTCCATGTCTCCTTAATGCAACTTCCATTTAGTGCAATTTCTGTCCATGGTTAACAGAAACCCTAATCTATCCTCCTCTCCTGAAGTGTGTGTGTGTGTGTGTGTAGATGAGTAGAGTCTGAATCTTAATTAACATTTGAATAATACTTCAGAGCACCTTGTGCAGTAACTGCTTTTTCTGAAAGAAAGGAAGGTGTTTTTGTTTCTTTTAAGTAGAGGCCTTACTGTGTCTGTGTTGGAGATAACTCCAGAGCTGACACCAATAAACTGTCAGCATTTGCCAAGAGACACCACGCAGTGACCGCAGGCCTTGCTGTGCTGCCCACCATGGAGTGCTGGTTTCTCCAGAAGCTCAGGACTTGTGGTATTGATCCAGAGAGGGTTTTGGCTTTCAATATCCTTTCAATGCCATTCATTGACAGTCCTGTGAGAAATGCACCACATGCCTCAGCCCTAGGCCAGCAAGGATGTTCAATTAGCAGCTGGCCTTGTGGTGGAGTATTGGATTGAAACCCTCAGGGATGCAGGTTGGACTGTCCAAAGGCAAACCCCTTAATGCCTCTGCTCATGTGGCCATCTGCACCCTGCCCACAAGTTTGGGGAGGTTCTGGCACTCTTGTGCCTTGATCTTGTTTTCAGCTCCTGCAGTGCAACTGTGACGTGAGTATCAATGCTTAGAAGAGTGCATTGTGTGCTTTGCTTCTCTTTTCAAGAGATTTTGAACTTTCTTTGAGTTAATTTATTTACTAGCACAGAATGATTTTTAATCAAGTTTGCTACTTAAAACTTTGCAAGCAGTTAAGGGGGCTTGCTCAACAATGGCAAATTATTATTTTCCAAGACTAGTGAAAAATGGCAGTGTGCTTATATTCCAGTCCCTGAACTGTTAAAAAACACATTCTCATAGGTGTTTTAAATGTAATGCATTTTCCGATACCATTTATAAATGTCCAGTGGACAGAATTTTATTATTTTTTTTAATTTCCTTCATCTGATCTAGGTCTTTGATAAATACTACAGACAAACTGAGTGCTGTAGGATCAATCTTGACAGTTCTTCAATAAAAGGCTGTGTGGTTCTTCGTCAGTGTCTTCCTTTCAGTGACAGCTGCTTTGTTCTTTTTCAGTCAGATTTTCTAGTTAACACATCAAAAGTGTATCTGTGTACATGAAGTACTGAGAAAACAGTTCAAAGAGGCAGGAGATTCACTTTTAACTCTTCACTGCATCTCCCTGCACTTGTCACAGAAGATAGCTTATACTGAAAGCTTCAGAACAAGGTGAGTAGTTCACCAAGGAGCACTGTGAAGTACAGCACATGTGGATTAGTCTTAAAACACAAACTGGTCAGTCAATCCACTTACCATCCCAAATCAGCTTTCTTTTGAGCCAAGCCATTAAGTGATAAGAAGTTTTCAGGTTTAGGCAGCAAAAGCCTCACATTGGACACAGATAAAGCCATATGTTTGATCCAGCACTGAAGTTTTGTCTGATGGTTCTTGCTATGGTGTCAATACCTTAAAACTAATTAAACTGAGTTCAGTGTTCAGTTAAACTTATTTCTTTGGAGGGTTGCCATCAGCTTCTGAACCAAGGTAAATAGTGAGGACAAGCAACTGCTTTGCATATCATTTATCTTATCTATTGTGACTGAAAACTTATTTCTGACTGCATTTTTAATTGCCTACGCTTCACCCACCAGCTCAGCAGCGTAGCACAAAACTTGGGATGCTCTCTGCTACTTCATGGCTATTAAGCACTGCTCAGGTAAGGAGCCAGATCAGCAGAGAATGTGCTAACGCAGGGGAGCATATTCCAGGCATCCTGTCCTAGTCTGAGTGAGGTTTCAAACCTGTGCTAAAACCTGGTATTGATAAATCTTACAGGAAGGTCTGGTTTTGAGTGCCTGTTCTCTTGAGCTGTGTCCTGAATAAGACCAGGGAAAGCAGCTGGGATTAGCAGGGATGTAAGCTTCCTCCAGGATTTCTATCAGCCCTGTGGCACTACAACACTCACAGTTGCAAACTCTTAATTGCTCCTATTTCTCTCATTCATCCTTGTTTTCATTGTGCAGCAATTAGGAGCATCCTTGTGCCTCTGTACCCAAACGCTACTCTTTGTATGTTAAGCAAGAGGATGTCACACACTGGAGGGAAGCAAGAGGAGATCTCGCTGTCGCAGCAGTGCCAGACCACGGGAGGTGGGCAGTGACCGCATCCTTCCCTCCCTCTGTTCCTCACCCCGCGCTGCTCCCTCCCCTGTGGGGTCTGTGATGCAGGTAGGGGCTACAGCATCTGCTGGGGAGATTTCCTGTCGTAGCCAGAGCTTGCCTGTGAAGTGCAAGTTGTTAAAGGCGCACAGGAGCTGTGTTTGTTCAGAGGCAGCTGTGCTCTCCCTAGCTCGGCACTCCCCAGCAGCTCGCTCTGACATGTCCTCTGTTTGACTCCTGCAGATAATGGAGAGCAGAAACACGGATCTTCCTGGAACGATCCCCACCAGACAAGCTCTCCTCAGGCTGCCCTTGTTGTACCCTCCTGCGGGACAAACAGCCTCAGACACGAGGCCACAGAGCGTGTGGGAAGACAACATCAAAGGCAGTGCTTGTTACAGACCCTTCCTCGGGTCCTGTCATCTCAGGAGTGGGCTGGACACCCCGGTGGCAAAACCACCACATTTGCACAGGATGGGATTTATATAGTCTGGGGATTTGTGTAGCAGTTCTGGAAGGAACCATCAAAGGAAGGACAGCTGGTTACAGGAACAGATAAGGAGGTATGTACCACAGAGTAAGGATCCTTCCAGGAAAACAAGGGGGAGCTGGTGATTTATGTGGGGTGGAAATTGGTCATCATTAAACCAGATGGGTTGGAGTAATGAGAGGGTGGAGCCCTGGGAAGAGGGGAGTGAGTCCAGCAGACACATCCTCCAGGAGACACAAAAAACTCTTCTGGGCTCCTCTCAGGTGTAAAGGAAGCAGAAATATATGCAGGAGAGGTCCTCTGGACCTTGGCACCTGGGTACATCCAATTGCTCTACCAACAGTGAGTGAAGCACCATTACCTAGCAAGAGTCTTTATTCCAAATTCTGATGGGACATAAAGCTGTAAATGAGGAGACAACACTTAAATGACTGAAAGATAAAGATGGCCACATCTGAAATTTTATGTGGACATGTTTTGGTTACAAAGGAAGAGTCAACACAGTGAAACTGGGTATAATTAAAAACAAGACGTGGAGAAAACACTAATGAATGGTACAGAGCCTCTGGTACAGAGGAGTTGTTTTTCATCAAAGATATAATTTCAGGCTCAGTGTTTCTGGAATACATTCCAGTGACTAGTAATCATTATTTCTGAAAACTAGGCTTTTCCCTCTCATCTATACTGTATTATCAAATGTTACATGAAATTTGCCTAAACCCAACAAAATAAATACTACTGCCGGTATGATTTAGGGTATAAAATTAGGCACTGAACGGATGATATAATTGATTTTAATATTTAAAAATGCCCAACAAAAGACTCCCTTGGGGTAGCTGGGTATGTGTTTATATGTATTTGTTTTGCACAAAGATGACTTTGCAGGTAGCTGAAGGAGATATCCAAGGAGTAGCTGAAGAAGACAGAGTACAGGGCAGAGAAGGCGTGTGGGTGCAACAAAGAGCTGCTGGAGCACCCAGGTCTGTCACTTTATCCTCCCTTTCTTGTTTCTGTGTGCTTACATTTCCCAAAAGCTGGACGTTGTCCACCAAGTTTGCAACTCCTTTGTTGGTTCCTTGAACCTCCCTACCCCCATTTTGCCTCCACAAATAGGAGTTTTTTTCTCACTACATTGGCTGGGATGTAAAATCTGCAGTGCTGGCCCCATTTTAACCAAACTGCTGAATCCTTTTCCCACCCTGAAAAACATCAGTGGGAATAGCCCCATTAATTTCAGCGGTCCTCTGCCATCAGCTGGCGTTATTAACAGTAGTGAGTGAAGGATCTGGAAAAATGTTTTTTATACACTGTCAGCCAGGTAGAAAGGTGGCAAAAGGAGTGCATTAAAAATCAGCATTTATTTGTCAATATCAGAGTGTGCACTGTCAGTAACCTCTGGCTACATTGTTTTATCATGTCAATATTTCATAGCATCATAATGCTATTATACGGCTGACTAATGGGAATGGCTATTAGCAGTGTTGATGTAGTTTGAAAATAGCAATCCATATTTTATGGACCAGAAAGAGACCAAGCCTTTACCTTAGACCTTAGCAAGCATAAAAAGGGAGATAATGTAAATGAAATTTACCTTCTCATTTCCATCTTCCCCCAATTAGTTCATAATTCACATATTGTCCGTCTGCTTTCATGCTTTGAATGCACTTACACAAATTAAAATATCCTGAGGAGGTCTGTTGAAAACTCATCCTTTTCTAGGTTGAGGTAGCACAGACAGCTCTGCTCTGCAGCCCTACTAAATCACAGCTGTCCTTGACGTTGTGGGCCAGGCAGTATTTTGAATGATTTACTGAAGTTACCAGCTGAGGATATGGACCATCACTGCGGGGTGTCTTGGCAGGGAAGAACATGGGCTGGGACTCCCCAAGGTGTGAGCTGCTGATCAGAATACCTGTGACCAGTCAGCCTTGGGGCCAGTCAGATGGAACAGCTTAACTGTGAATGAGCACACCCAGACCTTACACACTGTGCATTTCATTGGCTGTAGAGTCTTCTTTCAGGCCATGTTTACCTGCCTGAGTATGAAAAAACATGAAATGCTTTGGTGCCTAGCAGAGAAGCACACAGCTCTGTCCAAAATCCCAGTTCCGTCTTACCTAAAAATGCAGCTCCCCCTCAGCTTGGAAGGCCAGCTGGAGACAGACACATTTCTGCTCTGGATCTGTGCAGGTTTCTAATACACCCTCTGGAGGGGCCAAGAAAGAAACCTATTAGGCTGTAATCGTCCATCTTCTGCACTAACCTGCACTAGACCTTCATGAAGTTAAATCTATGACATTAAAGAGAAGAGAAATGAACATTGCAAATGGCCTGTGAATAGCCTGACTCTGAAAAGCTGCCATAATGTGGTTTTACACAGGCCAACTAAATATACTTTAATAGTAACCTAATGGTGGAGCTAGAAATTAAATAGATGGTGTGTTAATTAGGTATTGGTTAATGCTATTATTTCACTTCATTATTCCATATTCCACCTCTGAAAACTGGAATCCACCCTGGTGCTGAGAGGCTGAAGTTGTCCCAGACAGTGCAGAGCTGCAGAGGATCCCAGGCATGTAACTCTTACACCCTCCTGAACCTTTTGGTGTGTGACACAAACACATTTACTCAGTGAGAAAAGCTGGAATAATACATATGAACTTTGCTACTCCAACAATTAACAGCATATTATTAGTATGTTATGAACTTTTTCCTAAGGAAAAAAAAATCTCCCCAAGCTAGGAGATCATTAGTAAAGTATTTAGAGAAGGTGATGGGAAGATTTCATCAAGACATCCCATTAAAATGTTTTACATTTTTTACCTTGGCCTTTATTGTCCTCATTACACAGTATGCATTATTTATTAAAAATGCTGGCCACACAGCAGTGGGCAGCAAATTGCCCTTTAAGCTAAGTATTAATGAACAACTGTTAAAACTTCCTGAGAAGGGAGGATTTGGAAACGCAGTGGTCAGCCTGCTGTGTCCCAGAGAGACAGATGAATTGTCAAAAATCATTTTACATGATGGCCACACTCCATGTAAAGGCAGTGGGTGATCAGGGTGATCAGATCAAATTTGGTGGAAACAGTGGTAAAGCAGATTAAATTAGTGAAACTGAGTTTATCCCAAGGCTTTTTTAAACTCCTTTGTCATGAGTGTTTCCCTTTGGATCAGGGCACTATCCATACACAGCATTTTCTTTGGTACAGTCGTTGGCCCAGTAATGGGCAAGAGTTACACTGCATTGTCACAACAGTCAGTTCTAGAAAGAAAAGGAGGGGAATGTAAAAGATAATGAGGTTTTCCCAGAGGAGAAAAAAAAGTCTTACATATTTGAGTCAGCATTGTGAGTACTCAAACACGGGATGGTTTTCTAGTCAGATTTTTGCAGAAAAAAACCCCCTTATTTTCCATTTTTTCCTTTGAAAGCAGACGTTTTATTCTGCTAGTTATGGCAAAAGCTAGTTTCCTCTTTCTCTTTTTTCTTGGGTCAGTTTTTTGGGTTTTTCTGGTAGTCATGTCATGTTTAAAAGCCTGTGCTTTCAAAAACAATTGGCATGCCTTCACCTGTCCCTTGGGACGTTTTATTAGCTCCTGATTCACAGTCAGCCCAAGCCTTTGCTCTCTGGCAATCAATTCTCTTGGGCAGCCACCCAAAAAGAGCAACTAAACCCAGCAATCTCGTTCTGAAATCCAGAGTGATGTGCTGCTCTTTGTACCATCAGCTGTGCTGGGGAGGATTTCAGCATTCCTGGGACGCCTGCCTGGAGGTGCTGCCTTCCCCCTCAGCTGAAATGGGGGTCCAGCACCAGGGCACAGGAATCTGAGTTCAGTGATACGATATTTCAGCCCCTGGGGTCTCACCCAGCGTGAACAATTGCAGCTGTTGATTTGCAGGATGGGACACTCAGATAATCTTCTTCCTTCACTGTTTACTGTTCACACCACTTCAGCGTTTCATTCACGCAATCTATGTGACTGCAGTCTATATTCTTCCTAAACTTTATAAGAACATCCTTTGCATACTTTAAACCTTTTGTGCTTTCAGAAAAGTTAATTTTCAGTCTTTCCTTTGTTACTCCTGGTTTATAATTTCCCAGCTCCCATCATGACACAGCTACAAATCCTCTGATTCAAAGCCTGCACTGTCAGAGACCAACAGCAGCTTACCCGAGCAAGGAGGGAAGAACCTGCTCTCCAGTAATTAATGCAGGAACCACCGGATCATATGAGACCCCAGGCTATGGAGGCATAATTTTGTAGGTAAAAATGACCCGTAAGAGCTGCCCTGGGGCTAAAGGCAGTAATCTTTACAGTAGGTCAGAATGAAAGAGCAGGCCAGAGGAAATGCCTCCTCCTTGCTCATGGTCTTTACAGGCTGGCTCATGTCTTATATTTTAAGACATTTCAAGCCCTTTCTGCTCTAATTATGTACAATGGTCTCTTCCTCCCACTTCTTTATTTTTAAAAATTTGCGAAGATCCTCCTTCCAAGAGGATCTTTCTGCTGGCAATGGGCTTTGTGAGCTACTGACTGTGAAACCTTCCTGTTTTATCTATTCCCAACTAGCACTGCTCCATTAAAACAATTCTACTGCTTTTCATGCCTCTCAACTGGCTGGGTTGGAGTGCTGCAGGAACAGTCTTAATCACAGAGTGAGCTTTAAAAGCATATGATTTAATCTAGGAAATTTGAATGGAAATATTTTAGGGCAAGGTTTTCACTTTTTCTGGTAGTTAAAAGGCATTAGGAAATGTTAGCATGGAGAACAGAGAGCAAATAAAGCATTTGTACAACACAGATAAATTATTATCATCCCTTTTCACTGAAACAGAAATCATAAGGGTTTTTTTTAAAGGAAATTGTAAATATGAATTTGTAATCCAATATTTATTGGCCTAGGTTTCTTCAAAATATATAGTTTCCAAATCTGAATTTAAATATTTATACTCTAGCACATATTCCTGATATAGCTAATATAAGTAATATATTTATCTTTCAAGGCAGCAATATTTTTTCACTCAACCTTGACTTTTAAGTTTAAATATGCGGGTGGGAAGTGGTGCTCTCTGGAGGTTGTTGTCACTTATTTCTATGTACAAATCAAGATAATTCCAACTACTCTTCTAAGAGGTAGCACTTTTTATTTCTGTGCTTCAGCTGATCAAGCAGATTATGATGGTTCATTGTTACTTTTCATTTTTCTGCCTTGAGTTAGATTTTTGTAGGTACCTTCCAAAATGAGGAGGTGAATTTCCACAGCCACTGGAACTGTTAGGAAAAAGTTTAATGGTAAATTATGCTTTTCCCTGTAAAAATCCAGGATGAGATTTTCATACACGTGAAGTCTGTCTTGCATCATTCTCACACTTTAAGGGGCATATGATGGGTATATATTTAGAAGAGCATGAGAGGGATTTAGGGTAACTGAGACTCTTGTCCATATCTCTGAGTAGGTGGAAACATCTGTTTCTGTAGGACATTTTTGATAGATCCCTGAAATATTCTTGTTTGGTATTAAATCCAGTGCATTTATAGCCATTTACTATGCTGAGGTAGTGATCCCGAGACCCTCCACTTCTTGTGTTTCCAATCTTCTGTTTTGCTTTGCACTGAATTTTCTTTTTATCAGTCAGAAACCCTAGATACAATAAATTTTTCTTTATTGTCCTTGTGCTCGAGGAATAACTGTTCCCCCAGAGAGGCCTTTCCTCCATGAGTTTTTCTTCCCTTCTTTTATATTTCACTCACTTGTACAGCAAAAGCAGATGGCAGTGGGATTTTTTCCCCTCTGGGTCGGGCGCTTTTGCCTGCACTGGTACCTTGGTCAATGACTGAGGGACCGTGTGCTCCCTGCCTGGGGAGAGGATGGCTCCTTTCAGCAGGTGACTGCCTGGGTCCAAGGGATGGACCATGCCAAACGGCAATCTTGTCCTGGGAAGCAGCTCTGGCCTCTTTTGGAACGTGACAATGCTGGTTTTCTTCTCTCCTGCAGAGGAGGGTTGAGGCAGCTCTGGCAAACAGCCCAGCCAGCTCTCCAAGAGGTGTGGCTCCAACACTGATCCTGGTCCTCATTGTCCACGTAGCACAAAATGTATAAACTCTCACGTTCAGAGGCGCTGATTTCTAGAGGGAGCTCACACTGGGTCTCACTGATTTTTTGCATTTGCAACCCACCAATTAGTCCAAAAACAATTTCATGGGCTGAAGATTCTGCAGCTGCACCTCATTCACTGTATCTCGAGCTCTTCATACAGGAGGACAGCAGTGAAATGTCTTCCCTTCCCCCTTCCCAAAATGGAAAGTGCCTCATACAGCAGCTTTGCAAAAGAAGTATTATTCTGTCAATACAATGGCCCTTGGGATGTCAGTGGTAAAAGTTAAAAAATCCAAAGTCAAGAGAAAAGCCTAATACAGTTGCACTGACTTTGCATACACTTTGAATGAGCCATCACTGTGTCAATCAAGTGTCTAACACAGAGCAATCTCACAGTGTCAGTGCAAGCTCTGTGCTAAAATCAATGGCAGAGTTCCTATTAATATTTGGAATTTCTATTTTCTTAGACTCTTAAAGCTATTTTCATATCTCTTGAATATTCAGCAATGCATGTGAGAAATATTGCTGCTCTTCAGCAGTCTTGTTTTCTGCATTAGAAGTTGTGTGACAGTAAAGGGTTTTTTTATGAGCCCACTTGCTGTCTCCTTTTTTCACAAGGATGCCTTGAAAAGATCTCTGCTCAGCTCTGTGCACATATGCTAAAAGGAAAAAAAAGTTCTCTGTGTGGTGAAACACCCTGAGGTCTCTAAACCTGCCATCACTGCCCTTTGCAAACAAGAGTCCAAGCAACCGTAGGGAAGAATGTAATTTTTGAAGGCTTGAGTGCTGGTACAGTCAGGCTCCTTTCTCTACAGACAGCCCTGACCCAAACGCCTGCAAGAACTCCCTGCACAGACCCAACCAGCTGGAATTATCTGACTCCTCCTGTAATTCTGTAAACTATAGGGGGACTTATCAATGGTTTTAAAATCATTACCCAATGCCCCATTAAATCTCCCTGCAGATGAGTTACAAGCTGGGAAATAACAGACAGCAAGCAGAGAATATCGTTCCTCAGCATGGCACAGCCACCTACCCCAGCAAGGGAGCAGAAGGAGGAGCAGCGCTGGGTTTCTGGAGATAATTCTGGCACATCAGCATTAGGCAATAATGGGGAATGTATTCCTCATCCTTCTTCTCCCCCAGACAGCTAGAGGTGATATATCTTTTGGCACTGTCAGCCTAATCTAGGTCAGTCCTATTGTCAGGCTCCTCAAATAGTACCTGTCCACAGTTAAAATTTATGTTAGAAAAGCATTAATGCAAGCTTTTAATAAGATGAAGAATTTAACAGTATGCTGTTATCTGGAGATGATATATTTTATATACAGGAGACATATTTAATTAGCTCTCGAATAGGCAAAGTGGCTCGTGCAGAGCCATGGCTGCACCTCCACTCCTTCCCTTCTGTAATTAGAGACAGCAAATGCAAAGCACACATTAACTTTCCTGGTGGCTGAGCTGCCTTGTGTGGACCTTCATACACACTGCTGCTCAAATACAAATTAGCCCTAGAGAAGTATGCTCAGTGGATAAATAAAAAGGAGAAAAAGGACTCCTTGAATCTTCTCTGTTAGGTACCCACAACAGGGGAGGAGCCAGGAGCTGCAAGCAGATCAGGTCCTGCAGGGAGGAGGACAACCCAGAGGTGGGTGAGGTGCTCCTGCTCCAAGGCCCTGCCTGCACTCAGAGCCACCTCTACAGCCAAACCTTTCTCAGGATCATCTGGTGGGAATGCCGGGCGCTGGGCTGTTCCCATCCCTGTGAAACCCTTCATTTCCTCGTGGTCCAGAGGAATGATGTTCAGACACCGATCAGAAGCGAGGGGTCACCTCCCCACTGCCTGGGAGCTGCTCTGGAGTCAATGATGAGGTGGGTGAAGGCAGTGGCACTGTCAGCTGGAGCCACCACTGATGGTCCCGTGCAGGTCATTACAAACACCACTTCAGCTGACACCGTTTCTCCCTCAGCCCTCCTCTCTCCCTCTCCATGTGCTGCAGAGCCAGGAAAACACACATTTCACTCATGCTGAACAGCAGCCAAGGGCACCTTTAGAACCCTGTGAGCTTTTCTGCTCATCACACACAGCCCATGCCAAGGCTTTTCTCCAGACATGGCCCACCTGGGCAGCAAAATGAAGTCCATGAGTCAGAAGGTTGCAGGGGTGGGTGTGGTGCTAAATGACCCCACAAGGCTTCTCCTCCCTTACCTTTTCCTGCCCAGGAGATGGTAGATGCCCTTCACTAACAATGTGGTGTTTCTCTGAGCCACATCAGCCCTCTCACCCCCGTGACACAGCCCAGGCCTCGGGGTGCTCAGTGACACCATGGATGGGGTCACACCTGGCAGCTGATGGCTGAGGGACTGTTTCACTCGGACCCCTTAACCAAAGTAAGCTCTGCTTTGCTGTGATTTTTGTCTCTGCCTGTGACCTTTGTCTCTGAGGACATCTTAAACACTCTGTGAGGGACTTTTTAATGCCAAAATGCTTTGTATGGATTGGGGATAGCCAGCAAGTCTGTTTCAGAGGAGACACATCTATTAATGCACCGCCATGAAATATCTGTGTAGAGAAAAGTCAGGAAAAATACTTTAGTCCTCTCGTAATGATGATATATCTGAGGTTAAATAGACAAATATGTTTTATAAATATAGTCTTCTAGGCTATTAAGGCTTTTCTCCTGGCTGAAAAGATACAAGAAATCACCATAAACTAACTAAATTTAAATGGCTTCTGTTCAAAAAAACCAGCTCGCTATTAATAAGTTGTTGAATAACAGGCATTTAAAGAAAGGCATAACTATGATATTAAATAGATAAATGTAAAATAATCTGTGTGCATTTAAATGTGAAGATCACATTAGGAGTAGAAAATTACAAAAATTTAAATACTGTAGGAGGTTGTTATGTAGGTAGTCTATAAAAAACAGGCAATTTGGAATTCCTCTAAAGAACATAAACCCTAGATAGAGCTGCTAGTTCCTTTGATAAAGACAGGTCTCAAGCTGAAGGTTTGATGTATAAAACCCCCAAAAGGTGTCTGAGCTATCTTTTTCTAAGGGATTATATAAGATAAAAGCTTGCACTGTAAGTCCCTATTTTAAGAAACAGAGTTGCTAGGAAGTTGCTAATACGAAAAGGCTAATTGTGCATGCAATGAAAGTACTGCTCCATTCACAAAATAAAGTGCTAACGTTTTAATAAGGGCTGGAAATCGTCTGCTCAGGAGCTACTGCAGGGTGTGTGTGTCACTCAGGGGCTGCTGCCTCCTTCCTCTGTTGCTGGGACTGCTCCTGTCCAGTGTCAGCACCGGGATGTGCCATGGACATCCTGGAAGTGCTGCTGTCACTTACAGCGGTGTTGGGGGAAAAAGAGAGATATCCAGGTTTTGTACAGTTCAGTCTTTCCAAACTGTTCATATCTCAGTTACCTACTTCTTTTATTCAGTTCATCACATTTTCTTCCCCTTCCAACTTCCAGTTTCCCCCCCAGAGTTCCAATTTGCCTGCATCAATTAGCATGTTGGCCCTGGAATACTTCCTCTTTCAGATGTTGGGTCAGAGCTGTCCAAGATACAATGCAGTTGCTCAGCACTCCTTTTGCTGTCAGTGAAAAGAGGTTTCCACCCCTCAGTTAATATTTCATTTCTTAAAAAGGGCTGAATACCCATCTGGTTGTGTCTTCCTTGTTCAGTGGATTAGGAGTGCAGACCCGGACTGCTAATTTAAGCATTGCCATTAGCTGAATTTCTACAGTTTGGTGAACTTTGTGTAGGCTTCAGAGGGTGAACCCAAAGCTGGTGTGAAGTGCCTTTCCTCCTTTGGATTTGCTGATTCATGTAAGCTGGATCCAGGAGGAAAAGTGTTTTGTGGTGAGGCCCTGGCACTGGGTGCCCAGGGAAGCTGTGGCTGCCCCATCCCTGGAAGTGTCCGAGGCCAGGTTGGACAGGGCTTGGAGCAGCCTGGGATAGTGAAAGCTGTCCCTGCCCATGGCAGCAAGTGGAACGAGATGGTCTTCAGGGTCTCTTCCTACCCAAAACACTCTGTGATTCATAGCTTTAATGTGGGATGAAGTTAAAAAAGACCTGAGCCAAACTGGGACAGCAGGAATTCTACACCCAGCACCACACACGGCCTCGTGACACAGGGCAGACCCCTCTCCTTTCCTCTCCTCTTCCTGGGATGAACACAGCTGGGTCAGACCATGCATTCCCACCCACAGCGTTTTAAGGGTTCATTTTGATCACTGAGGTCTTTTATTCCTGGCAATGCAGCAGGTTATCCCTGTGTGTAAGAACTTGCATCAGAACTAGGAAACAGATTCTCAGCTGATGTAAATTGTGTCACTTCATGAATGTGGCTACTCTGGTGCTATCAGTTTAGCTAGGTTGATGTACAACAGCTGAAAATCAGGCCCCAGAGCTTCCTTTTATTAAAACATTCTTGATCTGTAAAATAAAGTTGTGAATAAGATGCTGGTGACAGAAGGGGATAGCCTGCTTTGTAGTACCTTGTTCACTAATATTATAAGCGATATGGAAATTCAGTTGATGTTTTGCCTTTAAAATATTAGCTAAATCATTCTGTCAACACATATTTTTTAATACATATCCTCCCTGTCAGATTTTACACTTAATCTTGGAGTCTGTAGACAGCTCAACAGCATCGCTTTCTTCAGCAACTCCTGCACCAAGGTCTCCTTTCCTGTTATATTCAGCTTGCATCTGTTTAAACACAAGATACGAGATAAATGATAGTGCCAGGCTCAAACATACATCATCAGGACTCTGATGTGAGGCTCTGGAAGTGGCAGGCCAGATGGTGTAACACAAAACTCAGACATCACAGTTTGTCATGCCGTGCTCCAGTCCAGCGCACTAAAAATGGACTTTGCTGTGCACTTAGTCAATCATCTCTCCGGTGACCACAAAGCAGGGGTCAAAACAAGAGGTGGCATGAAACAAAGGTTGTGGTCCTGCTCGGCAGCTGTTCAGCCCTCCAAATCTGGCCATTGTCCTTGCTAGCTGCAGAGATGGAATTAATAGTGGGAGGAAATAGTCCAGATAATATCAGTTGATCTGAACAACCACTCTAACTTTTTCATTATTAACATAAAACAAAACATGCTTATTAATTCTGCAGGACAGAGTCAAGAATGTAAGAACCCCTTTGTAATAATGCTGCATTAGGGAACTGGTTTTTTTGGAGGACACAGGAGATCAACACATAAATAAGTTCCTGTGATGTTTGCTGTAAGGGAACTATGTAAATGCCATTCAGAGGAAAAAAAATAGCAACTATCTTGCTACATTTATGTGAAAAGCATTAATCAGAGAGAAGAGAGGAGAGGCAGAGCCAAAAGACACTAATTTGAATGAAGGTTGTTGGCATTAATTTTGATTTATGATATACAACCACATTTGAAATGTGGCCACACTTTACAGTTTTTACATGCTGACCTCAAGACTATATTTAGAAGCCAATCCTGCTGCTGAGCAGGACTCAAGGTGGTATACAAGGAACTTCTAGGAATAAGTGTATTTAGTGTTCATTAATAATCAAAACACTTGTATTTGGCGGTTAATTCATCACAGTGTTGCTTCAGCTTTTGGTGTGTGCAATTTCAGTGAAACTTGAGAGTTCAATCCTTTTGAGATAACTTGAAAACCTCCAGTGCAGGAGCTTTTGCCCTGTTGTGTATCAGTGCAAATCCTGGAATAACATGGCAGTGAACGAGCTTGTGGTGCTAAAGGAGAGGAAAGCAAAGGAACCACAACTTGCATCAACAGAGTGAACACCTCCCAACCCCGCTGAATTGGAAATGTTGCTCCTAATTATTAGAAGAATATTTGTTATGTTATGCAGGGCAGGTTTGTTTGCTAAACTCTGTCAGCTGGGGAAAAACCCTGCATGGGAATTTGCTTTCATTTAGCAAGGTAAGTTACTCCTTGCACTGCTACACTTTGCAGTACAAGAGAAGGTTTCTTTGCCCATAAAATGTTCACCTCTGTGAGATTTTGCTTTATCAAGCAGCAACCTCAACATGTGTGTGTGGAGTGGAAAAGATTCAAATAAAACAAAGCAGCACTTAAAAAAATTTGCTTCAATTTACTATCCTTTCTATATTTTCAAACTGCCCTAAGCATAGATAGGGCTGAGCAAGAGGCCAATGTACCTTTACAGGTTGTTTAGCAACATTTATCTACGCACTGTGAAATCCAGTTTAACCTGAAACAGGTCCAGAAGGAACTTAAATGCTTTACCAGGCTCCTGCTATCCCCACAGAGGTTACACTTGCTCAGGTGTCCTTTGAACAAGGAGGCACTGGAGGAGCAAAGTTCTGTCCCATTTGGAAAAAAAACCCCAGACACAGAGTTATCCCTGAACACAAGTAAGTGGAATTGGTTTTAATTCTTTACTTTACAAGGAAAAGGTCATTGTTTGTTGCCTAGAAAGAAATTTTTGGAAGTGTCTGTTGCCGATACAGTTAACTTTCTGTAAGAGGGCAGAAAATGTAGCATCAGCCTGTTTTGAAAGTGTAGAGTTAAGCTGAATTGTATTTATGGGAGCAAACCACCAAGAGCCCATTGGTATTTTATAGAGATTTGATTTGATAGGTTATTGATTTTGGCTTCGGGGGATATAGCCCCTGTTGAGAAAGTATCAAACTCACACTGAGTAAAATTGTCAAAAGCCTTAAAACCAGTAGTGAGGGACTGGCTGGCTCTCACTGCAGCGCTTCAAATGGAGTGGGGAAGATATGCCTTATTGCCTTCAGACCTCTGGAAGCAGTTATGTGTATTAAATACTGGAATAACTCGATATTTTAAAAGCTTATACGCTCATCCAAGTAAAATGGGTTTAGAAGACTGCTGGGAGTTTCATTATTTTATGGCTAAATCGATACCCAGATTTATGCCTTTTGGACGTAGAAACTTGAATTTAATTGAGAAAATGGATCTAATGAGGATAGACATTTTTTATGCAGGTGCCCTTGTTTAAAAACACACATGCACACAGGTCTGTACCACATGAAAAAAAAAAACAACTTAGTTTTAAGAGCTGCACAGACCCACCAGAGAGAGTGACACACCCTGAAAACCAGGGAACAGGCAGAGAAACAGTAATACTTCTGAACTCCTGAGAATCCAAAGAATGTTTTGTTGTTCCTGAATAAAAAATTAATTAGTTAACACAGAACAGCAAATTATTTTCCAACATACCAGAAAAATTAATGGCCAGATGGCAGTAACCTGGCCACCAAAATCAGCACTACTACTGATTCAAAAGCAGCATCACTATTTCCTATTTGCCCACTCCCTGGCAAATGTGTGATATTTATGGCACACTCCTCCTAATACGAGCTATTATCTACAGTGATGAAAATCAGAAGGAAGCTATATTCAATATATTTAGCTAAATTCTGCTCCCTGTATGGAATCAATTTTTAAAAAAAGCCCCAGACAAGAATGTATGCATGTGCTTAATTTTATTCCAGTCTCCAAGACCAACTTTAGACCACATGCTTTGCCAAATCGAAATCAAAATGCAGAGTAACCCCACTGACTTCAGTGAAATAACTTGAGATTCAGTCCCATATATTTGTCTCAGTATGTGTTTCATTGGCTATAATAAGCAGAAACTATTTATGACACAAATTTCCTGGACTTTTACAGGCACAATTAGCACTCTGAAGGGCAGAAGAAAACTCCTAGGAAAAGCTAAAAAGTAAAGAAACGGAGATGGAGAAATCATTAACATTTCATTTCTTTTATACATGTGCTCACACACACACACAAATGACTCTCCTCTGGGAATGTACACATCCTGCAAATCTAAATTGCACACTGAGAATAGGTTTGTGTTGCAATGTACTGCAAGAAATTTTCAAGTTTGTAGTTGGCAAGAAATTAGCATTTACTATATAGAGAGACAACATGATGGAGTATATTTTGCTCTTTATGCTAAACTTCCATTGATTGCCATGGGAATATTCCATGTGTGGAAAGGCGGTAGGAGCTGTGCCTTTAACAGTAAACAACAGTGATAGTCAGAGATGTTTCTGTCTGCACTAAAATGAAGTGCTAATAAAAAAAATCTGTGTTCTTATTGTTTAAAACCCACAGTCGATAGATTTTTATTCTCCCTACTGACTTGAAGAGTAAACTTCTATAAACAAAATGTGACGTGCCTATCTTATTAAATGTAATTTAAATGAGCACTTGGAAAAAAAACCCAGGGAAGCCTTCAGTGAAAAGACTCAAGGATGGGACTTGGAAAGTCTGAGGTGACACTACGTTTCCTCTGCAATTTCAGGTATGGTCCTTGAGTTTTCTTTTCCTTGCAGAAATATGGGGGAGCCAGGTTCCCTTGAGGTGCTTGGGACAGTGCGAGGAGACATTGTGACGGGACACGTTGTGAGGGGACAAGTTGTGAGGGAGCTCGGCAGGTTCCCACTGAGCTGCTGTGGTTGTGGGTGCCTGAGCTTTGGTGACCCGCAGCCAAACCAGGTTTGACGTGCAGACACATGGGAGTGGGGCCTCCTCCCTCCCCTGAACTCCCCTTCATCCCAACCAACGCCTGTTTTCCTCCCAGCCAGCTGGGAATTTAATGGCCATTAATTAATTGATGCTTAGGCTTCCTGGGTGATGCAGTCCATGGCGTGGCCTCCAACCACCCAGCTGAGGGGACCTAACATGACTTTCCATGGCAGCCAGACTTGTCCCTGAGGTTCCTGGCAGGTTTGGGTGCAGGTTTAAGCCCACACAGAGCACAAGACCACAGCCTGCAGCAGCAAACCCCAGGAAGAGGAGCTGGTGTGACTTGGTGGCCCTCGGGGTCACGCTCCACGGTCCAGGCTGGCCCGAGCATCCACAAATGTGCAGCTGCAGCTACCTCTGTAAATAGCTCCCAATAAAAATGAATTTCCAGAGTGAATAACTGCAGGCTGTGTGCTTTGTACCTATTACTGCTCGCTGCGCTGAGAGAAATTCCCCGGCAAGCCTTCCCTGCTTTCTTCAGGCGAGCGGGTTTCTATTGGAGTTAATGGCACGGCTGTCGTGTACACTGGGCTGGATTTGCACAGGGTTTTGCCCCAAGTAATTTTATAGGCAAGTGCAGCCCATGACGAGCTGATCAGATGTCCTGCACAACTGTACAGCTTTGTCCCATGACTCCTGTGTGAAGCCTGGCTGTTGCTAACTAATTCTGCAGGCGCGGTGTGCTCAGGAGGAATTAGCTGGTTTTAAAAATAGATTACTTCCTGTCACATCCCAGTATTTTTACTGAGTGTTTTTCGCACTAATTTTCTGTGTCTCACTGATACTGACATTTTTGAAGGTTTTTTTTTTTTTATAAACAGCATACTATTAGGGGGAAAAAAAACAACCCTGGAAAAAAATCTGTAAGGATCGTGCCAAGGAACTGTGAAGTACTGGAAGAACGAATGTTTTTCTGCGTTGATGCGGGTTCAAAATGGATCTCATTTTCCTGAAGTTTGTGTGAATCTGGAACACTTGAGGAAAGAAATCACTGTAGAGGTTATTAAGATCCTTCAGATTTGTTGTGCCTCCGTGATGTACTGCAAGGCCCAGTTCAGCATCTCTGTGTCCGGGACAATCCTGAGGCAGAACAGCATCGCCCAGTGAAGGCTGACCCCTACACAGGGGACACAGAACCAGCCCAAATTCTAAACTTCTGCCACAACCTCACCTTCATGAAACCACTCACAGCAGTATTGGGGTGTAAACTATACTTTGGAAGATAAAGGATACATTTTTGCCTGTTAGTGTCAGATTGTGATGGGATCCTTGGAATGACTCTGACAGTCCCATCCTCTCTCCCCTACAAGGAACACCCAGGCAAGGGCTATTCATCTGGCCTCTCCTTAGAGAACGAGGAGGCTTTCAGCTCCATGATTAAATCTTTCTAAACTGCTTAAAAAAAAGTCTGCACTTTCATGCTAGATCAATTTGCATTAGGTTTTTGCCAAGCAATTTTTTTTTTCAGGCATGTTTTTTTGCTTTATTCTGTACATGAATAGCGTCCAGGTAAAATATTTTTAATTCATTTCAGGCTGGATTAGTTATTGGAAAAAAAGAGATATTTTTTTTCCTTGTTGTTACTTGATTTAATTAGTGCTCTGTTTTTAAAGTGGCAAGCCAAGCTTTGCCAAGTCTGCCTCTCTGACTCATGCTAACAGGGTTTTATAGCCCCACCTGCATCTAAAGCAGCAAAAAAGCCCCAAAGCTTTATTTTTAACTCCCTGTGCATACCTTGTCCATTGGATTGAAACACACAAATGTCAGCACCCTCTGCCTGCCTGGTGCTGGTCTGGGGTGGGGAGTTGGAACCCGCAAAACCCACATCCCGAGGGATCTGTGGGACAGCACTGCTGCAGGCAGGGAGGGACAGGCAGGAGGTTCACTGATGTGCTGTGTTTGCTATGGACAGGGTGTAAGTGTGCCTGACAGGGAGAGAGCTTCTATTTTTGTCTTACTAATTTTGTATTTCCTTCTTCTCTTACAGGGACTTGCACCCCTCCAGAGGCAGAGCACCGTGTGGGTGGGGCTGGGGGTGCCTGCAGTGCGTGACCCAAAATCTCATTTGCTTCCCCAACACCCATGTGATAGCTGTGAATGAGGAAAGGTGCACCTGCAACTCCCTTTTCTTCTCCCCCTCTTTTCCCTTTCCCAACCCAAATGCTCCTTTGTGCTCCTGGACCATGTCCAGCTGCTGATGGAGGCTGTTGGGGAATGGATGCATCCCCTTCCACCTCACTGCCCCTGAGGCAGCTCTCCCTCCCTCCTTCACTGGGAACCTGGGTGTCTAAACCTTTAATCCCATTGGAAAAATGTTGTATTTAACATTGCTGAAGGCTTTTGCAGGATGTGGCCTATTTTGATTAATTTCTCTGGTTTGAAATGGTTTGTGGTGAAAAAATGCTATTTTGTAAATATGGAACCTGTCCACATTTTGACGTTAAATTTTTTGTTTTCTTTGAAATGGTCATTACTTTCTTTTTTAGGCTAAAACCAGTAAAAATTTTTAAGGTAAAAAAATTAAAGAAAAGCGTTCAAAATTACCAAAATTAGTGATTTGTTTAACTCTGCTTTTTTTCCCAATGGTCAGCTCAGAAATATTTTTATCAATCCCTCCTTTCTTCATCCTGAACAGAAAAACAGCACTGTGAGGTCAAAACCTCTGACAAGGTGGGAGAACCCCAACTTTCCAGGTTGTGCCCAGAACTACCCTCCCGTGAAGGTGTTGGGGTCTGCTCCCCCAGAGGGTCCCAAATCCCTGTGCTGGAGGGCAGGGGATGGGGAATGATGCTCCAGGAGGTGGCTGATTCCTTCCTTTTGCATCTCCCAGGGCCAGGATATCCTGGCACAGGGTTTGCCTGTTCACCCTGTGCTTTGCCTCATCCCTTTGGCCTGCAACGGCCCCAATCCTGCTCTTCCCAACGCCGCTGGCAACCTCCCCGCTGGCTTTGGCAGGAACGGGCCTTTTGCTGTTGATTTTTTTTCCCTGTCAATCAGTTACTTTGACATCTAAATGTCAAATGACACCACATGGCATTTTTTTTCTTTTTTTCCTTTTTTTTTTTTCTTAAAAGNTTGCAAGTGCAAAATGGTGGGATCAGTGCGAAGGGTTTCGAGAGAATGTATCATTAGCAAATTCAATTAGCTGGCACTTGTGCCTGCTGGCATGGAGGGCTCTGACAGTGCCAGGGAGGCTGGTGCTGCGCAGAGGGGGCCACGGCAGCTCTCCCAGCCTTCCTGGCTCACCTTTTCTCCCTCCCCTCCAGGAGCAGGAGAGCCGCCCCTCTAAACAGCTCAGGAGAGGAGGCTGTACAGTCAAAATCTCCCTCTGCAATGATAATAACACAAAAGCCTGTCCTGCTTCCAGGAATTGTCTTACTGTACCAGCAAATCAGCATTTCTTCAATTGTAACATCTTTCCTGGAAATAGTGTTACATGACATGCCCTCGCTGCCTGTCTCGGTGTGAATGAGAATACAGCAAAGCTCATGTTTGCCATTGTTGAAATACGAGCATAAATCTTTCACTAATGCACTGCTGTCTTTTATTATAACAGTCACTGCAGCAGAGAAAGGTACGTCAAATCTCTCCTTGTTGGTACAGTCAGTTGTTGGCATTGCCCTGACATGTTGTTTCTTTCCTTAAAATGGCTTTGTAAAGGGACTAAAATGAGTTGCTCAGCCTCTGGCAGCACCTTTGCGTGTTTTGACAAATCCGAGGCTTCAATGTTGTAGGTACGAAGGTTCCAAACAGCAGGGAAACAGAGCTGTAGTGATGGGTTTTGACAAAAGGCAGACCCAAGCCAGGAGTGATGGTCCTGGATCTATCACGGCAGATCCTGTGCAAGGTGAGGGAGGTGATGCGAGGGGTGAAGGCAGGACCTGGGAAGGGATAATCCTTTGTTTGTGGGATGGCTGGGACCACCCATCCCGTGCCTTCAGGATGCTTGTCCATCCCCTGCACCACTGCTGGTGTGGAGGAGCACGTCCTCCCTGGCATCACCTGCAGGAACCGTCACTCCAGCCTGAGGATGCAGGAGCTGAGGGTAAGGCACAGCTCACTCAAAATCAGCTGTTCTCTGCAAAGGACAGATCTGGGCTGACCCCTGAGGGCCTGATGTCCCTCCCCAAAACCCTGCAAAGCATTTGGCATAGGTGTGAGGAAGCAGAAAGTGTTTGGCAAAGCTCCTTGGCATTTTTTAGGGTTTTTTCTCCGTGCTACACAAGATACTTTACAGCCTTTGTGAGTCTGTAGAGAGGCTGGTTTCTGGCATGGGGTGTGCTGGAGGCTGCAGGCTGTGCTGGAGCCTCAAGAGTGCAGCTGGTCTTTAAAACCGGCTTTATAGGAAGGAAATTTTCTGGTCCCGCTGGAAGGAGGTATGGTCTTGTGACACTTAGTGGAAATAGAGCAGGTTTAGTTTGGTCAAATGGGGAGTATTTCCAAGGAAACATAAGTTTTTTTACAGTGTCCCAAAGCCAAAGAAAGTCCAAAACTTTTCAGTCCAATTGTCTTACTTTCCCAGGCTAATTTTATGAGGAGGCCCTAAAATGTGAACGAGGAGTGATCTTGTTCAGCCTGAAAAATAAAATTAGCGCCAGTATGAAAAGGGCTGAACCCCAGAGAACCTCAAATGTCTCTTTTTTTTAAAGGAAGGATGCAAAGGCTCGGCTCAAGATGTTACTGAGGTCCATTTGGAATAAAGTATTTCATACTTGCCTATGGATGAAAACCCTTTTTTAGTACAATAAAGGAGAATAGTGATGCTCTTTCTCTTCTTTTTCTTGTAAGGCTTTCTAATTTATCCTGGGATGCTTTCTCCCAAACCTGCTATTTATCTCAGGTAGGAAACTCCATCCATCCCAAGTCAGCCTGTCCTTCCTTCTCTTTCCGTTTTGTGCTCAGCACCATTACAGTTCTCAGGCAAATTTCAACCAAAATCTGAATCCCTCTAGCCAGGAACAAGCCTGGACTGTACCATCTCCCTCCTCATGACCGCTGGTCGTGTTTCTTCTCTTCCTCGCCAGCAACTTTGGAGTCCATCTTGAGTGTCTGCACTTTCTGTTTGTGCCTTAACTGCATTTTGATCACCTCTCTCTCTCTCCCACTGGAGCCCCACACACCAGCTCACCCTCTGGCTGCAGCCATTCCCGATACGTCACCCCTGGGGTTCCAGAGGGGTTGTTAAAGAGCAGTAATGACAAAACCTGGCTAAGCTGGGTTGTGATGGATGGTGGCAGGGGCTGCCAGCAGCAGCTGCTGTAGGTAAACCAGAACTCTGATACTTCTGCCATTTAAGTTGCCTCACTCCCCTGAGTGAATCTCCACAGAGCTGCTCTCCTAGGTGTGACTGTTTAGGGCACAGTCCTCCCTTTAAGTTAGATATTCTCCCGTAAAACAGATTTTAGCAACTTCATTCAACTTCTATATATAAAGTTTCCCTCAAACCTTTTTCGAACTAAGTCCTGTCTCCTCCCTGGGAAGCATCTGCTCCCCATTGCCAAATTCTTCTGCGTTCCTGTCCCTTTGGTCGTGTTTTCTTTGAATCCTTTAAAAAAATGTGCATTTTGGCTGTGCGGTCATGCCAAGGAGTGTGAGAGTTTGCACATTTCAAGCAGGGATTGGCCCATCTCGAATTGGTGCATCCAGAGAACCTGTCACAAGTTCCTTGAAGCACTTCTGCCTTCTGTTGCGCTGGCACGGAGCTGACGGGCGCTCATTTTGCATGTCTCGGCTCCGCGCTTGGCTGGGGAGGATATTTGCAAGGCTGGATATTTCTGGTTCTACTCCATGGAAGCCTTAAATGGAGTATTTGCTGTGCCCTGCCTCACGGAAAGGAGCCTCGTAATAAAACTTTGAAGGCTCCTGTTCAAAACCCTGATGTCAGACCCGCCTGGGTGGTGGATTGTCTCTCTCCTGGTTGCTGAAGGAGTTTCTGAATTTTTTGGCTGTCGCCACACTCCTTTAGCTCCCCTGCAGCTCTGCTGGCTTTGCCTCACCAATGGCTTTCGTAGGGCTTTTAATGCCATTTCCTCTTATACCACTCAAGCCGCTTTCTCCACATGGATTCAAAGATCTGGAAGTGGCTTGCAAGGTGGTTTGGGCTATTTTCCACCATGCAGGGCTACACTGATGCTTTGAACCACCCCATAGGGCTGACAGCTGAAAGTGTTTATGGTCTGAAACCCCAGAGCAGGTCCTTTTCCATGAAATGGAGTCTTTGGAACCTTGAAAGCTCCGTTTCTGCTCAGCCCCTTGGGACTTTTCCATCGGGCAGTGGCAGAAGGAGCCTGTGCTGAGCGACTAGCAAACACCAGCAGCTGTAGATCCCTATTGTGCAGCAGGAGCCACATCCCTTGAGGTTACCAAACCAGCAGGGGTAGCACAGGGATGCACGTCTATCACCTGTCTCTTCTGTCAGTGGTGACTTAATTACCTGGCACCTGGAATCCTCTCACTTGCACGAGTGAGAGGGAGGAATGACTGATTTAAAACCTCCTTTCTCCAAGTGGATGCCGATTTTGTGTTGCCAGATAATATGACTGGTGCCTTCTGACCTTAAGAGGGAGGAATCTAAGTTAAATATCAGGCATTTGGATCTTGGCAAAGTTCAGATTGCCAAAATGAAGAAATACAAATAGCTAAGAAGGCGACGCTGCGCCTTCCCTGGATGGCTGAACAAGTGCCATTAGCGCTTGAGTGTATTCCCAACTAGATATAAAAGGAATCGGGAGTGTTAAGGAAAAACAGAGTAAAGTGAATGCCTCTTACAGCTGTCGCAATGGGAAAGTTGCAACATTTGCTTGTAGGAAAAGATGCAGAAGCACACAGAGTACCTGTTAGTGCGAGCGGAGCCAGACTTGGGCAGGATTTCAAGTGTTACAGACACAATCCTGAAGGCTATATGCAGAGCAGCATGACTTTTCCATGATGCTGGTTAAGAAGACGTGCCATTGCAAAATTTTTTTTTTATTTTTTTAAGGCTGCCGAAGTTTTCTTGGGCCTTTATAGAGCAGATGTAGCTTAGGAGTGTTGAGTGCACTGGGGGACTGAGCCGGGGGAACGGCATCCTTGGCTGTGTTATAAACACGGCTTGTCCCTTGGCTCCCCTCGCTGCAGATCAGGTTTCTAGCTGAGAAATAAAGTTCTCTGAGGAGAAAGAATCCATCCTTGGTCCCTTTGTTCTGCTTGCCTGTGGCAGACTGCGCAGTCTTGTAGTTTTCCCTCTTTTGTCTGTAAAATTAGGAATTTTCTGGCTCAGACGTTGTTTCTCCCATGCCTATAAACAGGGGTTGTGACAGAGCCATTATGGGTAAAACCAGAGCAGTTTATTCCACCAGAGATTCTGGAGTTTGGGGAAAAATATTTGTTCTGCTACATTTTAGAAAATTAAAGACCTCATGCAGGATTGTCAAAGAAAGCTCTTTCTGGAATAAAAACAGAAGGTTTTCCTTCTCGTTTTTATTTAATATTTTAATGAAATGGAACAGAGGGTTGACCTGAATCTCCAGGATTTTCCAGGCTTCCAGGCAAGGGCCAGGGTCATTCCTCTTTCTCTGGGCTGCCAAAGCCCTGTGAAACACTTCAGGGAAGTGAGCAATTCCCAACGCCCATGGTGCTGCAAGGTCTGCTTTAACAAGTGATCCCTCTGTCATGAACAACCCTTTCTCTGGAAAATTTATCCTCAGCCTCAGCTGGGATAATTATACAGCTTCTAAGGGTATTAACAAATAATGTTGGTTCTGGCTTTGTCTTAAGAAGGTTTCTATCACAATTAATCTTTGCCTACTCTCCATCCTTTCTTGTTTCTTGGAACATAGAGACACTGCTATAAATATCTGTGAGTCTAAATATGGATTTCCACGTACACATGTAGACCCAAGTGCACAAATGGACATTTTATCATGTCATACCACGCTGTGTCATATCATTTAATACAATATTGTGCATCTGCAGTGAGAAGACACATTTTTCTGTCCTGGTTAGCCAAAATGAAGCATCAAAGGTTAATTTCTTTCTGTCTGAAATTTGCACGAAGCAAGTTAGACACGACTTTACTGTGCCACGATAAACTTTGCACAGTGTACCTTGTATAAAGGTAAAATACATTTTCCATGACTTAAACCTTTGTGGATCGGTGCTATGCTAAGGGCAATTAGATTTAACATCCCTGGAAGCTCCAAAGGCATTTTAAAGGACTCGCTCTTTTGTTCCAACTCTAGCACTCAAAAAGACTGAGACATTTTTGGAATAGGTTTTGATGGACTTATATGAAAATTTATATGACTAAGAATTGGATTTGTTCCTCTGGAATATTATGGATTATTTTTATGTGGGAATTACATAAGTGTGCAGAGCTGCATGCAGTTGGCTTAATGTAGCTAAAAATATATATTCTGATTTCCATTTGGAAAGGTAGCTGGATTTTTCCAGCTTCCCCTCTCAGTGATGACTTTATGGTGTGTACGGGTTATAGATTACAGGAAAAATTGAAATGCATAGTAAAATCAGGGGGTTTAAAATGGATTAATATTTGATTATATCTTTGAGAAGATGAATACTGATGTGTGTCCTTCTCCACTCCTGATTTTGAACTATGGTGAAATCCCTTACAAGTAAAACTTCTATCAGAGAGACCACCTGGATGTAAACAAGGACGGGAGTGGACAGCACATAAGGAACCAAAATCTCTGGGGAAAAGGTTCATCCTGCTTTCATCCTATGGCTCATTTACCTCTGGTGCAGCAGAAATCTCCAGGATTGCCCTGACAAGAGAAAACTGTTCAGAGCAATTGGAGATCACAAGTGAGGAACAACTGCTCTCAATTACATTACCCGAAGATACCCCATCTCTTTCTGCTTCTTAATCCTTTGCCTCTTTCTCTCTCTCTCCACATACATATACAGGAGGCTTTATTTGACACAGTAGTATCCAAAAAATGCTTCTTGGAGAAAGATTTTTCCAGCTGTATTTTTGATGGAAAGCCTCATGAACTGGAGGCTGAACTCTCCTGTTCCAAAAGAGAGCACATTAGAAAACCTGATCTTTTTATTTGAAACTATTGGCTGTCCCATTTAACACTAAAATTTGGTACATTTTTCTTTGCCCTCCATGTAGAGCAACACCAGCTTACAATACCCCGAAAGTTTCTAGGAAGTGGAATTGGGGTTCTGTGGGCAGCTTTGCTGTCCCATTAGAGGGGTTTGTGTGATGACTGTACCAAGTGACACAGCACAGTGACTCTCTGAAGGGAAGAATGATGCAAATACACTGTAATAGAGATGAACAAAGGGTGTTCTTCTAAATTACCTGCACGTTTGTGACTCACCTGGAACAAACACAGTATAAAATTGAGGAGCTGACAGGATGCTTCCATCAGGTTTTTAAATGCTGTGTGAGATGGAACATGTTTTACAGCATAAAACCAAAATTCTGCTTTTGTTTTGCTTCTTCTGTATGTTTTCTAAAATGGACATGTCACTTTGGCTGTATAATCTTATCATATTTAGATTTGATTTAAATCCTGTCTTTTCTCAGCTGTGCTTGCTAATGGAATCATTCATGCTTTTTATACAGTTGATCTAATAATATTTTCTTCACTGCTCTCTGGCATTATTTTTTACTTTGTAAGAAGCATGGCAAAACTGGCAATACAAATTGAGTCTGCATTTTAATGACATTGGTGGTGATTTTTTCATGCGTGTGTATGAGGTGAGGACTTTTTTTCCTCTCTTTGTACCATGATCACTTCAATATACGGTGGTGTGAGCACGGGAATGACTGATTGATTTACAGGATTCTCTAACAAGGAAGAAGATTTTTCCAATATTACTTTGCTGCTTAAACTGCTCTGTTCATGCAGGCCATCAATAGAATGCCCATGAGATATCTCCATTCTTTTCTCTTTGTTTTATAAGCAGCGTACTCCAGTGACCTGTGAACTTCTCTGTTGGAAGTCCCTGGTCCCTCTTCAATTCAAGGGAAATGGTGTTTCCCACTGGAAAGCACGAGGAGATGGTGAGTCAGTGGCTTTCAGCATTTTCTGATAGGAAGATTTCTCAGATTTCAAATGAAGTTTGGTGAACAGACTCATCTCCTCATCTCTTTTAGTGACAATATATTTTTTCTGGATACACTAAGAAAGAGAACAAATTGTGGACTGTATCAACACCTCTCTCTGCTCCCTTTTATACTTGCGCAGCCCCCACAATGACTTTAGTGATGGCGGGGGGAAGAGGCACAAGTGTGGCCCTTCAGAGTGAGTTTTCCTCTTATTTTACAGAGGGTCCAGGATGCCAAGTGCTACCCCAGGAGAGAGAAGCCCTTTGCAGAGGCAGCAGATGCAGTTCAGCATTGCTCATTCTGTTGTGCTTCAACCCTGACCACGGAAGCGCGAGCTCTTGGGACAGAAAGTGCTCTGTTTACACTCAGACCTTGGCATTTTTCCTGAGGGTACCAATTATAATGGTGTTTTTTGTGATATGGGCACACATCCATTATGAATTGGCTTGCACCCACCAACTCATTTTGCACAGGCCATGGAACATCCATCAGATGGCAACAATTCCCATTCGTGTGCAATGTTAAGGAAATCTAGATCATTACCAACAGAATAATGAATTCCATAGAATTGTTCCGTTGTGCAATTATATGAAGTATGCTAAGAGAAAGGGCAGTTTCTCAATAGAGTCCTCCCTTTTTTTTTCCCCTAAACCACAGGAATGATAGAGTATTAATCATGATTAATGCTCAGTTACAATGAATTATAGTGGAGCAGTGCCTGGAAATCCCAGTCTGCTTGGTAAACTCATTTTCTTGCATAATAGGAAACTTACCTTGCATTTCAGAGAACCCAAACAGATGAAGATGAAAGCAGTGGAATCACCCATTTCAAATAAATAAAAGGAAAATTTAATAGATACATACATCCTTAGTCCGACACTATTGAACTTTTTTTGATACTGTACAAGCATAATAGGAGAAATACAATTGCAAACATCTTAATTGTTCCTGTATTTTGCTTTCTTCCTGAGAACCAAAGCTTCTAGAGCTCAGCTGTAGCACTCAGCCTGAATCCCTAAGCAGCACTGGAGTTAAGGCAGAGTTGTGCATTGTTGTCTGGACATTTGGAAGATGTTGGTTTGATTGCTCAAGAGAGTATGAACGATCAAAGTGCTTTAGGAAGCAGAGCAAAGTCGAATGAGGTAATACAATACTTTCCATCCCTATATTTGGAGGTCTACATGGGATAATTTTTGCCAGCCCCACATCTAAGGGACTCATATTGTACATGGAGAGTAAGGCACCAGAAGGACATTATGGAAGGGCTCATGATCAGTGAGAGAACTTAATATCCTTTGAGATAACTGATCTTTAAACTTTTGGAAGCTCCCAGAGGCTTTTCCAATATTTAGCAAACATCAATTCCCCTAAAGTTTACATCCTAAACTGCATTGTGTTCTGAGAACAGAGTGAAAGGAGGTGAAAAGACATTTTTGTCTCAAGGATGAGGCTGCTGGGTCATTTCCAAGAGGAGATCCTTAGAGAGCAGCCCATGGTCCTTTCCTGTGGAAGGTAGCAGTGCAGCTCTCCGTTATTCTCTGTCTCTCTCTTCCCCCAAGCAATCTGTCAGTGCATTTCTGGTGCCGGGGAGAGGCGTCGTGTCGGAGCGATGTTCCCGTTTGCAAAACGGGAACTTCTATTTGTTGTTCTCAGGAGCTGGTTTCACACGCTGACATCTCCCCGGGAGCACAGCTGAGTCCAACATGTTCCCAACAGCCATCCACCCAAACGCCTCCTACTCAGGCACCCAGACCTTCCTTCCCAGTAAATAAAAAATACAGAGACAGCCTCGAATTGTTCCAAATGTTTCGGTTTCACTGGAATGTCTATCTGTGTTCAGATCTGATAAATGGGTATTTTTCTGCACTAGTCAGTTTAGTGTGGGAATAGGCTGGCTTTTCAAAGAGGAAACACAGGTTCTGGAATAGTTAATGGAAAAGTCTGACTGACTTTCTCTGCTGTCAATATATTTAAGTGTTCCTATGTGTCATGAAAATACAATGTTGCAATTAACAACTTTATGACAGAAAACAAAGTTATCATAAGCTGCTCATTCTACTGTGCTGTATGAAGTAACATTTTTTCAAGGTTTCGTTGCTCAAAAAGGTCTCAAAAAATCTACTCCCTAAAGCAGGGAACTGAGCAATGTGCCATTGTACACTTTAGGCAAGGAGATATTGCTGCATTATTTAAAACACCACCATTCACTACAACAGCAGCTCTCAACATATCCCAGTGTGATTCCGTTCATATGGCTGGGACATCCTGTCTGATCATGGCTACAGCTGTGGCCACTGTAATTCTGTCTTTGACCTTACCCGTGCCCTGTAGTAGGCATGACCTCAGTATGTCAACCTATGGATTACATGAAAAAACATCTTTGGAATAATGATTCTTAGGAAAAGAGTTGGAAAAAATTCCACATTTGTGCCAAAAGTCCCCAGTCCAGTTCCACAGCTGAATGAGACCTCACTAGCCATGTCTATCCCGGTGTGGTCAATGTGGTTTTTCTTGCAGACTCAGAACTGGAACATGATGTCCTGGCTTGAAAGGCAAGTTCCCCACCTCTGATTCCCTCACTGACAACATTTTGGGGTATGCCACCCTCTGGTTTCCCCTCTTGGGCTCCTTCCAGCCACTGCACATGGAATCTCCCCTTTTGGAGAGTGGCATTGAGAGCAAGGATTGCTAATGTGCATTTTTATTGGTACTTCTCTAGGAAAGGTATGTGGAACAAGCTTTCCCCTTTTCTGACTCCTAAATGCCTCTGGTCAGAGTTTTTATTCCTAAATACCCACATGCCACTTGGTCAAGGACAAGCTGGGGCAGGAAGGATAGAATGATCCAAGGCTCTGTGGCCTGGTAGGTAGCAGTGAGAGTTTGGCCCAGCTTTGGAAGATTTAAGATCAAAAACCTGAGGGACAATGCAAATTGAAGCATTAAAACTCCGCATGGCCCAGCCTACAGTGGGTAACCCAAACCAGTGGGTGCTTCCTGGGTGGCAGCGGGTTGTGCTTTGGGGTTTGGGTCCAGACCCAGCCAGGAGGCTGGTACTAGGGTGGTGATGAAGGAATAATGATTTTGTTCCTTTAGGTGACTACAGCTCACGATGTGACGATGTAAGGTAAGTAAATCTCTTCTCTTCCCTACCAGGGTCCTGGAAGGAGCACCGAAATGAGTTTTTTCTGGGCTGCTCATTGCACTGCTGAGGTTTGTTCTCTTCTGGTCACTAGGCTTTGAAAGACATATGGACAAAGGTTGTTAGTGGTTCTACTTCTTACTTTCTGATTTTTTGAAAACGTGTATTGTCCAGAAGGGGGGTAAGGAAAGGAAATTTTCATTATTTTTTCCCCCGTTAAATATGTGTGCATGAGGACTATTCTGATTAATAAACTAATGGCTTCAATGATTGTAGAAATGATTAATAGCCCAGTATCTTGCCCAGGATCCTTGTTTGGGATTCCACAGACAATTCTGCACTGAGATCAGTGGGGTTTTTGGGAGAAATTTTAGTGCTTGTACAAAGCAAACACTGACTTTGGTCTTAGTCTATAAATACCTAATGTGAGCAAGCAACTCTGTATTTTCCTCTGTGCTTAATACCTGTGTTCTGCACCCTCAGGCAGCTGAATTTACATGCTTTTGTTGTCATATGTGTAATGTGCAACATGTATTTCCATTTAATAATCAGACCTGCTATCAGAAAAGAGATAGAGGGGGTTTGAAAGCACAGCCAGGATAGATACTGTTGTTTTGTAATCTTTCGTGTGCAGGTGGAGATGCCTGTTTGCCCTGGAATGGGTGGCAATATTCTGTTTCTTGCAGAAGTCTTACAAATGAAAATCAAGCAAAGGAGTTACTGGGTATCCACGGAGTAATTCTCCTCTGGAAATGTGCAGTCAATTCCCATTTAGGCTAATTACACTTAAGGAGCCCTTTCCTATAACTAATGAACAATAGGCATAACCCGTTATTACATAACCATGGGCCAGCACATTAATACACTGTTGAATTGCACTACCCTGTGAAAATGCTTCCTCCACAAAATTCACTGGAGATTTTTAGTGACATTTGCTGTAATTACCAGTAGCACAATTTCTAATTAATTTAATTTTTTTTTTCTACCTATACTGGGCATATAAGAGTGTTCTAAGAGATTGAATAAATAAATTTTTAATTATAAAATGATGTTATATCATAAATTATTTATAATAACCAACAATGTGTAATACATGTTTAGGTATGAATCCATTAGGAAGATGAACTAATATATATATCAGTCCTAAAATAATGTCCTAATTTGTTCTGTGTTTATGAATGGGGAAATCCGCATTTAAAGCAATTAAAGGTTTATAAAAGCCTTGGATTGGCAGCAGGTAAAGCCGCGAGCACGCTTGGCACTTAGGAATTCTGTAGTCATCTATGGCAGAGAAGACCCTTTTTCGTCCTTTATTGGTTTCAGCAGTTTGTGAAATCATGCCACCAGAATGGTACAGATACAGAGACCTCCAGGGAGGGAGCTGCAAGATGCACATAGTCCTCATTGGCAAAACCTCTGGGTATGATTAATATAAAAAAAAAAAAATCTCCTTTGCAATCTGTCAGGTAGTTTTGAGGAATTTTGTCAATGATTTTCCTATTAGCGGTAGCAGACTTCCGAAATCTCCATGGCGAGCTCCAGGCACTCCCCGGTCTCGTGGCAGGACTCAAAGAGGCTGCAATCAATGTCACAGTCGCAGTTGCAGTCGTTGTTGCCATGGTCTTCGTCGGAGGTCTGGTAATATCTATTGGATGGACAACAGGTATCTGTCAGCCAATGTTCACAGGTATCAGGCAGCATTATAAGAAAGTCCCAAAACTGGCAGAACAAGCAGGCCAGGATAAGTGTTGCGCATTCATCTAAGAGAGAGGAAAAGCAGGGAGACGTAAGAACAAGGCTGAGCTGGGATTACCCCAGTTTAGGCCAGTGAGGCTACACAGAAGTGACAGGGGTGGGCTAAAAATACATTGATAATAACGACTTCCATAGAGACAAATGAAAAGTTTATTTTCTATTCTGTTTGCTCTACAAGAACGACAGCTGCAGGAAAATAATTTGAATGGAAATATTCTGTGGCAGTGAAATCCAGAAGAACAAGCCATTTAAACCAAATTTTAGCTTCTCATGCCCGGACAGCAAGGAGGCTGGAGAGGCACAAGAAGCTGGGAGGGGACGCAGCTGGGACAGTTGCCCCCAACTGGCCAGAGGGATATTCCAGACCCTATGGCATCAATTTAAATTAGGCAGAAAACAAGCAGGGGTTTCTGCTTGAGAACTGACCCAGCATCAGTCAGTGAGTGGTGAGCAATTGCAACGTGTATTCCTTGTTTTGTATACGCTGATTATTTTATCACTATTATTATTATTATTATTATTTTCTTTATTTTCTGCCACATTACACTGTATTTATCTCAACCCACGAGTTTTCTTCCTTTAACCCTTCTGATTGCCCCATTCTGCAGTGGGGCAGTGAGTGAGGGGTTGCATGGGGCTGAGTTGCTGCCCAGGATTAAAGCACGACAACAGCACAGGTGACACTGGAGTTTATTTTCATTTTCACAAGAGTTTGGACTAAAAATGTTTAATGACTACCAAGGAGAGGAAGGGAGAGCAGGTCTGGAGAAGAGCCCTCACAGAGGGCAGTGTGCTGGTCCAGTCTCAGCCCAGGTCCTGCCAGTTCCCCACCAAACAGGGTTCTCACCTTTTCATTCACAATTTTTCAAAGGAAACAGAAGTTTGGAAAATAGGTCATGTAGGATGTGTGTCTGGAGCCAGTGAATATTCCTGAAAACTTGGTCACCGTGACTAAAACTCTGTGCTGTGTTTGTTCCCTCCAAAAATCAACTAATTAACTCCCCACCGCTCAGCCTCCAGCATCTGGGGAGGCTGCTCGGGTGCAGCAGGTGTGAGATTCCAACTGTGTGAATCCAGTTGGAGCACAGACCCAGACCTTTCCTTCTTTTTTTTCCCCCTTCTTGTTTTTGGAAAGGAAAAATGCCTTCAACAATATGAATGTCTTTTCATTGGTTCTTTCAGGAAAGCATATGGTTATAACCACATTTCTTGCCCTAGGATGACTAACTGTGAACTCATTCAACTGCATTGGTTCTGTTGTGGCATTTTCTATCTCACGTAACATTAAGTTCACTGCCAGGAAGTTTCCAGAATTATGCTTATTTTTTTTTTAGAAAGCTTTCTTGATGAAAAACAAAATTAAAAAAAAATCATTCTAGCTTCTTTATAAAAAAATAAGCAGTTAAAGCAGGTAACAAGAATAAATAGCATATGATTGAACTTCTTTCTAAGTGGCATATCATCACCAATGTTATCAATTCTAATACTTATTTAAATATGTCAAGATCTATTTAGGTTCAGACAAGCACATCTAACTTCTAAGTCAGTTCTGTTGAATAAGAATGACTAGAATTTGGTGGTACTTAGTAAATTCATGCTTATATTTTTTTCTAGCTAAATGAACTGAAATAATTATAAAATTGAAACATTTAATAAGGTGACACCGCTGCATTTAATTGTATGAAATTTACACTGTAGAAAATGTAATAATTTTATCCAGTAGTCCTTGGTGTAATTAAGACTATTCTTTTTAGATCTCTCATGTTTATGAAGTTTCCTTCCTATACATAGACGTGAGAGACAGAATTCAAAATTATGTCTTAATTAAGGATTTGGCAATTTTTTTTCTCCCTCTCCAAAGATCCATTTTTTTAATAACAGGGTTTTTTCCCTGAGTTTGTTAACCACAATGGTGCTTATGTAATCTGGAGAGAATAGATATGATTCTTAGGGTTTCATCCAGGAAAGAGAGCACACAAAAAGCACAAGATTTTAATAATAAAGTAATGTTTCAGCACCGACTCTGTGATGTGCAGTAAAGATGCTTTTAAATTCCCATCAGAGCACACACCATGAACTGTGATAATGGATGTAACACATTTCAAAAAATCTGCATGTGTGAGGCTTTTTGGTCCTGTTTTAAGTGGGGTAATGTATATAAATAATAGATATTAGCAATTAGACATCCATTCCTATGCATTCATTTATATATTTGAAAATAAATTAGCCACAAACTGCATGAAAGAAGATGCAATCTCTTGTTTTCCCCTCTGTTTTCCCTGCTGTTTGCCGAACGGCGTTCCTGCATTTATCTCAGTGAGAACAATGACCTCAGCTCTTGTTCTCTACATTAGCAGATTAATTAGCACAAAAGAGGAATTTATAATAATTTTTCTAGCATGCCTCATCTCTAAGTTTTCCTGCTCTTGTTTGGTGGCATCTGCTAAGACAGATGATGCTCTGAACAATCCAGGTCCAGACCTTGCTGGAGCCTCGCTGGCCGTCTTTGGTGAGACGGACGAACTTTGGATCTGCTCCTCTCTGAGCACAGGGAACAAAATAATCACCGATTTCCTCATCTATTGCTCTGCCTTCAGAGGTTCTCCAAGCACCAGCAAACAGGATTTGGCCTCATGTATGTGGAATATGCAGTAAGTTGTCAGAGTGGAGTGAGCTGAGTATGCAGTGACAACCACAAATCTGGCTTCCTTTGGTTTTCTTGGCTTCTATCCAGCCCTTAACATTATTAATTGAGCACAGATTGGGGTTTTTTTTTGTTGTTAGTTTCCTTCACATTTAGCTTTTTTAAGGAGCATGAAATCTGTTTATTTGCATCACATGGTACACACCTGTGTGCCAGTAATGGTTGAGATAGTCCTCAAACTCACAAATTGGGAGTGTCTGGACAAGAGGACAAGTCCCCTAAATAAAATACTTCAGATCCTTCCTTGAAATTAAGTGTATTCCCAGAGATGTATCAGAGGCATCCCTTTAATGAGGATCAGTGGCACAATAGAGATGTTAATGATTCCTGGAGAACATGGCACTTTAATGTGTTGATCTGTATTTAGAAATGCTTAATTTAGGAATTGTTAAATGAGATGCACAATAGATCCCAGCTCCATTGGATATAACACACTAATCCATTATTGCGAAAGGCACTCAAAAGAAACTCCTAAAATACTTCACAGAGCCCTTTTCCAGCATCCACTGGAATAACCAGGAATAGCATTTATCAGATACTGACACTGGTGCCTCTGTGCAAACACTCATTACGAAAGTACAAATGCTCTGTGGCACAATAGGCTCTACGCTCCTCTTCTGTGACTTTAATATCACTGACAATTTAAGATCATCTTCTAGAAATTCTCATCTATCACACAAATGTCTGCAGGGCAACTTAACATTGCTTTTGGCGATGTTCTTGAACCTCCTGTTCAGCATTTAATTTCGAGTTGGTTATACATAGTTCTTTTGCAGTGGGCATTATTTAGAAATCAGCTCAAATGTGCTCTGTTTTATAAAACATACCGTCACTGTCTCTCTGATGTACTGATGCATCATCTTCAATGTAAGCGAATTCTCTGCATTTCTCCAGGGAAGCAATGGATGATCTGCTTGCATCTGACAATTTCTTCTCATTTTTGGTACCCTTTGATGAAGCGTCTGTGATGCTGAATTCGGCGACAGAACTCATAACAATACCTTTCATAGGCTTTTCATCTGTGTGTTTTTCATTTGTAAGCTGGTTATCTGGTGGGATTAGGAAAAAATAGACTGTGATACCAATGCAGAGATCTGAAAGAATAACATATGCAGAATTTTCAAACCTACAGTTGTTTACTTGCAAGGCCTAACCCTTCTTACCTAATGATTTCAGTCTCTTTGCAGAGGTTTATTCATAGTAAAGGTATTTGTGAACTTGCCTTCTAAGGTTTTCTCTTAAACCCAGAGGACTTAGAGGCTAAGCAATAATTCACTTCCAGTGGGTGGGATCAGGTTTGGAAAGAAAGCAGAACTATTGCCTCAGTTGCCATCTATTTCTAGTTTGATATCCTAACTTCAATTTGTGACATAAAAGAAGGCAAAACAATTATCTTGTTATTTTTCAGCTGCAACTTTGTTTCCGTAAATTAACAGCCAACAATGTGCACGTAGGCGGCACCTGGATTCAGATGTGCCAGCTCACCGTGGCTTGTAGCAAAGAAAGCCAGATGGTCTCTGTTTAGCATCCAGATTCCTTATTTCATAACTTCATCCCCGCTTGCGTTGTTGGCCTGGAAGTCAACTAGGAGATGGGATACTTCACATGCTGTCAGCGTGCCAGAGAAGCAGCTCAAAAACCAGAGGGAGAGCTTAATTTTAAGCCCCAACTAGGGGAAAGGTTAAGAAGAGTTCTGAGTTCAATTTATTCTTGAAGAACTTCTCAGGCACAGATAAACACAGGCTGATATATAGTTTCACTCACTCTCTGAAGTGATCAAGAGGCCAAGAAACACAGACATTCTCTCCATGGCGGGGATGATAAAACCTCATCAGTTCTTATCTACAGCTGATTAACTCCTGCTCCTCACATCAAGCACAGCCTCACTTTTTATCTTACTTAAATCTTGTGATATGCTTGCTCTTGAGCTATATACAGAAAATCAATCTTTACAAACACCTCAGTTTTGCAAATGCTACTTTCTGATAGGAACAGTAAGTGCTCTGAAGTGGTTTGTCCACACTTGGCTGCAAGGAGCCTTAAGAGAGACCCTGCATATCTCTTGGTTTTTAGGTACCTTTGACTTCTGCCATATATTAAAGAGAAGCCAAGGAAAGGCTGACAGAGACTGAAACCTTGATGAGACTGCAGTTGTTCCCCCAGCATCCTTGCAGCCAAGAGGAGGAAATGTGGATGGGATGGATGGATTGCAAGGTAAGTGAAAAACCAGTGGAACCATAAGGCTTGAAGAGGGGGGAAGCAAGGATTTGAGGGCTAAGTGGTATCTGGAGCAAGTCCACTGAAGGCCACTGAAGTGGTGAGGGGTCTGAAAGACCTTCTGCAGGAGCAGAGGCTGAGGGAGCTGGCCTTGGCTGGCCTGGAGGAGAAGGCAAAGAACAGTGCTGGATGCTGTGCTCCCCTCCAGAGCCAGGGTAACGGAGAAGCCAGACCCCAACTCCTCCCAGCAGGGCACAGAGGCAAAAGGAGCAGAGGGCACGGTCAGAAGCTGCAGCAAGGGCAGCTGGAACTGCCTGGGGTATGAGTTCCTCATCATGGGAGGTGCAAAGCACCAGAACCGACCCCAGCAAGGCTGTGGTTGTGTGAAGAGCTCAGCTGGGCATGGACCCCAGCAAGCTGCTCTTGCTGTGGGTTTCTGACAGAGGCCAAACAAGGTGTTTCTAGAAGCCCCTTCCAGGCTAATTTTCCTGATTTCCATGGCTCCATTTACTTACAGAATGAGTGAGCAATTCATTTAAATTTCTGCTCGTATGGCATGGTTTCATGCCATTTTAGATCATTTCTACCTGGTGAAATACATAGAAGAAGAAAAGCTGGGTAGAGGTTGGTAGAGTAAGACCTTGGGATAAGATAAGCATTTCAATTTTCAATCACTGCCTTAAAATTGGGTGTTGGCAGAGGGATTGTCTTGATTTTGAAGTCGTAATGACAACAAAGTCTACTGTGATGGAAATGTAGACTTTCCCTGTCCTGGGGACAGGTCTTGGGCAGGGAGTGAACAATGGGATGAAGGCAGTAAGAGAGGAGTGACACAGAGAGGAATCTCAGAAACCTATAACTGTCAGTTTTTGTGAGAATTATGATGAAGGAAAACCACAGGTGGGATGGGAAGGGCAGGAGAGGCAGTGGCTTTGCTGTGTGTGACCGAGCAGTGCAAAGCAGTTCTCCCCTGAGGTGGTACCATAGGAAATCAGCATCCTGGGCCATGCATGTCTGGGTTGGCTCATCTGTGATGATTTGTTGATGGTTTTCCCCCCAGAGTAAGCAAATACAGCTTCTTTTTTCCCTCTCTTACTTCTTGACCAGCCTCTGCAGTCCTGAAAGTGAAAACTCATGTATTTTGGCTGTCCTCACGTGTACAGTAATGACTCTTTTCCAGTGTTTATGAATCAATGACATTCCACAAGTTTGCCTGCACTTCCATTCAATAACAAACCATCTCCAGGAAAAGTTGTGCTAATTGAAGCAGCAGAGCTCGGGAGGAAGTGATGTCCTGCTTATACATTGGATTTATTGGATAATCCTTGATTTGTGAGTCCAAAACACACCAGCCCCACCTGTTATTCAGGTGCCAATATTACAAATGGATCCTGTTTGTCCACACTGAGAGCTACACCCAGACTGAGCCTTTGAATACACAGATCAGATCAGAAGGCTTAGGCAAGAATAACTATTATTTTCCACTTTCAAAATCTGCCCAAAAATCTAAACTAGATAGGTTTTAATTCACGATATATCTGTTGAGTTCTCCAATTCTGCAACAATACAATGGCCCACGGAATGCATTTAAGCATTCAAGAAGTGAGACTGAAAAAAAAGTCTGACAGAAGTAATCAGTAAATGCCAGACTAACATTTACTGTATCCACCGACTTCTACTATTCATACTTTGAGTCAATTTTTATTCTTGAAGTGCTGTTGAAGAGAAATCAAAACCAGAAATAGAAAGGCATAGACATAACCTGAATTTTTCAATACAGCACCATCAAACAAAAGGGTAACAAAAGCTGTCACTCAGGGACTCTTCTGTTTGTTAAAGCATACTACATCTTGGAAAATACAGTACATTTTAGTGTCAGACTCTTAGTTTGAAAAGCTCCCTTTCAGTAATGTTATACTTGTCTTGTACAGCTAGATCAAGTCTTCATGCAATCACTGTAACAAGCAACTTGCTATGACAAGCGAGATCCTTGCTTCCAGAAAACACTGCGGGAGAGGCTAAAGCAGTGTACAATTATAGGTCTCCATTTCATTTCTATGCAATTACCTTCAGTTCAGCTGTGGGTCCATCTACATTATGTCTTTTATCAATTTAATGTTTAAACAAAGTGTCTGAAGAAATAAAGATTGTGCTGGACCAGCAGAAAAAAAAAGGTGGTTAGCACTTTTTTTTTTCTATTATAGTTTGTTGCTGGATGGAACAGTAGTAGGTTGGGAGTTTGGAACAAATAGATGTAACCAAATAGGCTTAAAAAAATGTATTACATACCACTGATACCATTTATGATTACTGTTAAATGGGAATATAAAAAACCTCTAAATTACAATTAGAAATGGGAAGAGGGTCAAACTTTCAGAGTCTCTTTTAAGAGCCTGTGTTCAGCTTTAGATGTCCACATATGTCTGTGTTTTTAATGTGTAGAAATCAACCACTGAAGTGAACTTAAAGGGAAAAATAAGTGTATCATGATGAAGAAATCTCAGATTATTCAGTGTTAGACTGTTAGGCAGAGGCTGCTAAAGGTACACCCCCACAATGTGCCATATTTAAATAGTATGAAGTAGCAACTTTCTTCCTCACACAGGGAAGCTGGGACTCGCCTTGGCTGTTGCAGTAGAAGCCTGGGATCGTTCACCCATGTTTGTATTAAAGATAGTCTCAATACTCACATGGAATTTCTTTTTTCTCTTTCTTTTTGGAGTTGGGTGATTCAAATGGCTGACTACAGTGTCTAAATTCATGAAAGCGCAAAGTAAATCACTTACTTTCCACAGATGCCAGCCCCAGATCCCTCTGGTTAATAGGGAGGAGCAGTGATACCAAGACTGGCATTTGCAGTATGTCTGTCCCCTGACCTCTGTTTCTCTTCACTGGCTTTAGGCACAAACCAGCATCTTGCAGTCCTGGAGAAGAGGAGCCTGCAGTTTCCCTGCATGCTTCTGGAACCAGATTTAATATAGAGGTATACAAGGGCTCTAAGTCTAGTTTGATAAGGGACAGAGAGTTTAAGAGGTGCTCTGTTCTGCTGGACAGGGACTGCAGCAATGCAGGCAATCCAAATCAGCTCTTGGAGCAACTTGTTAGGGGGACGTGCCACTGAAAGAGGAGAATTGATCTCTGACCCTCCTAGGACACATCCATGTCTTAAAGCAAAGGACAAGGGAGCCTGTGGCTCCACTCAATGGTGACATTTGTTCCCAATCCATCCTGGCAGTGGCCCTTTGCCTCATGCCCCTGTGGCAAGGAGTGCCAGGGGTTAATGCTAAACTGTGTGGAAAACTGCAGCAGTTTAGGACCTGTAAGTTTTTAATTTCTGCCTGAGGCACCTTGGTGTATCAGTGCAGTGAAAGCACCAGAGGAACGCCTGGCTGCTCTCCCTGCTGTTCGTTATCCCATGCGCTGCTGTCGCTCCCTGTCTGTTCAATGCATCCTGTGCTCATCACTGCGAGAGCTGTGTGCCATGTCCGTTCAGCCCTGAGATGGCACAGGCAGAGCTACACCAGACCTGATGGATGAGAACTTGTACGTATAAATGCTTGATCTGAACTCGCTTGGTTTGAAAAGGCCCATGGAACACTGAAACCCAAACTTCGGGGTTTGACGGCAATGCTTCAAAAAAGCAAAAGTCAAAAGAAAAACAGAACATTTTTTCTTTCTAGTTTAAAGGATATAATTGTCTGCCAGAGAAGGAGTATCTCTGCATGCATGGGGCCAGCAGCTTACCTGGATGGTCCTCGCTGCTCGGCGTCACCCCAGGGAGGGCCAGTAGAGGCAGGGAGCTGGTGCGATTGTCTTGAGGAAGAAAAAACAAAATTGAAGAGGGATAAATGTCAAATAAATGTGGTTTGGCACAGCTATTACCCTCAGCCACTTAGTGACAGTCATTGACCTCAGGAGTTGTTGTTCTGGGGTCAAACAGAAGCAAGTGCGCTTCCTTGCAGAGGGAGGTTATGTGGGATGGTGCGCTGTGTTACCCTCTGTCTCATAGCTGGAAAGGAAGCAAAAAATAAAACAAGTTGCTAAGAGAGAAAGTTTCACCTGAGAGGAAGTGAAGAGGATCACCGACAAACACAGCAATTCAGCTGGTACAGAAAGTTTGAGAGCTGGGAGGTCTGAGATGAAACGTTGGGTGTCATCCATGCCCAAACACCCCAGTAACCTTAGATGAGTTCCCAAGTCATTAACAAAGGAGGAGAGAGGAAACAAGCCCAAGCTCCAACCTTGGTGGCTTGGCACTCTTGGTGGACAAGATGCCCAAGGTCCCCGTGGTGGCAAGGGCAGGTCCCCACATGGGGAAATGCTGAGCTCCTCCACCTCGGCTGCCCTGTTCACTCCATGCCTAAGGCCTGGAGGCTTAAATCTTCTTTCCTTCTCTCTCCAAGTGCCAGGGAGGCAAAGCAGGAGGGGTTCTGGGACTATCCCCGCAGTGAGTGCAGCAGCTGGAGCAAACTCCGTGGGAGCTGCTGTCGCCCATGTGGAGAGGCCGGAGGGAGCGCGGGCGCCACGGCCCATCAGGAGGGAGCTGCTCCAGACCGATACATCACGGGGGCTTTCCGAGATTCGTGCCCATTACAGTTTGCTGAGCTCAGGCATAAGGATGCAGGGGATTTAGAGACTGTTTATTTTTGTCGTAAGGAAACAGGAAATAGTACACAAGGCTATAAATATATCTCAGGCTTCAGATGACATCATGAACTCGTGCAAGTGCTCTGCTACTGATTTATGATGATGGACTGGTAATTCACAGGAGCTTTGGGTTTACTTTATTTTGCTGTTGCAGTAACAAAGCTAATGGTGCAATCCCGGGAGGGGGTATTTTATCAATAGTGAATTTTTGACCTCATTGCATACGTTTTAACTTCATGAATTAGTGACCCAGCTAACTGTAAAGCCTTCTATAGGCTTATTATAAATCTATCACAGGACTGGCAAAAACTTTTGGCCCAGATCCTAAGCTCTGACAGGCATGTGTTGATGTACTGCATAGCAAGCACTTCTACTAATATTTCTCACTAATTATACCATATATTAAGAAAAAATGAATGAAGCCAATGTTTATATGCCGCTTTAACTGCTTTTCATATAAGAAAGCAACACAATCCCTAATAAATTTTCACCTTCAACATTTCTATTCATTATAATTTTTACCATGATGAATGAAGTTAGAACTGGAGAGGGAGGGGGTTCATCTTGAAATCTGTTCAGTGAATGACTGAATTTACTTCCCTTCCCCAACTTGTGTCGAGGAAGGAGGGAACAGATGGACACAGGAAGAAGAGGGAGGCGAGTGCGGAACGAAGGAGATGGGTGAGGAACAGATGGAGTCAGGAGAAAGTGAAGAGGAGAGTCAGCAAGGATGGTAGAAAAGTTTTCCACTTGACCTTGAGTTGAAAGGAAGATCTGCGTGCAGCATGGGGCAGCTAGGTTTTTGGGATGCATCCTTTTTTCTCTCCGTGGCACTTAGGCTGTAAGGTCTTGTGGGCCATCCCAGCAGCCCAGTCCATCCCAGGGGACCTGCAGAGCCAGGACCTGGATTTTCCCTAGGGGTCACCTGCTGCAGAAGGGCACCTGCGCTGTGTTCAAGTCCCGTAATGGTTATGACAGGGGAGAATCGTGTGCAGGAACAAAAATGGGTTGGGATGTCGTAATTCTCCCAGGCATCCCAGCCAAGCCAGAAATTGGAGTATATAATTTTGAAGAGGTGTACTACACCCAGTTTGTTAGGATCCAATGGCCAAAATACTCAGAGTAATTTATGATTTTACCTGCTTAAAGCAAGACATTTGAGATGGCCTGATTTTCAGAATATGCTGAGCATCTGCGTTTTGAGGTGTATTGAATTATATATCCCAAATCACTAGTAAGTCCTGGAAAATCTTGATTGTATTCTTAATTCTGTTAAATTGCCTGCATATACTCCATTGGTTCTGGCTTTGCTAGCTGAAGAATGGAAGAGGTGAAAGCTAAATATTGGCCATGTGTGTCATTCCCTTTGAAGAAAATGGGAGCCATGTGCACTCACCTAACAGCAATGTTTGGCCCCAACTATGATTTCACAGCTGGGCCCTAACTTCAGGAATGCCAAAGCACTAAATGACTCAATTGGAGTAATCTGATCAATGCTGTATTTTCGCTGTGGATTTAAATTGCACACACAGCACGAGCAGAGTTGGTTTTCTTCTCTCTCAAAATCACTTTTCTCTCCAGATTTGATAGTATAAATATGAAGTATTGCTCTCATCACACAAATAAGTGGAATGGCAGAAAACGTATGTCAAATAAAATGCACAACATTACGTCCTTTTTACTTTTTGGAGGCTGTTTAAGAAAACGGCTTCATTAATTTTGACTGAATAAAAGGTTCCTTTAAGGGATTTCAATAGGTGACATGAAAAATGTTAATACGAATGATCAAGACAATGGAGGTTAAAACTGTTTTGAAAATATGTTTCTTTTATAGATCTCGGCTGTTGGAAGAGTTACAGAATAAATATACGGTAGTGCTGACATTCAGTGCTGTTTCATCTTAGCGAAGAGTTTTTAATAAAGAAAATTCTTTTCAAGGAATGCTTTCTGCAGCCAGTCTTCAAAAAGAGGTTTTCCCCCTCCTAGTTTAATAAAATTAAAGTAATTTATGTCATATTGATATGTCGATATGTTTTTCAATAAACTTTTTCAGAGATTTTTTTTTTAATTCTCTTCACTTTAAAAATTATAATTATATGTCTTCCTCCCACTTTGAAAATGGCACAAGGTGCTCATTTGCAGAGCTCTACTGTTCAAATCTTCACTGAGAATAGAAATGTCATGACTCAGTTAACAATGCTTTATTATTCACATTGATCTTTTTTTATAGTGTTCTTTATCTCAAAAACATTGTAAATCAGATATCTTCCTCCCACTCTTTTGTTCATTTGCAAATTTTTATTATTCTAGTTTAAAAAAGCAATGGAGTGTCAAGAGTCAGTGTATATTGTTTATGTTCTTTTTGCTTTAAAATTACTTTTAACTATAAAAAGTAAGATGTATAGCAGGAAAAAAAAAAGCTGGATTTAAGGATGCTTAAAAAAGAAATGAAGGGATCAGTGTGAATTTTATGCTCTTCTCTTACACCTTGGAGTTGTAACGACTTTGCAAGAAGGGGGACCAAACCCTTTATGAAAAGGTTTTTATGTGCTAAGTCCAAAGTCCCTGTTGCATCAGACACCATCATCTACAGTAAATGTTGGACCGAATTCATGCCCTAAATGACCAAATTAGCAAAATTCACAGTGTGTTCACTGGGTGTTTGCAGGGCCTGCCCAGAGCCTTCCCTGTCACAACTTGGTGTGAGTTCCTTGGGAGCCCTTGGCTGATAAGCACCGAGATAAATCACTGAATTTTCACAGGGACCTCACAGCTTTGGTATCAAGTGTTAACTGTGGCAGAAACACAACCTCAGCTGCTCAACAGGCAGGGCAGTCCCTGAACCCCATGGGGCTGGATGTGGGATACAGCTGTGCAGCCTTCAAGAGGCCTTATCGGAGCCCCCAGGACTTGTTTGTAGATTGGATCTCCCAAATTCTCCTTCAGCCACTGTTTTCTTTCCCTGTCACATTTTTCTTTAGGTCCGTATTTCTGGCCTGGCTGTCGTGACTTTATGAAATGGCTTCCATGAGATAAATCCATTACAGGAATTGGGGTTAGTCCAGGGAGCAGCAGGATCTTGTGGTATTTCACATGCTTCTTGCTGTTAGGTAATTTTTTTTATCTTTTCCTGTTTTGAATTTTATGATCAGAGCATCCTGGCACCCTGTTGTTATTCCAGCAGGTCTTGAAAGAGAATCATCCTCTCTGGGAGTCACTGAGATGGAGTGGCTGTACCTGAAGTTGTATTTAAGCCCCAAACTGGATTTTTTTTTTGTCTTGTTAAATTATAGAATGGTTTTGGTTGGAAGGGACTGAAAGACCTTCTAGTTCCAACCACTCGCCATGGGCAGGGACACTTTCCACTAGACCAGGTTGCTCCAAGCCCCATTGAACCTGGCCCTGAACACTCCAGAGATGGGGAGGACCTTGTAGGTGTGTGGTGGCCCTATGATATGAAACAGCCCTAGTAGGTGCTGTAAAAGAAGCTAAAGTCTGCTTCCCAAATTCTTTTATTTCTTTCTTTTAATTTAAGACGGCACTCTGCTGACATTTGCTAAAAGGGATAATTAAAAAACTCAGAACAAGTAAGTCACAAACTGAACCTGAACTGAAAACACACAGCCCTGTCCTTCCCCCTCCAAGTGGGGGGCTTAGCAATGTTTGTCTTTATTAATGTCAGTCCTGATCACCCCAGGCACCCTTTGGCTGTGCCAGTCCGTGTGCTCTTCCCAAGGCTGGGATTTGGGATGCACAGCACCACACAGAGCCCCTGAGGCCACCCTCTGATGGGGCTAAGTGCCAGGCACCCACTGCAGCAGCTCACTTGTTCCCTCCCCCGCCACAGCTGGGCAGAGGAGAAAAGGAGAGAGGGGGAAGAAACGCCAGGGAATTAACACAAAGGTCCATGAGTTGAGATAAGGAACCGGGAGAAAACACTCCAAGGACAAAGCAGGCTCAACTTAACTTGCAAAGCAAAATTTATTACTACCAGAGTTAGAAGGAGGATATGAGAAGTAAACCTAAACCTTTAAAAGACACCGTTCTTTTCCCTCCCTCCCCCCTTCTCACCAAGAGTGCGAGGCGGGCAGGGTGCGGGGGTTCAGGTCAGTCCATTTCCAGGATCTTCTTCCCCTGCTTAGGGAGAGGAGTTCTTCCCCTGCTTTGCCATGGGGTCCCTCCCACGAGAGACAGTTCGCTGTGAACTTCTATGGCATGGGTTTACTCGTCCACGGGGTGCAGTCCTCCAAGGACAAACTGCTCCAGCATGGGAGCAGGGGGCCCCTTTCTCTCCAACCGAGTCTCCCTCCTGGACTGCAGTTTCCTCCAACATCCACCCGCTTCAGCGTGGGCACCTCCTCCATCAACTGCGGGACTTTTATCTCAGTCTCTGTCTCTCACTGGGCTGCACCTGCTACGGCTTCTCCTGGCATCTACGGCTGCTGCGGCTTCCAGCATCTCCCCGCTCCAAAGTTGGCACCCCACCCACAGACTGCGGGTGGCTCTGCATCCCTCATGGACCCCATGGGCTGCAGGGGGGACACCCCGCCTCACCATGGGCTCACCACGGCCTGCAGAGGAATCTCAGCTCCAGCACCTGGAGCGCCTCCTGCCCCTCCTTCTCCACTGACCTTGGTGTCTCCATGTTGTTTTCCCTCACCTGTTCTCACATCCTCCTCCTTCTCTAACTAAAGGCAGCTGCGTGCCCATTTTGTTTTCATTTTTCCTTAAGTCTGTCATCACAGAGGCGTAACCAACCTTTCTAATTGGCCCAGGCTTGGCCAGTGGCATGTCCATCATCTTCAGAGGCATCTGAGATTGGCTCTGCTGGAAATGGTGAAGAATTCCAGAAGCTTCTCACAGGAGCCATGTTTATGGCCCCCTCCCCACTACTAAAACCACAACAGGCTGCCTGCACAGCCCATAATGGGTGCTGGGCAGATCCATCCCAGTGCTCATGGAAGCTGCTTGTTGTTTTGCAGGGTTAACCCAAACCCCTCAAGTTTTCTTAATTCCTCACTGCATGGTGTGAAACTGGAGGTTTTGATGTATTGTCTGATCTGAGTTGACCTTGTTGTTTTCAAAGCAAAGAAAAAACCAGACATTGCTATTGTTGTTGTTGTTGTTTTTGCCTCGATGTCACTGCTGCATTAATTCACTCTTCCTTCCTTTCATGGTTAATGACTCACCCCACAATCAGCTTAAGGTTGTCTGCCAATATGATAAAGATTGAGAAAAAATCCTAACCAGAGCAGAGTAGCCAGAAATGGACGGGGCTTTATTTAATACGCTGGCACAGTAACTAAAGGTAAGTCTCACCCATGGACATTCTTGTTTAATTGTTCACTCTTTAGTTGGGAAATGTATAGGTAATGTAAAACAGAAAATGCTGAGTTTATTACAAAAGAATTTTTTTCCATGTAAAACTCTGTGTCGTTAAATTTGGAAAGCACTTGAAATTCTCAGTTTTATTTTTGGTAAGCACTATATATTGAAAAGTGAAAATATCAGAGGGATCTCTAGGCAGAATTTGTGAACTTTCCAATGAAAAGACAGCACAGTGTCTTCCTTTCATGTCCCAAGGTCCTTGACAACTGTGCTGCTTTCTGAATGACACTGAAGTTATGTGCCAAGAGTTTATTCCCAAAGCAGGCATTACACACAGTTATGGTCACAAAGATATCCTTGCACAGTGTTAATGCCAGAGCAGCTCTGAGACTGTCAGCATTTTCACTTGGTGGGGGGAAACACCAACAAACCTACATATATTAACACCACCAAACTCATCTATATCCTTAAAATACATCCAAACACTTGAAATGCTGTGAAATAGAGCTGCAAATCACAGAAGACGCAGCATTTCTCACAGATAGTCCTTAGAGCTCTGCTGGTGGTGAATTGGCACAGGATAATATATGAGTACAACCGCCCATGTCTTCTAATAAGGTATAAAAGCTTTTCTTTGATTTGAACCTAATGGTGAGTCGCAATCTGTGAGGGTCTTATGTCTTCTGTGAGACTTTCCTAGCAAACACTTCCATTTGTTTCTCTCTTGCCTGCATGCCATGCTGGAACACAACTGGGAGCTGGACTTGCACACTGTAATAAACATTATTAATCTTATTGCCATCTGAGCACCTCCCCAGGTGTTGCAGAACAGCCTGTGCTGGACCTTGCTGGAAAACCATTTATTTATCTTCGCAAGGGCTTGATCCTGTAGCACCAGACATCAAAGAAAAGGATTCCAGGGAGCTCAGATCAGGCTCCAAACCAGCCTCCAATATGGTGGCCTCCTCTGGGTTTCTTTGCTCTTTTCCTCAGAAAAAGCCACAGACAAAGCAATTAGCAATATCTGAAGCAGAAGATGTATCATGCTGTGCATCTTTTCCCAAATCCCTTTTCTCCCCTGCACCGAAGATGCAGAACATCTATTCTGGGGGGCAGACAGATGACATCCACTGTTACTTCTGTATGTAATAAGTACTCTTAAAACAGTGTAGTCTTGCCGGCTCTGGCAAAGGCAAACATGGTAAGTGTTCTGCTCACAGCATTAAACACGCTTCGCTCACTGTGCAGTGGAAGAATGTGTTTAAACTCGCAGTCTATCACTATTCCTGGATAGTGTAGGAGAGTCAGGAACACTCAAGATGTCTTTTCCTGCGTATATTAACTTGTTCTGAAGAAAATAGTGTTCTTAGAAAACACGGATCTTATGGCAGGAGAAAGTTTCCTTCATGATTGTGCTACAAAGGTTTCCGAACAGCTGCTTGTTCCTTTGGGTGCGTGAAATACGAGGTTCAGCGGGCTCAGAAGTGCAAACACGTAATTCCTTCTCACCGTGGCACCTTCACTGCGGTCATTTCCACCTGGCTTTGTGATGCTGGCAAGCGCAGCAGTAGCACAATGTGTCCATTGTGTGAGCTTTTGGAGGAGAGCTACAGAGCTCCACAGCCCCAGGGAAATGCCAGTCTCCTCCCAAAGCTGTCTGTTTGTCCTGCTTCACCAGGAGCTGCATTCACAAGGAGGTTTGTTAGTCTGATGTGGGCAGTGAACACCAGAGTTTCAGGTGTTGCTGGACGGTAACAGCTCCCACCTCTCTTGCGCACCATGCAAAAGGATCAAAGGGTTGTTGGGCAACCTTCAGCAGGCTGGGCTTGCCAAGGACCCAGCAGTGACACCCCTTGTCCCTCCCTCTTGGGGCTGCCCAGGCACAGGTGAGAGCCCAACCCTCTCCTCAACGCTCCCTGACATCAAAACTGTCACTGAAGTTTTGCACAAGGCTCAAGTGTACAACCTCTTGCAAGCGAGGAGGTCACAGCCCAGGCCCTGAGAGGAAGAAGTGGGTGTCAAAGAAATGGAAGAGATTTTAACACAGATTAGGCAAAATCTAACCCCTGTTAATCCCTCAGAGCAGGGCCACTGGTTTGTTATTTTTTCAATCTGTTCTGTATTCAAAGCAAGTACAGTTTTTTTTCTGTCACTATACCGCTATTGTTAACAACTATAAATGTATTAAAAACACAGGGGCATTTTAGTATGTGTATTGTGCATAAGAAATATTGTTACATGACAAGCTCCAATTGGCAAGTGAAAAGAGGTTTTATTGAAGGAAATAGCAGTAGCAAACAGTGAACTATGCAGAATAATGGTAATTGTTCCTTTAACATTGGCAGCGCGCGTTCACTTAATATGACTGCTCCTCTGTCTCTGCCTCATCCAGACCCAGAGGACCTGTTAGACAAGCAGGCAGCCACCTCTCTCTGGGATCAAGCTGTCAATGCAAACTTGCTTTCTTTCTATTTCTCCGAGCTAAGCTATACCCCCAGAGCTCCCGAAGCTTTTCCTGAGTGAAAGCTTTAAAAAAGCTCCATTCTAAATTACATCACACGAGCTGTTCTCTTCAGACTGACAGAACAAAAGCGGGAGGGGGGGAAATGCCAAAAGTACCATCTGAATGACTTGAGCTGCACAGGATGATTTACCTCCTTATGCTTTATCAGAGCAGGCAAACATCTTGACCTTGCCTACCAGAGCCTCATCAGTGTCCTCTAAACAGCAGAGAAAGTTTGTATCATGTGTGCTTGCAGTACAAATAGAATCATAGAATGGCTTGGGTGGGAAGGGACCTTAAAGATCATCCTGTTCCAAGCCCCCTGCCATAGGCAGGGACACTTTCCACCAGACCAGGTTGCTCCAAGCCCCATCCAGCCTGGTCTTGAACATTTCCAGAGATGGGGCATCCACAACTTCTCTGGGTAACCAGTGCCAGTGTCTCACTGTCTTCATAGCAAAGAATTTCTTCCTAATATCGAGTCTAAACCTACTCTGCTTCAGATCTAAGCCATTGCCCCTTGTCTATCACTACATGCCTTTGTCAAAAGCCCCTTCCCAGATCTCTTGTAGGCTCCCATCAGGTACTGAAGCCATTGGGTGGAGGCTTTTTGATTGCAACAATGGGGTCTTGGGTGCCCCATTAAGAAATGTCCTAATGGGGCCATGGTGCTTTATAAAATTTTGGATGATTTGGTTTCTAACACAGCCAGCTCATCGTTACTAGAAGAGCCCAGCCTGCGGGTGCTGTTGTACTCATCCTTTAATCAACAACACCCCAATTAATGGTCATGCTGAGGACTGCTGAGGGCCACTGCCAAAATCTGAAAGATCTCTCAGGTTGGCTTCAGCTGGGATTGTCCAAATGCCATTTTCAGAAGTAATTGGAGCAGATAAGCATTACCCACTTCTGCAGTGGCTGGGTAGAAAGCAGACAAATTGGCATAGCTCCCCCTTCAAAAGGGTTTCAGATGGTGTTAATTGATATGAGAAGCCTTGGTTAGGAAAACATCCTCAGCTGGGAGGGGAGAGGGCCACAGGCCTTGCTTCTCCTTTAGCAAATAAATAGAGGAAAGAGGGCAGAGAACATCATGGCAGCTCTCCAGGTAAGGTGCAGAATTGGTAGCCCTTGAAAGGAGGCAGTTTTAGGGTTGCCTGATACCAAAGTAATCTACTGAGGTCCTGCAAATGGGAAAAAGCAGCATTTGTGTGGCTCCTAAGCTGACCCTTTTGGGGTTCTTACTCAATTTCCATAAGAAAATGGTGGTGAGATTAAGAGCTTGTTCTCATACTCAAAAGCTTCTAGGCTTAGCCCCCTGCACAGCACTTCTGTGCTTGTTCTGGTGCTTTGAGTAAACCTTAAAATGTTTCTTTAGCATCATTAATACAAAAATAATCTCAATTTAAAGATGGGCTGAAGGCTGAAACAGATGAAAAGTATTAAGGACAAAGTGTTGCTTACATCCCCCAGTGGAATTAGACTTATTGAGCTAATTTTTTTTCATGGAACGTGCTACTTCAGTGTTAGCAGTACAAATAGAATCATAGAATGGTTTCGTTTCTTTCATAGAATGAAATGATGTAGTGCAGTGCCCTATGTTCTCTGAAGAGAAGGAGATGGGAAGGTGAAGGGTTTGCCTGACTTTCTAAGGGGCTGCCTAGTTTGAGAAAATAAGAATGAGAAAAGAAAGTTTCACTAAGCAGGAAAAGCTCCTCAGCTGGTGATGTGCCTGTGTTATCCCACATGGGTGTTTTGTGAACCTCAACACTGTTTTGTTGTCAGAGGAAAGAGAAAAGTCAAGCTATGTCCCCTAATAGACTTGACAAGTATGTTAACAATAACTCTTAATAGAAGTTGGGAGATACCCCTACCCTTTAAGGATCTAGTTAGTGTCCTGTGGCCTCTCACTGAGATGATCTCAGAGGTGTTTTCCAACCAAAATGATTCTATAATTTGGTGTTTTCCCCAGGAAACACAGCAATTTTCATACAGTCGACACAACTTCTCTTACCTAAAGGGGCAGAAACTGCTTGAGGATCCTGATGAAGCATTGAACCCCGAGTTTCTGAGTGAGTAAAGTTTGTCTTTTACTGGCTTTTTTTGGTAGCTCATGTCTGAGTTTTCTTTATGTACCCGACCAGTGGAATGAGTCTGCCTCGATCCATGAGGGACCATCCTAATGTCCATCAAAGGTGATGGAAATGTTTGGCTGCAGGGCAAACTGTATCAAGTGTTGTATCCAATTCCTGCACCAAAATGAATATCTTAATTATGGAAAAGCTTCATTAAAATGATCACAACTGAGGCAACCACTGGTAATGAACTGTGTGCTTCATTACATCTCTGCTGCTACCAGTGGTACAGATGAAGATGCTGGACTTTTTGAAAGCATTGGATTAAGTTATTAAACATAACCCTAGTCCAGTTTTCTGAACCACAGATTTAGGATATGTTGAAAGTTCAAGTTTAGCTCGGCCATATTTATTTCTCTTTTTCAGCCTAGCAGTGCTTCCTACCTTTTAAGGTGTATTAGGCTTTTGCTCTGCCTTTCACCACCACAGCCTCTGAGAATCTCAAAATCACCAGCAATGGCAAAGCTGAAAACTTGGTGGTGTCTGTAGGACTGTGCTTTGCTCCTCTGCTTGGAGGGGAAGATGTAGTTCTTATCTAAATCACTGAATATTTGGGTGGCATTGTGATCCCAATGGATGTGGAATTTTGAGTCACACAGTCACACTAAAATAATGTTTTGCAGTTTCTTTGGCAAATCTTGATCTGAATGCAAATTGTGGATAATGCTAGCCTACCATGTAAATCTCAAGTTGTGCTTGTAATTATGCCAACTGCTATCTTGCCTCATTGTAAAATGAAGAAAACATGACCTGGAGATAACTTTCAGATAACAGGCAAGGTGCCATGGTCCTATTCCCAGAGTCTCCATTCCAGCATAGCAGGAGAGCAGTGAAGCTTCTTGTGGCTTGGGGACAAATGTGCTTGTAGACAAAGGCTTGTGAGTCTCTGACACTTTTTCACACGCTAGAAGTTGAGTTCCTGGGGATTATTTTGCTTATGTATCCCCTTGACTTGCTTGTGTATCCCCTTAATATCCCCTGGGTGTGTCTGAGAAGGGATTAATTTGCTTTTGCCACCATGCAGACCACACTGCCCCCTGCTCCCACCCACCTGAGTCACATCCTGGGTTGCTCTGTCTGGTGCACTGCTGGCTGCAGCCTTTGGGGGTGGACTGAAAAAATGACTTATTCCCATCTGGAGGTCCAGAAAATTCACTTAGAAATCTGTAGATAACATTTCTCCCTTTTATTCTCCCAGAATGTGTAAGACAAGCTTTATGCTGTCTTCGAGCTCGCTAAAAAGGGAACAGAAATTTGTGCCTTTTTCCACGTGTTTATTTTGAGTCATGGTTCTTCTGGGAAGGGTGATTTGTTTGTCTTTCCATGACAAATGACAATGGTTTAAGTTGCATCTCTGCCAACCTCTTTCTAAGTGGTTTCAAGTAGTTTACTTACAGGGATTATTTCATCTGCCACAGAACATGAGGCAGCTCTGAGGTAGTGTCTAACTTGCACTGAACAAGACCATGGAAAGTCAGCTTAAGGCAGGAAATTTAAGGTTCAGTAGACACTAGGATCACAAGAGCATGGAGTGATGGTTTGCAAGTGTGTTGCACTTAGAGAAAAAAGAAATTATTTGACTTTTCCTCTCCTGATGGCACCAGGAAGACCAGGAAAGGCTCATAACATTGGATGTGCTGACTGCTTGAATTCTGCCTGTCCCTCAATGAGTGGTTGTGCTATTTAACCCCCTATGAAGTGGGGATATACGGTACCTAAGCATGTATGATTTGGTGCTGAAGTCATTGCTGTAAGTTAATACAGGCTTTGTAAATGTCACTGTCAATGCTTGTGGTTGCCTTGCTGAGCTTCAGAAAGAGCCTGAAAATTCTATGCAGCAAACTTGTGCAGCTCTCACAGCTTATGGTCACTCGTTATCTACAGCAGGAGGGTCAGACTTCGGAGACTGCAGCTTCTTTCCAGCCTGCAGGTTTCCTCCCCCTTCAAGTCTGTTTTTTAATCTTGCCAGTACCCTGCCTTCTGTTTAAAAGCATTAGTAATACCAAATAAAGCTAAAGACGCTTGTTATAACAACTAAGTTGTTTCCTTTTTAATCAGAGCACATGCTTATGCCAGGTTTGGCATGAAGAATCTGTGTAAGTGTTTGGTTCAGGGCACAGTAAGCTGATCATTTGTTAGAAGTGGTGCATTACATATCATTTTGCTTTTAGTGGTACAATTTACTGGGAGGTTGGTACAAGTATTGGTAATATAATTTTTGCTTGGTTGGAGGTGGTTAAAGCATAAAGAATGGAAAATAATTCTATTGCCATGTGTGCTGAATTGTGGTTTGGTAGCAGCAGTTGTCTGTAGCTAAGTGGCCATCAAAACCTTTCTTGGGGTGGCAATAAATTATAAGAAAATCTTCTGAAAATATCAGTTTTCAAAGAGTAAAAGATGCAGCAATTATTGTGACACAGGTTTGCAGTCTGTTTCTGATTATCTTTTTGGCTGGAGAGTTGGGGTTTCTAATTGTAAGGTTAAGGAATCCTTTTTATCTATCTCTTGCCTCCTAATCCTATGCTAGACAGTATTGATTTCTGTGCCTTTTGTCTTCTGGGGAAGGAGACAATCTCTGGCTCATGCGAACATCTTGTTAGAGTCTGCTGAGGATTAGGGGGTGTGACAGTTTTCTTGCTGAGCCTTTTTATTGGGGATTTTTATGCCTGCTTTTCTGGGAGGTCTTTGAAATGTCTTTTATGTAGCAATCATTTCACTCTTTCTTTGTTGTCTCAAATGTTGAGGCTGTATTCTTCTCATCTGTTCCTGTTTATATTCCATACTAGCTGGTCATAACAGTTTAGCTTGAAACTATCATCACACTGTGTGCTTCTGAATCACAGGAGTGTTGCTAACTGCTTGAGGACGACTGCAAATTTGAGCTTTTTTTTTTTTTTTTTTTTTTTTTAGGGCATCTGAAGATTTAGCATGCTATTTTAGTATGAAATACTGATAAAGAGGTTCCAGATGAAAAACAGTATGGGAGCTGGACTTTGCAAGCATCCTCAGCCAGGTATAGGCACTTAAAAATGCTCCTGCTCTAACGAGAGAGGTCCCCCTTAGGGTGGTGCTCATCATTCCAGCTCTACCTGATAGGTGTGAGAGGTATCCAGTCTGGCCTAAACTCCTGCAGAAATCAGTGCCAGACAAGCCCATCCTGCTGGGAAGTCACCACACCTTGACTGAAGAGATTAAGCCAGGAAAAAGTCTTTTTTTCTGGAAGTCTGGTTTTGTCCCTACTTGCATTCCTCCCCCGTGCATTTGGCTACAGATAATTATCCAGACCAGAAACCAAACTTCTCTGTAGTCAGATGTTTGACTAATCCTGGCCAAAGAAATGAGAGAATTGTAGCTTTTCATAAGGTTCCTCTTCTCAGTTTCAGGGAGTAATGGGTTCTGTCAATGTACTTCAGTACAGGTAAAGCAGTAGATTTGTTTCCTAAAACTTTTATTAAATCAATGCTTCTGTGTCTTGAGTAACTATCTTAAAACATATGGACTTCCCCTATCTTTGTAAATGAGATGGTATTTCTGACACTGTGTAAGTTCAGGTACCAGCTGGGCAGATCCCAGATTTAAGGTTAGGCAGGGAGCCAGGGTTATGTAGCCTTGCTGATAATGAAGATACGGGAGACAGGCTTCTGAGATATTCATATGGCAACACTGGTTGCATCACTTTCCCCTTTGATAAGATGGAGGTAAAAATGTTGATATTGTGACTTCATGACCAAAACTGAGTGACTGATGTGCACAAGATGCTGTTTCAAAATATGAATCTAGCTGAACTCCTATTTATTTCACTAAACAGTGCATCATAGCTTTGTGGAGGAAGAAGCTACCTGCATAGCTGCTTATTTTTTGCTGTGATAAATACTCTCCTGAAAGCTGGTTTCCTTTTTTTCCTCTCCCTACCAAAAATTTGCCCCATATAACAGCACTTCCACCTGCCTTTGCTTACTGCCTTTCTATGCTAATTTTTAGTGTTGAAAGCCATATTTAATACAGTTCAATTTCACACATAGCCACAAACCCCATTCTTCCAGATATGACCTCAGTTTATTTTATATCACACATCTTTTTCTTAAGGTATTTTATACATAGCATAATATGCAATGATACGGCACTGATGTTTATCAAAATTGTTTTACACTGCACTTATTTCTATTCCTGTCTTTTGGATCAAGTACAATACAGCTGCAGATTAATACCACCTTTTAAAATGGGCTTAATGTGTTTATTTTCTTACCACATTCACTTCATCCACTAACTTGTTATATGGATTATATTTAATGGGAATCTTGTGGGACTATCAAAGGGCATTTATTTTCTATTGAAATAACAATTAAGATAACACTCAACTAATATAGTAATCAAATAAACCTGACAAATAACAAAAACTTTTTTAAAGCTGCAGAGGCATGCTAACAAATCTATTTGATCAATATATGGGATGTGAAAAAAGAGGAGACAAGATTGACTGATGAATAAAATGGAACTGACACAAATAGGCTGACAGCCAGTCGCAAGTCTCTTTAGGGCAAATGCAATTAACTTAGAATAATAGACTCAAATTTGATGGTTAGAAATGCATTTTTATTAACAATCACAGCCTGAATCATTATGCACTCTTATGAATAAAATTGTAGTTATACTGAAAGTCTGTGTATACATGTATGCATGTACGTACAAAAAAGCCCTGTTGAAGGAGAGCTTTATTTTTGTGACAGAATGGTTGTGTGGGATTTAAAATATAAAGCATACACAAGTATAAATCTAAATATTCAAACCAGTGATATAAAAATCACATATGTGCTGTGCTAGTATTAATGATAAAGGCAATAAGCATTGGTCCCAGGACTGCTTGTTCTTTTGGGATGTGAAATTGCAATCAGGGATTTACAGATTTCATTCTGAGGCAGAGAAGTCATTACTAGAAACATAAGCTCATTCTCTTTCCTTTAATAGCTGTTTTAAATCATTCATTTAGAAAATACATTAACTATTTATTGTATAGGCAGTACATTTCTATTGGCATTTCATTTTCATGCTTTTTTATAATCCTTTTTAGCAAATTATTTTATTAAAAGAAGATTAGAATTAGCAAAAGGATCCTACCAATTTTTGAAAATGCTACTCTTGAAGAAGGGTATTTCCCATTATTAACAGGTATGCAGTATTACAACTTTAAAGGAAGGGAAGAGATTCAATTGCTAATGTGTCCTTTTTCTTCTGACCTTCATTGCAGTGGCTGATTGCTATTTGTAAATTGCTTTCAAAATTATTAATCTCATTTAATTTCAGAATAAATACATAATCTTCTTCTTTTCCCCTTCCAAAAATCCTCGGGCTTTAGATATGAATAGAGCTGCCCATAGGATATGTTATGGTGCAGACATCTCTTATTTGTGGAAAAAGAGGAAAACCACCACTTAATGCAGGCAAACACTACATGGTAGTAGCAAAATACAACATGAATATGAAACCATGATACTTGCAATGCTTGGTGCTTAAATATCTTGAGAAAAAGGTAGAATAGCAGGAAGTAAAACTGGACTGGGAATAATTTAAATCTGGATTTCTCCAGGTTCATGTTCATAGTGGACTGCTGGCTGGGCAGGGACAGGAGAGCAGCAAGACATGATGCTCTAGTTGCCTACAGCAGGACAAACCTCACTCTGGTCCTCAGAGAGGTCCTGGGGTTGCTGAGATGGATCCAACCAACATCCATGCTTGGTTTTCTCTACCTTGCAGGTGATTTTAAGCCTTCCCAATTCTGCAAAGTGAGAAGTGCACAGACATACCAGGGAGGCAGAACACCTCCTGCCTGGGAAGGGAGAGGCTCATGGAAAACATCGAGAACAGGGATGGTGTCTGGCTGGGGACCAGATTTTTCTGGTAAACACCTGGTGTCTGGGGAATTTGTCATTTTGGTTTTCTGCCTCTAATTAGCCTTAAACTCATTGCCATGAGGAAAAAAACTTCTTGGGAACTCCAACAGTTGCTGGAGATGTTCCAGCCATTTCTTTCTCTCCTAATCTATTCTGGATAGTCACAGCAGCCCACCACAACACTGTGAGCTGGCTGCTTGAGTAGCTGGCGTTGCCTGTTCTTGGAGATAAGATGGATGGATCACATGTTGCTCCAGCACCACCAAACCTGGTGTGTGCCTAAAATGGCAATAATCCTGTCGGTTCTGGCAGAGTTGTTTTACTTTGACCCAGAAATTGTTGCAAAATACTCCAAGACTTGGATTGGTGAAAATTTCTTGCAGATCTACATTTGGTGGAGAGGGAGTTTGAGTAGTCCAACCTGTGTTACCTATTTAATCTCCTTCTTTGTAGACATGTTAGTGGAGACTGATGGAGGAAAAGCTACTTTTCTGAATGTGTTGCTAGAAGAAGAATGTTCTTTGACCACAGTCACTTCACATTTTTAATGAGAAACAAGTCTTACTAAACTTTGAGTTACTTTAGGTAAGCAGACCAAGGAAGAAAGGCCAGATGATCCCCTGATTTGGATGGGGCAGCTGCTTTAGAGTCAGTGTACAACTACTGTGTGGAATTGGGGCTGTGGGCTCAGTTCTGCCAACTTGTTGGGTTTAGGATACTGAAATTAACTTCCCACAGTGTTTCCTGATGGGAGAGAAAGGAGGCTCAGGCCCTGCATGATGATAGACTAATTCTCCACCGATACAATCACCCAACCAGAACAGGAATGACGCATTCTATCCATAAATATCTTGAGGCCTTTGTGTGATCACTTAAACTCGTTCACACCAACCTCATCTCATTTGCTTGAATGGCCTTTCTCCTGAGTTAGAATGATACATGTAAGAGAAAATCCAGGCCCTTAAAAAATAAAATCATAATTAGATTCTTTTAATAGCTGCTCTATTAAAAAAAGTCAGATCTTCAAGAAATACATTAGCAGAAGACAATGCGTCTAAGTACATTGGGGTTTTTTTCCTAACTCAGCAGCCATAGGCTTGTTGCTGAGGTTTCTATTGGCATTCATGTTCCATATTTTTTATATTGCCTTCTCAGAAATTATTTTGTTTGAAGAAGATTTGTTTAAAGAAGATTAGTTACCAAAACGTAACTACCAGGTCTTGAAAACACTTATTCTGAAAAAGATATTTCTCCCCAGCACCTGCCACTTTTGCTCCACTCCATCTTAAACCTGCTCTAGTTCTGAACTCTGATTTCACCGTTTCATGCTCCCAAAATATTAAAAGATTACATTCCCCATCGGTTTACACTTTCCTCAGTTTTTCTCTTCTACAAATATGGCTTGGCCAAAACGCTCTTGATGAAATAAAAATACTTTTGCTTTGCTTTCTGTTCACCTCATCCTCGAGCAGGTGCCAGGCAATCTGCGGCAGCTCTTCTGCTACCTGAGAAATGTTCAGATATAGAAACACCAGGCCAGCCTCTGTTGTCACAGCATGGAAAGCCAAAAATAGATGACATGAGAACATATTTCTTCCAATGAAAATTTTTGCAGCTACGTGAAGTCTTCAGATAAGCAGGTTTTAGTGTTGGAAGAGAATAGTGTTGGAATGAAGAATCTAGACTGTACATTTATAATATAAAAATAGTCTGTATAATATATGCTTAATTAGATAGAGTTAAGCGTATTTGAATATTCCTCCTTCCAGTGGTGAAGAATTGTGGCAACAGCTGGTCTTCCATGTCAGGTGTATGTTTCCTCCTATTATTATGGTTGGAAAGCCACAAAATAAGTAAATTTCTTCCAAAAGCCATGTTTATAACATATTTAGTTTGCCCTTCCCTGGTTTGCTGTGTGATTCAGGACTGTTCTGAAGGCTGGGTTGCACCAGACATCATATTGTGTGAGGGCCACTGGCATGGGGGAGGATGGAATATTTTAAAGCTGAGGAATGATGCCAAAAAGAATCACAGGTCATGCAGCTGCAAAGGATCTCTTATTTCAGCTAGACCCAGGCTTCATGGCATGAAAATCTCCGTGGGCTAACCCTTAGGTGTTTTCCCTCTCATTTCTCCTTAAACATCATTAAGTGACAGCGCCTGAAACACTTCCTAGGGCAGAACATTGCCTAATCATCCTTGCTTGGAAAATATTTCCCAAACAGTCAAGCCATGTTTCATTCTTCTCCCCAAATAAGCATAAGGGCAGCTGTCCCACAGTGAAAGTGGAAAGTTATATAATGGGCAAGTAATTCCAAGTGAAGTAAAGAACTCAGCACTGCAGATTCTTCAGAACTTGATATTTCTGGAATAATTTGTTTCTTCCTGGTCTTGGTGCTGCTGCTTACTTATGCTTTTCTTCACAGCAAAGGGTCACATTTTGTTCCCTCATGTGGTTTTCTTTTAAATCAAATTACCCTTAAAGGCACCCAAGGCAATTGCCATTTCAGTTAGGACCTAAGTAGGCTTGATGGATCTCTTATTTATAATAGGCAGTGTCAGTGGTGCTAGGACAAGGCTTGATTCTGCTTTAGCTTTTATGACACTGTTAATAAAGTTCTCTGGTTCCCAGATAACACGGAACAGGCCCGTTACTGCCATGCAAAATTATGGTTAAGACTCAGCTGGTGGTTATTGTCCTGTAAATGTTCAGCATATTTCAGTGGTGCATTAGCACAAAGTTGCTGGAGTGTCTGGTGATTTCTGCCATGGCCAGAAATCTGTCACACTAAATGCTCAGTGCAGATACAGGTGAAACGTTTCTGTCCCTGAGAACTTGAGGTCTAAACAGGCAGCTGAATTATGGTGATCTTACAGATGCTAATATGCAGTGTGGACACGGATTTATTTTTTCTGAAGAACACAAAAGCAGCTCAGGTAAAGTCAGGTGCAAAACTGTGTTCCCTTGAGTGCTAAACAGATGATGAAAAGTCTATTTTTTCTGCAGTTTTAAATAGTCTCAGCTATAGCCTTTATCCTCTATATTTTTAAAAAATCCTTGCTTCATTTTCTGCTGTCGTCAGGGAAAGGGCTACATTGATTCACCTTCTAGGTGGCTTTCCAGCTGTGTATGGTGTATATTTTTAATTCCTTTAGGTTCAGTTTGAATTGTTCATAGAACACTTATGTAATTTCAGTGAACGTTCTAATGCTCTCCCAAGAGAAGGTGAATTTGTGAGGCTTGTCATTATGCTTCTTTTCAAACAATCTCTCCCAAAATTTTAAGGAAGGAAAACCACAAAATTGCACTAAAATGGCAAATACCCCACCTATATAAAATGCTGCTTTCTTGTGCAAATAAGCAAAAGAACTGTAACTACCTTGGAATTCAGGGCAGTCTATGGAGTTCTGTGATTTTTGGGAACAGGCTAGCCCAGTACAATTATCCCCTCTGTCTGGAGCTCACGGAACCCTCCTCAGCAATTTTTCTTTCTGAGGGATTTATTCTGTGCTGCCTTAGTGAACGCAGTCAAACCCCAGCACATGAGCAGAGAGCTGTGTCTCTAAATCAAGGTGCTGCTCCCCAAAAGCCAAAGGGAGTTTTGCCATCGACTTTGATGAAAGTAGGAACAAGCCCTTTATTTGCAACTTAAAGCAAGTAGGTTAGAATTATGAAGAATGATTATTTAAAATAGCAATGATGTAATATCAGTGTCAATTCCATTATTTTAACAGATGTAAATTTGCTCTGCTCTTGAACTCTGGTGAATTTTAATGGCAATATTAAAGAGATACTATTAAGACTACTTAAAAGAACTATTTGTAAAAAGTGTCTCCAGTTGGGGGGGGGGGGGAAAGTTTAAATTGCTTTTTTATTCAGTCTGCACAATTATTTATTGAAGGGTTTTGTATATTACAAATTAATATGCATTAGAAGCTGAAAAGATCACACAATAATTCCAGTAGTCATTGAATATGGGAGAGCTTGCACTGTTTAGACAAAGCAAATAGAGTCTTTATCCAGCTGGAGTTTAGGCAGTCTTCACCACAGTGCAAATAAGGATTTTATAATGTACATTATGGACAATGTAGATGAAGAAATCAGCTTAAAGTCAGCTGCTTAAATAACTGCACTGTAAATTTCCATACATTCCAAGGCAAGAGCCACACCAACAACTCCAGTGTTGTACCTGGCTAACGGGGGCTGCTGTCTCTTTCCTGGCAGTCCAAAGGAATCCAGGATTTGGAGGTACTTACAGGATTCAGATCTAATTTTTAACAAAACCTGCATTCCAGTGGAGATACAGATAGGAGGAGGTCAGAGTGACCAGTCCTGGAGAAAGACCTCTTAAAATTTGTGTACAAGGCTGTGAGCATCTGCGTCAAAAATGTTTATTTTTTGGAGGGACAGTTTAATTTTAAAACCAATTCTAGGGCTTCAGTTCAGAGCTGATAAAATTAAATGTAAGATTTTGAACAGGCTGGTATTGCACAAACAAGGTTATCACAGGCCAGAAAAGTAGGTGTTGCCTTTTTTTTTTTTTTTTTTGAAGCGTGATGAAACAAATACCAGAAAATGAGACTGAGAATCAGGGAAAGCCACATTCTAACAAAGTACTGGCATTTTTATTAAGGGCTCTCATTTCTCTCATTAAAATCAATGTCAGTCTTTTGTGATTTTTACCTCATCTACAGCTATTAATTTTGGGTGCTAAAATTATTTCTGTTTATTTCTTGGCTATATGCAGAGTTCATCTTCAGAGTTCATCTTCATTAAGAAGTGCTGGGCACTGGAAACTGCAGTCAAGGGTCTCAGCTACCCATAAAGCTGAATATTTAGAATATCTAGGTATTACATATCCCTAAAGTAATCACACTTCTAAGTAATTGCTTCACCTCCACTCCTATTAATCACCTTCATGGAGCAAATAGGCTGCTTTACTGGTTAATGGCTGAAAAGGATTTGAGACCCTCAAATGAAAAGTAAAAATTTGTCAAGGTTTTTGTACCTCATAAGGGAAAGTCAGATGCCTGAGCAGAGCTGGACTTTGTGAATCCTTTGACCACACAACTGTTTCTTCTGAGTAAAGTCTGGGAATGCATACTTGGAAGAATTCAGCTTTGATCCTAGAGGAAATGTCTCTTTCCATTAGTTTTTATTTCCTCCTCTTGCTGCACACAAACTTGAATATTAGAAAGGGCAAGCCCATGAAACTTTTTTCCAAATTTCCCTCGGGGGGTGAATCAGGCTTCATCTTCAAGTGACAGTCTTTCAGTTGTGAAAAAAATTCTTTAATTCTGTAAAAGCCACCAAACTGACAACTCTAGGCTGACCTCCTGGGGCAGGAGAGGAGGTGGAGGGTGTATTTGACTGCAGCATCTGGTGTAAATTCACATACAGATAGATTTAGACATCACTGCATATAAATACAGTCTCCATGGGTGGAAAGAGCTTTTTTCTGTCAATGGAAACACACCACGACTAACGGGTTTTTTCTGTTTTCTGTGGATATAACAAGGTTTTCTATATTATGCAACAAACCATAATGATCAGCTGCTCCAAGTGCATCTCCTTGGCCACGAGGTCACCCTGGCTGTGACACGACTGACCCAGAGCAGAGGGCTCAGTGCAGCCTGTTTGTAGCACAGTTGACTCAAGCAGCTCCAGCTCAGCAGAAAGTTTCAAAGCAGAGCCAAATGCAGCCTAACAGGCAAGGCTTGCAAGAGTTTCCCTGCCAGAACTCAAACCCTGTGCTGCCAGTTTGCTTGTAACTTACTGGTATGGCCTACACAGCGCTCAGGAGATTAATAAATATATAATCCCATATCCCATTACCCCACGGTGTTTGAAACATTCCCCATTAACAAAATACAGTACAAGCAGGTAAAAATATCAATGCATCTCATTAGTGGGGGGAAAAATGGAAAATACGTAATATATTAAAGCCAAGTTTTGGGCTCTTGGGAGAAGTTCAGGGGGGTGGGGTGGGGAATGTATTTCTCCAGGTGGTCTCAAGTGGAAGGATAGAGTTTCTTGACTACACCAACAATTAGAAACAGGGCAACACAATAGCCAAGATATGGCCTCTAATCAAAACCAAGGCATTCTTCTTCTATCAGAAGCAGATTCAGCAACAGGCCTGAGCACAGGCCTAACTTCAGGCATATGAGTAATTCTGGTGACTTTACTCTTGAAGTCTTGGCCTAAAAAATCCTATCTGATGTTTTCATTCTGCCAGCATGTGCATAGGTTGTTTCGGGTTGCACAGCAACCTGCAGTGTCCTGTGCTCTGATTTTCTTCAGCAGTAATAGAGAGCTCGAGTGTGACAGAAATGAAGGTGGGGCTAAAGTATGGAGGGATTGAACCCTTGGGAAAAGTAATACGGGAAAACTGTGTGTGATGAATACGTGCACTGCAGACCCATAGCCTGAAAAATCAAACAGAGCAAACCACTCAAATCTTTGATGGCAAAATCTCTTTCTCCTATTTTATAGGAGTGCTGGAGACTGAAATCAGCACTGCAAAACACTGTTGGTGGGAATGGGAGAGGAACATTGGCATTCTTAATTTCAATGAGCAGCTTCTGTTCTCTAGGTCTTCATGGCTGACCCTCTGATAAACCACCTAAGCCTGGGCACAGAAAAGCAGATGTTTAATTTGTGTTTTGAGTCTGGGAGGACCTTAGTTGTTGCTGGATTCTGCCTGTAAGAGGAGGTTCAGATGGACCAAAATCCTTTTATCCTTGTAAGGTTGTACCCATGGCAGGGAGTGGGAACAAGATGGTCTTTTTAAGGTCCCTGCCATCCCAAAATGTTCTGTGATTCCAAGTAGATAAGCAGCTCTTACCTGATTTTTTTACTTTTTGTGTTGAAATAATCAAACCCATAATTCAATGGGTGTTTTTTTAGGGAAGCAGCTCCACTTGGTGTAGGTTTAAAGGATATAATGCACCACCTCTTGGATAAACACAAGCATGTAGTAAATCCTAACAGGCTTCTGACCATGGTTTGGGATACCTTGGGCAAAACCTGGAGTACCAGTTTTTACCTGGGATCTTTCTAACTCACTGTTAATGTAGTGTTTCTGGAAAGTTCTTTATGGGGAAAAAAAAAAAGAAAAACAGCCAAAGAAATGAGAAGCTTGGAACAGGAGGTCTGTTGGTTTTCTGCTCCCATAAATTGCCTGTGAAACACACGTGGCTGTTCTAGGGCTGGGTTGGGGGGACAATTCCCCTGGCACGGCAGCACCACATGTTCCTGCTTGTCCATGTGCTCCGTGCAGCTGGACAGTGGATCACATAACGCTGTCAGTGCCAGCTGGCCATCCCTGGGGGCCCCCAAAACTCTAAATAGAGTGGGCAGAAAAACCTCCTGGAGGCACAGCACTACCTGTGGGAGCAGGAATGCTTGAGCCAACTGCCCAAGCCTGGTAGTCAAGGTTCCTTGACGGGTGGCCAAGCCTGGCCTAGGATGCTTAGCTTGTCCCAGGCTCTTGGCCATGGTCTCATGCCCAGGGCCTGGATGTCTGCCAGAGTGGCTAAGAGGTCACTGGGGGTGGCCTGGGGGCTGAGGGCAGGCTGAGGAAGCGCTGTGTCCTGCAGACCTAAGGGCAGACTCCTTGTAAGGTGCTCAGCATAACTGGGGCTCCCAAATGCTCTTGCTGACACTGCACTGAAAAAATCATTCTGTGAGCAGAAGGGGCACAGGGTGTGTGTGCAGCTAAGATTCTACTGTTATTTTAGTCTGTGTATTAACAGTTTTTCTTAAATTGAGAAAGGTCTTGACTATAAAGTCAAACTCTTGCAGGATCCATGCCTGGCCTTTCCAGTACCTGCGCTCCTGTGTGGTGCTGTGCTCACCCTTCCCATGTGATATCCCATCCCACGCAGGGTCCTGAAGCCCCTGCTGCATTCCCACCTTGTCCCTCTTCCTCCCTGACTCCAGGCAGCCCAGGTTGTGCTACCCAAGGGGATCCAGTTAGAAATGAGGGCACTACAGAGCCAGCCAGCAGGGACATCCGGCCATGGGACGAGTGACCTTGAGACACCACCCCTTTGAGGTTCCTCAGCAGGAGTAGATGGAGATGAAATTTTTGGCAGGCAGGATGAGAGCCAAGGGAAGATTAGGTTAGATGTGGCCCAAAGGACACTACCTAGACACGTGCACCATTTATGTTCCCAGAGGTGATGAGCATGCATCGTTGTAGTCCAATCATCCATTGCTCAATGTTCTGACAAGTTTTTGTTTTATGAAAATGTACAGAGATTAAAAAAAAAAACAACTTGGGAAAACTGTGGCATTTTACATATAAATCAGTTTTATTCTGTGTGAAATTTAACTGAAATGATCTTAATGATTTATGTAAAGTGAAATATTGGGTTTTCCTTTTTCTTTCTCTTTTAGCCCTGGTCTCACACAGGCATATTAATGATTATTTGTCAAAGTCACACTGTTTGCTTACAAGGTACGAAGGCTTTTTAGACACTATAATGACAGCTTTTGATTCACTTGATAATATTTAGAATAAGCCATAAAAGCCGATCTCTGAACGAACAGACCGCTTTTATTGGCTTTTAGTGCTATTACTGCTATCATAAGTGGTAAATTGGCCTAATGCAAGTAATACTGCTGTGTCATACTGTAAAAACCACTGCTTAGTTTTTATATTTTATTTATTTTTCATGAAAAAATTTCAAGGCATGGGGACTGTACCATCCTTCTACAAGTATTGGTGATTCCCTCCAAGCTTCCACTGCTGGTTGGAATTTCTTTGCTCAGTGATTACCATTTCTGATGGAACAGGGCTGATCATAAAGTTGGGGACCAGGAGTGTGAGTGGAGTGAATATCTTCCTGAAGCTCATGGGCTATTTATTTATTTAAATCCTAAATAAACCAGGAAAAGAAAAGAGATTGCTTAGCTGGAAGCTGAATTGGATATATTTCAAATACTTTATGCTAGATTTTATATGCCTTGTTTTATAATAGCAATAGTATTTTTTTAAATAGTAAGCACTTAAAATATCTGCTGACAATAAATTTGGTCACCACGTCATCTAGCCAGAATGACTACCAGGTGCCATAATTGCTTTTTCCTATGATTCTCTTGGCTTTTTTCCCCTAATCTCATCACCTCTTCTATTGTTTTGCCCACTCCTGGAATATTAGCATGGATTTCAGAGATTTAAAATTAACCTACAAGTTCTTTTTCTTTTAATAAGGAGATTTGTATTTTTTTAGTTTTTATAGATGAGGGAAACTGTTGAGAAAGTGAAACTGAAGAGACTTGAATTGACTTGAGTTTCCATTCTTTTATCTTCCCCCTTCTTCCCCTTTGCCCGTGAACTTCCATAGTGGATACTTTTCAGTGGTTCTTGTTTGAGGGGAAAAGGTGCTGTGTGTTTTAAATTTAGTTAAAACCTGAATATTCTGAAGGCAAATAGAACTTCATCATGGTATACTGTGTGGTTATTAAAAAACTAGTCTAGTGACAGAGAAGTCTATCTGAGTAATAATCACTAACTTAACTTGGATGCATGCTTGAAATAATTATTCATATTCAAGATGCTGTAGGAACAGGAAGCATCATATTCCAATTTAAATTTTGGCATCCAAGCATTTGTGGATGCATGAAAGCATTTTGGCACAAGTTTTAGTTGCCATGGGCTTGTAACTAAACACAATTTTTGGTGCTAAAAGGGTTTTACTTCTATTTAAGACAACTGTCTTTACAAAGGTCACAAAGCAGAAAGTTCTCTAAATCTGATGTCTGAGTTTTCTTCAGTTGGAAGATATTGATTTGACCTGTATCTTACTCTGAGGAACTCAAGTGATCTTATCAACCCAAAATCTACACTTCCTTTAAATTACAGGTGCAGTGGTATAAGCAAAGAGTGTTCCTAGTTGCATCTCTGTGCAGTAGCATCTTCTTTCTTTTGAAGTTGTTTGTAGATATATTTCAGCAGGAAGAACATAATCTGTCACTAATCAGTTCTCTCATGTCCCTACAATACCATGGCAGTGTTTGTTTTTTTTGTAGAGCACAGCAGTGAGTGGTGCATCTATTCCTCTATCTCTGGAGCCCACTGATGTGTTCAGGCAGAAGTTTTTCTTCCTGGGCATATTTCTGTGCTGTGTGTATTCATTTATATGTGAGAGAAGACAACATTATCATGTTTAACTGCTGCAATCATAAGCACATTAAGTAGACAGATAATAAACAATCCATCTGAATTTATGATTAAGTTAATTGTGTCTGTGTTTTTCTAATGTGTTTATTCAGATTAAAGACTGAAATTAGAATGAGACTACATAATCAAGAGACCCTAAGAGACTGTTTGACTCCTATAAAATAAAAATTAATTTAGTTTAGGGGGATAACAAAGATCTCTGCAACACTGAAATATCACTTAGGTGGTGAAGAGGCCCTGTGCAATTCTCTTTAAAGAGATGAATCTCAGGAGTAGTAAGAGTTATTAAGGAACTCAGCTGGCACTGAGGGCTTTAGCACCTCATTTTTGCATGTGCCCTTCTGTTCAGCAGGCAGCAGAATCCCAGGTTCAACCTTCTATACCGTGCATGCAGAGGGTCAGGAAACTGGGACCACTAAATTGAGGGGATGGGTGAGGAAACAAGGAATTAAAGGTGGATAGGGTGCTGAGAACACATCTCAAGGATTTTCCACTTTCTACTGATAGCTGAATACTGTCCCTGCCAGGAGTTAGAGCCCATCTCCTGCCCTTCACTCAGGTGTCCTTCCCTCTGTTGCTCAGGTGTCCTTCCCTCTGTCTCTCTGGAGCAATGAGCTCAAAGTGGTCAGTCTGGACTGAGCTGCTTGGGAATCTCCAAACCGTGATATTACACAGAGTCTCTGATAGCTGGGGATGGGAGTTTTCTTCTGGAAGGAGTGAATTTGAGTACTTTCATATGTTCATGTGCTCTGAGCGCAGGTCTGAAGTCACAGATCTAATCACCAAGCTCTTCTCAGAAGGGTTTTGTGTCCAGGATTATATTACTGGTCATTTAGAGCAGTCACTCTTCATATCTCTTCCCATTTGGACTTAGTTCTAAATACTTATTTCCAAAATAGATGGAAAATAATTGTCTTGAATCAAAGTGAGCAAGAAATACTTAAACTAATTTCAGTTCTGGTCTTTTCTCCTGTAATATCTTTCAAAAGCAATAGACCACCAGCCTGCCCAGAATTTAGCCCATCCCCACAGCATTTTGTCTTGAGTACTTGGAGGCCATTGTATTTTAGAGAATGATTGCAAATCTTCAGTGAGAAGAGGGGAGATCTGTTTTTTTTCATAACCTAATTATATTTAATCTAAATATTTAATTGAATGTCTCCAATAATAAGGATTTTGCTGCACCTCTGTATGACTGTGGCTGTCAGTTTGGCTCTACATAGCAGTGTCTGACCTCCCAGGCCTATAAAACACCTTCTGAAAACTGGCTTTGAATAATCCATGATTATTCTGCCTTCTAACCCAAAGTAAATCAGGCCTGCATAGTTTTTGTTGTGATGGGCTTGTACCACCTCAGAGCTAGCAGACCAATCTGGCATTTGACCCTTTCCTCTATGAACTGAGGTGGGAAAATGAGCTGTGGGTTTGTTCCTCCTGCTGCAGCGATGCTCTGAGATGTTTAGTGGTATCTATTCTTAAGCATATTGGGACAAATCAGATTTTTTGCAATGCAGTGCAGCTCTGTTGCTTTAATGGAATTACTCCTTGCTTTGACACTGACCCTTAGGCTAAGATTTTCCATGCACCACTTTGCCATCTTAAGTAGGCAGTGCTATGGAGCCCTTGAACATGTGGGTTCTGCTTTAATGTTTGTGTTGCTGAGATCCTCAACAACTAAAGAGTGTCTGTAGTGTTATTACATGTTCTGTTCTACTGACACAGCTATGGGCAAAATTCGGAATATTTTTCCCAACTACAGCAAAGAATAGAATTGGTCTGGAAAACTTCCAGTAGTGAATGAACAATATATTCAAGTCTTCCCCAGCACTGGCAGTTGAATGAAATAAAGTTTTCCTTTGTAGAACGGGTTTACTTCAGGAAATCTAATCTAAATAAACATTCACCTATGTTTTTATAATAGGTATCCAGGATATCCACACATAGGAGCTTGACTTTAAACCTTTAAAACTTTATCGCCCAGAGAAGTGCCCCTGTCTTTACTGTGCATCCAAAGTCTGACATCTTCAGGGATCTTCCAGCTCAAAGATCAAGGACCCCTCAGTTTATAACACTGTAATTAGGAGTGGTGAGCTGGGACCATTGCAGATTTCATATACTCCCTCTCCATTGGAAGAGTCTTTAAATCTGCTGTTTTACAACTGAAAGGAAGGGTTGTCTTCATTAATTCATTTGGTCATAGTCCTGAAGCTGACAAGGCATCTTCCAGGAATTTGAGCCCCCTGGGATCCTTGTCATCAGTTTTTAAATGTGCTCTTTTTTTGTGTGTGTGGTGTTCTTATCTGGAAACAGTCTGCTTGGATTAGAACATTCATCTGAGAAGCATTTGGCATTTTCTGTTACATAAAACTGAGAAGTCTTTCTTTGCTATCAGTCTTCTATAAAGCTTTTCAATGCAATGACTTAATTCAGGCTGAAAGAAGAGAGTGAAAAAAGCTTCTGGACCCAAGTCAGCAAAATTCAGGAAACAAGTGTCCAAGCTTGTATGTAAAATTGCATTCACTGACTTGTGAAATTTTAGAAAGAAATTCTAAAAATGTCATTTAACTCCCTAAATGAAGGGATTCAAGTCAGATCAAAACACTCTACTGAGAATAGTCTCAGCAAAAGTACAAGCCTTGTACTTTTACTCAGTCCTCCCAAACCAGGGATAAAACTGGAATGTTGTAAAAACTGGGAAATTCCCTGAGTGTCTCCAGGACAACTCTCCTTCTACAAAACCAGTCTCATGGCGTTATGTCCTTCCCACTTTATTAATGCTTGTAAAAGTCTCCTGAAGCCCCTGGGTAAATGAGAGAAGAGTGTTCTGGGAAAAAGGCATTTTTGAGTGCTGCCATATAGAGAGGTTTTCCTCTTATCCCAGGACCAGGCTGTGGGAAGTTTTGGTGAAGTCAGGAATAGCCTGCTCCTGTATTGGATTTCTGGGATGTACCATGAAGAAATGTGGCCCGGTCTCACCCAGTGGGATTAATACTGGAATAAGGTATTATTTGAATAATGTCACTACAGCCAGGTCTATGATATAAGTAAATCTCTCTTTCCATATGAAATGTAGTCCTTTTAAGGGTTGAAATATAATCCTGAACAGAGGCTCTATTTACCACTTAAGCCCTATTTTATGGTTTAAGTACTGACCTTGCACTGACCCTCAGTACAGGGCTGAATTTCACCCTACAGCGAAAATCTGCTGGCCCGAGCAGTGGATTAAAGAAATTGGGGCTAGACTTTTTACTGTTTGCAAGACAATGAAAACAGGCTTATTTTAGACAAAAATGTTTCTGATTTATGAGAATTTTAGTGCAAAAAGGGGCTATTTTGGAGAAAGTCTTGAGATTAGAATTTCAGTTATATTTTTGGCAGGAGAGCAAGGAAGCCATTTCATTAACTTTTCACTGGAAGTTATATATGGAGGGCATTTGTGTACACAGCTGGGCAGCATAAAACAGGAGGGCTTTGTGTGAAAATATCCTGAAATGAAATTTCATTTCTGTGTGACTTGGATCTGCGTTCCTGGGCTGCCGTGGCCAGTTTGGGATGAAACCATGGGAGGGCAGTGTGAGGCCCTCGCACGTGTTTTCCCTTGTGTTTGCAGTGGGTGCAGGAATAGCGAACAGACCACCGCGGTCCCTGTGCAAAATCAGTGTCACCTTTTATAGCTTTGTGTCCGTCAGATAAGCGCCCGCCTGCTCCCACGGATCCATATGGCTGTAATCATCGAGTGATGCTGAGAGATTTGTTTGTAAGGAACTCCAAAAGCCACATGCTGAGGCTGGTGTGAATTTAGCTCTGCTTTGACCTCCCTCCTTTCCCACCAGATGGCTGCTAATCTGGCCCTAAATCACTGCCACGGTGGAAAGAGCCCCCGGCCCTTGGGGAAGAGGCAGCACCGTGGCCGTGGCTGTGCAAGGTGGGACCATCCCAGAGTCAGCTCCTGGGAATGCTGCTCATCCTTGAGCACTGCCTTTCAAAGGCACGGCTGGTGCAGCCTTCAGATCTCTCAGAACCCTCTGATGGCCAGGTTTGGTTGGGGGCCCAGAGATGCTTCTTGTTTGGGGTGTGATGAGCTGCTTGTTGCACACGGAACCCCAGAGTGGTTTGGGTTGGAAGGGACCTCTAAGGTCACCCAGCTCCAGCCCTGCCAAGGACAGGGACACCTTCCACTAGCCCAGGGTGCTCCAAGCCCCCCAGCCTGGCCTTGGGCACTTCCAGGGATGCAGGGGCAACAACCACAGCTTCTCTGGGCACCCTGTGCCAGGGCCTCACCACCCTTATAGGGAAGAATTTCTTCCTAACATCTAATTTAAATATCTCCTTTTTTCTTTTTTTTTTTTTTTTTTTTTTTTTTTTTTTTTTTTTTAATTTTAAAACACTTCCCACTTTTCCTGTCACTGTCTCTCCATGGAATCTTGTGAGTACATCAAACAGGTGGAGACACAAGGCCTCGCAGAGGACATTTCTCTAATATTATCTTCGAGTTATATTGGCTGTTCTTTATTTATACGTGTACATTCCTATTCCAGGCACTGTCATTTATGCTATTTTGTGCATGTCAGGGCAAAATGTGCTTAAGTGGGGATAACACATGAGGATTGCTGCTCTAGTTTCTCATGGCAGATAACTTTTGCAGTGCTTCTTTGCTAACGAGCCCATGTTTTGCTGTGCCCTGATATTTTCTAAGCACTGATGTGTGGATCTCTGTATCTCCACCCAAAACTGCCTCCCATCTCCAGCAGCCCCCATCTCCTTCCCGTGGCAGGAAGAAAGCATCAATAGCTGTCTCCACTCCTGCACAAACTGGTTTTGCTGTTACATCCAGGCTTTCCCTGGGTTGGTTCGCACCAGTGCTGAGGTCAGACAAGCAGAGCTGCCTTTTCTCCATGCTCCTTCGTACTGATTCTGGTTGATTTGCATGTGATGGTCTGATGCACACCCTCCAGATGCAGAGTTTCTCATCTGTTGTGTGGTCTTTAGAAGTAATAGTCCTGCAGAATATTCCATACTATCAGAAAACATTGCTAGTGTATAAATTCTTTACCCTGAGACATCTTGGAATGGAACTGTAAATATTTCACCATCCTTGTTCTCACTTTCAGCCCTGTGAGTCTTTCATGTTATTCACATCTAGACTTCAGTGCTAAATGTCTAAAGAGATAGAGATGTTTTGGGACTTTTTAAAGTCTAAGCAAACCTAGAGCACACATTTAACACTCTTTCCCCTGTTTACATTTTTATTATTATTTCATTATGTTTCTACAATCTGCATGTGCTATAGAGGACCCTTCACCAGAAAAAGGCTTGTAGTACAACCAAGAAATAAAAGGAAAGGATAAATGTGTCATTGTCCTTTTAAAAAAAGACAGACCAAGGCCATGATTGTGTACATATTTCTGTTCCAGATTGTCCTGGCTTCTGCAACATTTTTTCCCCTGTGTCTTCTTTAACTCCCATCAGTTTCCTGGTGCATTCGTGGCAGGGGTGTGAGGGCACATCAGTGAGTAAAAATGACTTATTGGGAGGCAGAGACATGAGCTAAATTGTTTATGTTCTTCCTGCTGATAAGATATAACCCTGGATGCCCAGCCTACTCTTTTTCTGTAACACTTTTCACAAGGCTGGTTTGGTTTCTGTTTTGCTTTGGGGAAGTTTTCCTTCAGAACGAGGCTTTGATTTCTGCTCTTAGAGGGTTCAAGATAGAAGTAAATTATCTTCTTTCAAGAAAAAGTAGAAGATAAATAACTAGCAGCCAGACCAAAATCCCCCCTGCCCTGATTAAACAATTTCTAATGCTGAAAGACAACAAAAATTTATAGATAACCTTATTTTGCTGTTGACCCACTACCAGTCCATGAGCTTTTACTTTCCAAAGCATTAGGAAAAAACGAAGTCTAGGAAAGACACTAAAACCACAGCCTAGTTGTTTATTTCTGATACTATGTGGTTCATGATTGTTTCTTTTAGAAGGAACAAATAATCAATACAAAACCATGAATAAAAATAACTTTTCTTTAACACTGGATGCTAAAAGAACATATAGTCTTCTTACTGTGCCTGATGGAAACAGTACAAGTCTGTTCTCCACAATTCTTTGTTTATTGGAATGCCTGAAATCTATACATGAGGTATTTTTAAAACATTTAAACATAGAAGTTAAGCTTCTGCTCCAGACAATTTGTTTCACCATATTCTAAAATCCCAGTGCATGCCACAGAAGTGCTTAAAGCAAAGAAACAACAACAAATTTTTTTAAAAAAACAAACTTCAATTTAAGATAAAATAATTTCCATATTCTTATTTCAAGTAAAATTTGCTTTTCCCATGAGACACACTCAGTTATTGACTCAGCTGCTGTAGAAGACCTTCAAGGCCAATTCTGCTCTGTGGCACTTTGGAGAGGAGGAGTGCCAATAGTCAACACTTGGCTCTTTCTGAGAGATTGCAGCTCCTCCAAGCACAGAACAATCAAAATGTTGCTAATGATCCTGCAACTCTGCATGGGGTCTCTCCTTAGGAACTGGGGAAATAAAACCTTGTGAAGGAGCATCTCTGAGTGAAACAAACTCGGGTAATGTACAGATGTGAGGGATGTACCTGGCTCCTGGAGGAGGTCTGCACCAGAGGATAAATAACAATATGGGACTCTGAGGGCCCTGCCATCAGCCTTACCCTGTTCAGAGACACCTTAAACTCCTCTGGACTTTCATATCCCTTTGTAAAGTCACAAATCTCTTGTGTTCTGCTCTCTGATGATGGAATAAATATTCCGTTCAGTTACATGTTTGCTGGTTGCTCACTCAGCTGTATCCCTCTCTGGGACACTCAAACTAAAAAGTTTCTGCTTGCAGAGTTGTTACTGAATGTAACTGAGCCCTTGCAAGCAGAGACTTTTGGATGTCCAGCCAAGGCAAGTCAGCCCTGCTGGTCGGTGAGCCCCGTTGGTCAGCGAGCCCCGTTGGTCAGCGAGCCCCGTTGGTCAGTCAGCCCTGTTGGTCAGTCAGCCCTGTTGGTCAGTGAGCCCCACTGGTCAGTCAGCCCTGTTGGTCAGCCAGCCCCGTTGGTCAGCCAGCCCCGCTCCAGTGAGAGCTTTTTATTTTGTGCAAAAGTTGCACAAACATGGAAGGCTGCAAGGCTGGGACATTAACTCAGGCCTACTTTGCTGCAGACTCCTTTGCAACTGAAAGGTCTAACATTGCAACTAAAATGTCTAAAAGAATTAACCACACAAGCTTGAAATGGTGATGCACATCTTACAGATGGCATAACAGTGACTATCAATGTGCCTTTTGCCCAATACCCCCATAACTGGTGTTTCCAAAATATGAGGTCACTTGTTGAGTCTCCCCAAAATAATTCTTTTAAGTTTAGAATACAACCGTTCTCATTAAAAACCATAATTTACACCTAACCATGGACATTTAATTTCTATCTTGTGCATCTTGGAAGTCTCCTCTTGGAAATCCTATTTAATTCAAATCCTACTTATCTGTATGTAATGCAACAGAGTGATTCTGCTATGACCAACAAATATGCATAAGAAAGTTATGAGCTGTGTTCTAACTTGGCAAATCAATTTTTTTCAGCAAGAAATATATCCTTAGAACCTTCCTTCTTTATGTGCACAAACAAAAAGGAAATCTTTCCAATTTTTTTTGAAAGTAGCTTAACAAATAGAACGTAGTACTTGAAATACTGGTATTTGTTACAAATTAGTTACTTAATGCCATTTATTTTTCAGCCTTTAAAACCTGAAAAGTCCCCATACTTGTCTTTTATGACTTCCCTACATTTGAGGGTCTATGTTTCTGTACATTCAAACCGCTGACAACTGATTTTACTTTATTCTAAGATAAAACACTGCCAAATCCAAACACTCAGGCTTGATCTTTACTCATGTTTGAGAAAATAATTATTAATAATAATTAATGATATTAATCCAGTTCAGTGACAGTTCCAGTTAATAAAAACTTTTCATCAGAAGTAAGACAATCATCCATACTTCTTAGAGTTCAAGTCAAATAACACTTTCCCAGGAATGCAAGGACATTAGAAAAATGAGCTTTCAGGTTACTTTAAATTTTGGTAATTTAGGCCTTTCTGTACCAAAACAAATTGTATGTGCATATTACGTAGAAACCAAGCTATGGAATTTTTATGGTAGAAATTTCAGGCCATAATCAAGCCTATAAACTATTTTTCTGCCTTTTTCTTAAAAAAAAAAAAAGAAAAAAAGAAAAAAAATAGGAATGTCTGAACACAAGCCAGTAACTAATAACTCAGTGTAACTTACCTTTTTTCAGCCAAGAAATATTTTGCTTGTCATGTTCAAAACTTTCAGCTGGTTTGATTTTTACCTTGTCTGTCTTGTCCTCTGACATCTGTGGGAGAGAAAAGAATTTGGGGATGTCAAGTTCTCTTAAAGAAAGTTTGACAGAGAAAGATGTTCTCTGTTTAGGTTCCTGCCATAATAAATTGTGCATACTTACACAGACACTTTTTTTCCCTGCAGATTATTGATACTGTATAATATCTGAGCCTTTGAATTTATGTTCTGTCCTTAAATGCTTTATCAATATTACATGGCTGCTGTTTGTAGAGGGATGCTTTTGTAATGTAACTATAAATTACATTACGAAATGAATTACAAGCTCATGGTGGTAATAGATAAACACATAACACACAGAACAGGTACGGTCAGGCTGAGGAGGAGGCACCCAGGCTGCCTGTTCATTGTGGCTCAAAGTTGCTGTAAAGCCTGCTGTCAGAGAGGCATAATTATATAAACAGTAATAAATATTTATAAAGACAACTTGAACAAAGTGTACCCAAAAAAAAAAAAATCTTTCCTGCCACTTGCACCGATTTATTCGCTGTAACGCGAAGAATCCCGCACAAGTCCCGGTACCTGAGGGCATTGCGTGCACAGCCCCTGCACTGGGGGTTACCTCCACTGCCTGCTAGGAATAAGATCAGGCAGCCTGGGCTTCTCCCAGCTGCTTCCCATTGCCACTGAATGCAGGCAGCTCAAGCATTTCTCGATTTTTACCTGTATCTCCCACCCGGGGCAGAGAGCAGCAGGGTTCAGGCGCCGAGCAGAGGAGCTTTTGGCCGAATCCCTCGCTGGGTGTTGGTGTCCAGCATTCCCACAAACCGGCAAAGCGAAAGGATTGAGCAGTGCACTCTCTGCCTGCCTGCTGTGTGGTGCCAGATTTGTCTTGCTGCCAGCATCAGCCAACTTACTGCTGAGGGTTTGGGGGTTTTCTTCCCCCCCCTCCGTTGTTGTTTGCATGCACTTCTAGAGCTGGGGACGGTAGGGAAGGAGGAGGGTAATCAGCATCCCAGCACTAGTGGAGTGATTAAAAAAAAATACCAGAAGCTTTTCAAATAGAAAAAAATTGGTTTGGAAATGTTATTACTGCAGTTCATAACCCAGTGAATCTGTGAGAGGAGGAAGAAAATAGAAAGGGAACCAGGAAATTAATAGCAACAAATCAGATAAATGTGTCATGGTTTTGGCTAAATATAAGCTAAGATACTGGAGGATATAGAAATTAGACACTAAATATCTATTTACAGCTGTCACTTTGGCAAAGAAATGGTCTCAGCCCGTGGGGAGCTGAGGGTTGTGACCCTCCCCAGCCCAGGAGGGTGAAATCCATCCTCACCCCAAGGGGCAGCTCAGCCCTCACCTCCCTGCCAGGGGACAGCACAAGGGCTGGGTGGGCTTGGCAGCAGCACGGGGGGCAGGAGACAGCCTGGACTGTGCCATACCTTGAAGGCACTGCAAAGTTAAGTTTGTCAGTTGGTTTTAAACATTCTCCTGCCATAGTTCCCAGCAATCTTGCTCTAATGGTAGCAGGAGTAGGGTGAATCCTAAAGACAACAAGATTTTAGGCTCAGGCGTTTCATCTTTTCCTATAGGACAAAGAAAGTCACTCTCTTCCCAGAACTGAATTTTGAAAGGATTGGTTGTGGAGTAGGTGCAGAATTACTCATTTATCGTACTTTTTAAGTGATATTTACAAAATTTCAAGCAGTATTTGTCACCAGATACTATAATCCAGGATTCCAGTGCTTAAGTGTGGCCAATAAATAATAACATATTCCCTTTGTTATGACAATTATCTTCCTCTATTCTCCCATCACATGTCATTCTTGCTAGAAAAAAAATGTTTTCTTTCTTTTTTTAAAATCTCCTGTGCTAACATGACTGAGATTCTTCTACCATCTTTAGCTAATTGTGAATTGCATGCTAAGTGCCTACTTACCTCTCCAAATTGCAATGATTAGTCTTGCATGGTTTGAAAACCTATTTTAAGCATGGTACTTCAGAAACAATTGCAACCACAGGGGGGAAAGCTCTAGGGGTAGTATTTTAAGATCTTTGTTCCATTCTCCTCGGATGCAGCTTTGAGAATCACCTATTTTCAATTGCAGTTCCTCATTCTCCCAGAAACACCTCTTTTTCCATGTTGTTGCATCTGCAATGTTTTAAATTTATCAGTGCTGCTGGTTCTTCAGCTGGATTTGTCAGGCTGTGGAGCTCCTGGTGGGTCCTAATAAAATCATCTGGGCTCCACACAGAGCTGTCTAGATCACTCTGATTGTAACTTGGACCTGGTGCTGCTCTGCATTTCAGAAGCCACTGTTTAAAAGGAAGATATGGGCAGTTTCCAAACTAAACTAGAATGAAAATTCTCTGGTTCATCTGGCACGTCCTCACTGTTTTTTCTAGAGGTTTTGTCAAAATCCTAATGCCTCCCAAAGAACGTAAAACAGATGAGGAGAAAGCCCTTCTAAAACCACAGCACTGAGAGCTGCTGGGATAACGGCCCCTGAAATCTTGTCCTTCAGGGGTTTTGTCACTTAAACTCTCTTTGAAGCCAGCAGGAGCCAAGGCTGAGCCTGGACTCAGCCTCCAGGCGTGTGAGCAGCCAGAGGTGCTTGAAGACAGCTCCCTGCTGAATGTATCCCCCAAACCACAATTCCAATTTGACTACACCAAGCAAACCCAAACCTGACTTTATATGGGGTTTTATACTTTTGTATTTGACCTTACACCTGACTCTGAGCTTCAGCCAAGGTAATCCAGGTTAGGGCTCGGAGAGCTTCTCTTCTCCTGCTGTCCTGAGATGCCCTGCAGGACCCCCAGGTCCTGGCAGCTTGTAAACCTACAGAAGTTACTGGACATGAAATAACCCACCAGTGAGTTAAGAAAACATGAAATAACTTTCCTACTCTTTGTATTCTCCATTACTGATATTCAATTAATGTTTTCAGTCCAGGAATATTAAATGTAACCTTTCATAATCTTGATCAGCTCCAGTTTTCTACTGGGACATGTTCCTGTGAGCTATTTTTTGCTTTATTTAATTAAGTTATTTTGGATAAATGCATCAATATTTCTGTTTCCTAATCAATCTTAAAGTAGTTAGAGGAAAGGCAACCTTGCCATACATCCTCAGTAATGCCAGGTTTTGCAAAGGAAGAAAAAAGCATTATGAGAGAAGGTTATTAAAATATTGAGTAAACTTGTTTCTGTTAAAGCTGTAATTGAATTTTTAAAGCCCTGGCCCATTTTAAACACCGAACTTTAGTTTATGGTTTGATAATTCATTTCACTTTCATTTTATAGGTTTTATTTTATAGCTACTAAATATCTATGGGCCATCCCGTGTTCCTTTTCCTTTCAGATTGTGAAATAGGGTGTTTAAATGGAGGATTAAAAATAAAAATCATAATGCCAAAATAGATGTGGTATCAATCAGTTCCCAGATAAATGTACTGTATCAAGTGCTTGTTGAGATTCAAGAGTGTATTTTTCTGGTCTGCTCAACTGGGACTGCAGTCAAGTCTTTGCAGAGTTAGAGAATAGGAAACTTTAATTGATTGTAATAACCATCAAAGAAGAGGAAAAATCTCATTGTTGGTCCTAACAAGCATCAAAACTTTTAAAGTTTCCTCAGTGTTAAGGTCAGGAGTCCAGTACTGGATCCTGTCTGAGTACCAGGGAGGATGTGTAGCCATAGTGAGGAGAGTTTTTGGTTACATCTATGAGTACAGCATTTATAGTATTTAATTTCACTGCCTAAAATTACTTTTTACTGGTGGATATGAATGGTGTGCCTAAAAGTCGAATTTTCCAGTGTGAATTTTACACAGCTCAGCATTAAATTAAGCAGTTACTTCGTTCTTGCACAATCCAGGTAAAATATAGCCACTTGTCCACTGGCAAGTGGCGCTCTGTAGCTTTGGAATACCCCACACTGCAGTAAATGTGGTTTATTAAAAAAAAAAGTGTGATGAAACTATGTCTTTGCTCCCTTTTGCACCCTGGGGTGATCATTTCCAATAATAAAGTGAGTATAATGTGATGTGCCCTGTCAAAGTTAAGGAATCTCTTCTTGATCACGCATCTGTAGGTAGAATATTAAGTTGTGGGAACACGATATACAGCCAAATTATCCTGGTGATTTCATGTAAAATGCATGGTTTTTTAGCCGAACCATCATGTCCTGTGAGTGCTTCAAATGCAAAACAGGCTGTTTAGAGAGAATACCTCAAACTGGCACTGACAAATGATCTATATGCTGCAGAGACCCAGAGCAGTACAAAGACAGAGTTTTACTCCTCACCACTCTGCCTTGTAGACACTCCAGACAATTTTTCAATAATTCTGTGTCCTGCAAGAGGAGACACAGGGCTTTATTTCACTTTTCCACTCGGTGCCACTGTACGTCAGTGAAAGTCTGGGAAGTTGTTTAGGCTGGAGGATGGAATAAAACCTTGGAAAGGGTTGCAAAGACAGGTTAGTCTAGAGGTCACTAATAACACGGAGAAAGCCCAAACAGGTGGAATTAAGAAAGGTCCATATTTCCACTGAAGAGTAAAGAAAAGAGAGAGACTGCACATCTTTCATTGTCCAAGAGGGCAGGGAGGTTACCTGGTGTCTGTGTGAAAAGTGTCTGTTGGGGCACTGATAGGAAAAGAGGATGAAACAAAGTCCGGTGTGAAACAAAGCTGAGGATGAGTATGGTGCTGGGCTGGGGAAGACAGAAAGGCCCAGTCACTCACCCTGGAGCCATGAAAGCCCCGTCCAAGCTGGGTCTCTGAATGCAGCTGTGGCCTTGGGCTTTCTCCCTCCAGAGGCCCCAGGCAAAATCAAAGCCCAGAGGTTATAAGGAGTTTGTAGTAACACAGACTCTGTGTGCCTCTGCACGTCTGGGCCTGTGGCAGGAAATCCTCCCACCCTGTGTCGTGTTTTACCCGTCATGGCCCATGTTCTCCATGACCTCTCTGTGTGCTGTCTTTACAGATGCTTCTGCACTGCCCTGTCATTTGGATGGAAACTATCCTAAACCCAAGAGTTCAAAACATGGATATAGGGTGTGTTATGGGGTGATTTGACCTTTCAGAGGCTCCATTTGGTGCATTTGGGAAGGCAGGTGAAACAGGCCCCTGGTGTCCCTTGGCCTGGAGCGATCCACCCCTGCTACAGGAGACCTTTCTGAACAAATAATTGAAAGCCTCTTGGGCATTACAGCAAAAATTGGGAAAGACTTGTTATGATAAGATGGAAAATAAGCTGAATAAATGCTGCTGTATCACAGTACGTACAGGTATAAGTGAGACAGGAATGTGGCCATCTCATGGAGCTGTATCCTTTGGCAGATGGGTGCAACCAACAGCAGTTGCAGGATTTTGTGGGAGTGTACAGGTGTAACGTGCAAAAATGAAGGTTATGTCTTCATTGAAACAATTCTTTACTGCTGTCTAGGAGCTGGATATCTTGGATTATTGCAAAGCCCCTAGATGAATATTTTTACAAACACCTCCTTGTTTAGTTCAGTGCAGGATTTTCTTGCCAATGTCTTTGAAGCCCCACCAAGTCAGTCAGGCACATGCCCTTTCCAGGCAGTCCAGTGCTTTTCAGTCCTGGTAGCAAATACATAAACTTCTCATGATGTCTATTCCAACTCTTCCTTCACTGTAGATTCAGCTCATAACTCTTATCCTTTCCATTATACTCGTGCAAAGCTGAGCTTCCCGTCCCTTTGCAACAATCCTTACAGCAGATAAAGGGGCATTATCACATGTTCCCTCAGTTTTTATCAATACTTACATTTGGGTCACATTCTTTAGCCTATGGCCACTCTCATGACCTGTGCTGGAGTGTCACCTTTCTGGGGATGAAGCATCCAGGAGTGGTCACATTCCTCCCAAGGCCGTGCCAATGTGGGATGGAGCAGTGAGGTTACTGGCACCTTTTACGAGCTTTCTTCCTGTTTGCACGTCCCAGAATGATGTTTGTCTTTTCCACGACAGCATGAAATTGTTGATTTATGTTTGGTTTATAATCCGTGCTGTTCCCCAGATTCTCTTCTGCAGCACAGCAATGTAACCAGTTGTTTTCCTTTTTAATGCACCTGTTTCTTCCTACCTGAGCACAGGATTGTGCAGCAGTGCTTCCTGAATTTCACCCTAATCTTCATACTGTTTTCCTGGTTTGTGAAGGTCACTTTGAACTCTCACCCTGTCCTCTAAAGTGCTTGTTAGCCCTGACCTGTTGTGGTGCTACCATCGTCTGGTGGACATTTGCAGAATTTCTGTGGAAATCCCTTGCCTCTGCAAGGTCAGAAGTAAAGCTCTGTGCCTCCCAAACTGCACATGTGCCCACACAGTTTATTCCCTTTCAGGAGTCCATGAATATCTTTAATCTCTGACTCTTCATAGTCTGATAAAGTACAGAGAGGTCTTCTTGAGCATCATTACAACCCATGTGGGGACACAGAGAAAAATCCCTCATGTTTTCAGCAGGTGCATGCTGGGAGCACTGACAGGCAGATCACACTGTCTTTAACATTATTTGTGAGCCAGGTAGGCACAAGAGTGATTTGTTACAGCTTCCATCAAATGTGAAAAGCTGGTGGCAAGTATTTTCTAATGAAGAGGAACCTGAGCACTTACGGACTCCTTTGCTGACTGGCAAAGCTTGACAGCAGCTCCCTAAACAGCACTATCCCAGAAAAGATGTCAGTGAAATCACTGTGCTTTTTAAACAGAGAGAAAACTGACTTGAGTGTTTTCCCCTCATGCTTTTAAATAAGCAGCTTCCCAACAGTGGTTGAAATGTGGTCGCTTCTCGGAGGTGCTGAGTAGAGCTGAGAAGGAGGGGTTTTGTCTAAATTACTCTTGTAAGAAAAAGACAAAATTAGATCTCTGCATTATTTCAGGAAGATGTCAAAGGAATTTGTAGTTGTCTTGAAGTCAGTACTATTATTTCTTAGCTAACCACTACTGAAATGAGTTTTTTTGGGTTTTTGCTAAGTTTGTTTGGCTTGTTTAAATCCCGATCAGGCTGGATAGGAGGCAGCAGTAATGACAAATCAGCAACTTGGTGAACTCTTGGGTAGGCTTCCCTGGGCTATAAGAAACCTCAGGTCAACTCCTCCTGCATGATTACATTTCCTTACAGCTGGAGGGGAACAGGTTTGGCAGGACAGAATAAGAGCTTGTCCTAAAGGAGCCAATAGGTTGGTGGTCAAGGGGGTTACCTGGAATCTTCCTTGCTAATGTTTCTGTGAGATGCTTTGTAAAGATCTGTGATTTGGACTAATGAGAAGTTGGCCTGGAAGTGTTACAGGCTGGGTTGGATGGGGTTCTGAGCTACCTGGTCTCAGGGAAGTTGTCCTTGGCCATGGAAAAGGGGTTGGAACCAGATGATCTTTAAGAATTCTTCTGACCCAAAGCATCCTATGATTTTATGAAATGGTGAAAATTGTGAAGTCTCAAAGTTTCGTGTAAGAGGGAATATGTTTCCTGCCTGAGCACATGCAACTGCAACTGAAGAAAACGTGAGCTCCAGGAGTTCAGCACCCTGAAAATAAGGCCTGATGTCTAAATGAAATTGAACTTCAAAAAGAAAAGTAGTTTTCTGGTCCTTTTGGAGCCAAAACAAAGAAGTATTTATTCCATTTGATCAGCTATTCACAAATGATGCCTTTGTATCTTTAAAATAACTACAAACCAAATTTAAAACTGGAAGCTCTCATCTTTGATGTTATCTGCAGATAAGATAGAGCTTTGAAGCACTAACAGAGGCTAATTGGAACGGAATACCAATACAACCAAAAATTAATGGAAAACACAAGAACTGTTTGGAGAACTGTCATTCTAAACTGGGACTGTTTCTTTTCAAATCCTACAGAATTTCAGGAAAAAAGTGCAATTCTCTGGACTGTAGATAAAAGGGAAGAATTGTCTGATTCAATGTACCATGATACTTCAAACACAATCATAAACATTAGTTATTTGTGTTGTATTGTATTTGTTGTATTGTATTTTTAAGTATCAAAATCTTTCCAACTTGTAGCAGGCTGAATGAGGTGAAGGAAGGTGTGCCACAGGTGAAATAGTATCAAATTCATGTTTGTATTTGAAACAGGCTCTTTTTGCCCTATTTTGTTTTGAGGGTGGCATTGTGTTCCATCCTGAGCTTGAAAAGAATTTGTTAAAGTTGTTGGAGGTTCAGTTGGCTCCTGGTGAGAGAAGCCATGGAAGGGCAGAGCAGAGTGGAAATGTGTTTTATTTGGGGGAACAACCTGCCTGGGTGCAAGTTCAGGCAGCACTTGGATGTGCTGTGTTGCCCTGTGGACAACCTCAGACCGTGAACTGGGTTGATCCTTCCCATTTCTGCTGAGGTAGTGGGAGGGAGATGTGTGTGTTTGCATCCTCACTCCCAGCAGTGTTAGCAGGCACTGTGCTCTCCAGACTTGTCCAAGAAGCCCACTCAGTAGTGAAAGGAAATGATTCCTGTTGCTCAGCCAAATTCTCTGATATTAAGCAATGCCAGAACTGAGGTTGCTCAGGCAACCTTATTTCTACTCCCTCATTCATTAACATACAAGGTAATCGTATGATTGAAGCTGCTAATCCTTATTTCATGCTGTATCTTGGGTTCAGACAAGGATTCGTGCAAGACCACTTGTCCTGCCATGGAAAGCCTGAGGACAGGGTCTCAGAGTTTTTCAAACAGTTCACATGCTTTGCTGAAAGCGTGAGGAGCAAGCAGGAGGTGTGTGGCCATTCTGAAAAAAATCTGTCAAATGCGAATAAAATCTTTGAGGAGATCTGTGCTTCTGTGAGGTCCTGACGTGGAGACCCTCTGCCCTCTTGGGTACAACACTTCACCCTGTGCTCTCCTACCCGGGGCAGCCCAGGCTGCATCCACAGCCCCATGTGCTGTCACGATCTGCTAACATAGAGCAGGATTCGTGGTGGTTCATTAAACCGAATCTCAGAGTGCAAAAGAAACACAAACGGGGAATTTTTACCTTAATCACAACAATGCACTTTATTGCGTGCCAAAACACAATTATGCAAAGGGAAGGGAAGGGAAAAGAGAGGGAAAAGAGGGGGGGAAAGGTTATAGCTACCCACGGTCCGATGGAATCCTCGTGGTCCAGCCAATAGATCCGTCGTCTTCCGTGGGGAGATCTCGTAGGGGTCTTCTCAGACAGTCCTTTTATAGTTCTTTTCGAGGCGAGGGGCAATTGGCCAAAAGGTGAGGTAATGGTGCCCATCGTTCGAGGGGACAGGTACAAGCGTAGGCATAGGGGGGCTCCCCCCGCCTCCCACGCTCCAGTCCCTTCTCGCTTGGATGATGGAGGAACAATACCAAAACAACCTGTTCCTGGGCTAAGCAGGCACAAGCGTCTGGGACATTCCGACCCTTTCACGCTTCGGCCTCCCAGCAAACACACCTGTAGAGCTGTCATCTCACGTTGATTTTGGCCAGGACTCTCATGAGGTCCTCTTGCCCTTGCTCTTTCAGAGGGGGGGATCATTCTCAGTCTGTAGATGATCGTGAGGCAGATGAAAAAGGGTCTTTGGACCGTCTCTTACATGTGCCCATTTCTTTTAGCTGTGGTTCTCACATCAGGCACCATCCTTCTGCCCAGACAGGTATCCGCAGACTTCTGGGGACCAGGCAGCTCTTTCTCTTCCTCTTGTGTAAAGCACCACCTATCCTTGCCAAAACTGCAATTGAAAATACTGTCAATGTCACTGCCTGCAGTGTTTCAAACCACTCACCATGGCTGTTCTTTTTCCAAAACTGGTTTGCTACCTCAGTAGTCATTAGTTCTTAGCTAATCCAACAGTGACTTTGTTTCCAAATATTACCTGGGTGGTAAAACACAGGATTTCTCTATTTTTGCAAGGGTCTCCTTCTGCTGAGCAGTTTGGATGACAAGCACTCTAACACTTACTCAGCTATGCTTAGTCTTCTTCGTGAAAGCAGAAGATGTCTCTTATCTGTAAGAGTGAAAAGTTGTACAGTATCAGCAGCTTTTGTTTTAATGCCTACTGCTTTTCCTCCTTGAGAACTTGGAATTTTGTGATCCTGTTAAGTGCCTGTATTCTCCGATAAATATTCTGTGCTGTTGCTGTATTTCAGTTGTTAGGTTTCTCAGGGGAAAAAGGCAGTAAAGAAAGAAAATGAATAAATAAACAGCTCAAAGCCTTGAGTGTCCAAAAATATTGCAGTATCTTGATTTGAATAATCGAAAATTGCGACACTCTATTTGGGTACATTTCATCACTTTGAAAGCTTTGCATGCAAATCCAAACCCTGCTATTCCCTCCAAACCCTTGGAATATTTTCATTGCCAATCTTTTTCTATCTTGTTTGTTCAAAAAAAAAAAAAAAAAAAGGAATAATCCTATTATTTTTATTTACAAATAAAGTTAACTTGTATTTAATGTGAAAAAAAGGAGCCACCAAATAGAATAGGGGGATTCTGTTCCCACATATTTGCAATGACTAAAAATCCCTTGATTTTCTTCTTTTATTTAAATGCAGGCATACAAGAGATAACTACCTAGGATGCAGATCTATTTCAGAATATATGAAGCTGTATTTTTCTTAGTCTTTGATAGAAATCTAAGTAAAACCAGCAACAAGACCCCTGCTCCCAATACTTTACTGGGAAATTGGACTTAGAGAGGACTTAATGTTATAATCCCAAATGAGAGCATTTTAGTGGATTTTTTATTCTACTTAAACTCAAAAAAAATGCCATGGATCAGCTTAGTCTGAGTTCTCTTGACATTTGAGTATGCCAGGAGGGTTTGTTCAAATTACACCTTTGGTCCAGATCTGTTTCTTTCCATGTCTGATCACAAAAATAAGGAAAACATCACAGAGAAATTGGAAGAATGAGGGGAAGAGCCTCATTCCCAGCATCTGACCAGGCTTTGGTTCTTCACACAAGCTGCTCTCCATAGTCCCCCTCTGCCTAATCCTTTATTTCACACCACCTTTTCCTTCGGTTTGTGCCACAGTGTAAGAACTCTGCTGACCCAAAGTACTCTGAAGAACCAGGGAGGATTTCTGGACATCTCAGATATGCACAAATATCAGGGAAAGAGCCCCAAAGGCTTTGGTTGGATGGGGCAGTGGCACAGTGGAGCCCGACACGTCCCTCAGAGCTGGGATGAGTGACGGGAGTACATTGGGATGGGGAGCTCCAAAGGCTCTCATTGCCTGGCCCAGCTTGTTTGACAGTGCTTAATTTTTAACATGTGGAAATTTCTGAAATATGCATCTTGAAATATCTGCTTAGCTTGCCTAGAAAGCTTTAATAATTAATGGAAATTCAGAGCTGAGGTATAGTAATGATTTATATGGGGAGCTGTCTTTACACAATCTGCTCTCAAAGCTTTCTAGAGTATTACTCTGAGTGTCTAATTAACTTCCGAAGAGTGATACTGCTCCTTTCACTACGCTGATTGATCAAGGGCTTAACTGCAAGTCATATTTTCCAAGTGAATCCCCAGTGTCTTCTCAGCTCTTTTGAGTTCTTGCTGAGGAATAGAACTGCCTTGGACACCAAGAACTGCTTTCAAGTTTTCAGATACTGCATCTTCTACGTCAGGAGTGTCCTGTTGCTGTTTAGCCCCAAGAGCCATTGCACAGAAATTTCTAGTCCTTAGATATGGCTTTGAGTGATGGGATTGGAACATTTTTTTTTTTTTCCTCAGTAGCAGTTCTTCACAGCCAGTCTTTTGGAGCATGTTCCTTTCACTTTTTGAGACTTGTGATGATAAAGGTAACACTAAAATACACTAAAAATTCAAGTAGCTAATGATGGTTTAGAGCTAAGAGATGGTATTGCAAGTACCAGCTACCAGCTAAGGACCTTGAACAGACAGAGTCACTCCCTTGTTTAACCATCTGCATGGTGAGGGATTGGTGTAAATCACCTAGAGAGACCCTAGCATGATCATTATTAGCACCATGTCTGTTTTCAGGCTGTTGAGTATTTAATTGGTTTCAATTAAAACTCTGTGAGAGTGGAAAGAAAAGCAGACAGGACAGTGAACAGGGAAGGTCTTATGAACTTCAAGGTCTGTTCTTCTGTCAATGAATTTGCCGACCCAAGTAATACAAAGCCTTAGAGAACAAAGGACATGGGAAACACAAAGCTCTTTGACTGACTCTGTTTTGAAGAAAAGATCAGGTCCCTTCCCAGAATAATTTTTAGGGTCACTAGAGGATGATGTGAAAAAAAAAAAGTACATTTTCTCAGTAGTTAATTATCTGTTTAAGGCCTTTTTGTCCAACCACTTCCCTGTTCCTCGCTCGTGATCTCAATGGATCTCTCAGTTCTAGACACAAGTTGCTTTGTTATCCATAACCGATGTGTTTTGTAACATTTTCCTACCCATAGCTACACTGACATTTGGTATTGGCAGCTCATGGTCGGCTGATGCAAACCTCGAGGAGGGGCAGTTCTTTCTGGGCTGTGCTGACCCCAGAAGGTCACACCCCTGAAACCTCTTTTCAAATATATCAGGTTCTACAATCTGCTGTTTTCTTAACCACTTCCCTCCCCATTTATGGGAATAAGTCTCCTCTAGTCTAGGCTGCTCTCACAGCAGTACTGGTTATGCCATGTATTCCTAAGATAATTTTTTAAAAATCTATTTTATCTTTTTTTAAAAGTCCTTCTCACAAAAACTGTGCCTTCACCTTGCACCCAAGGGTTGTGCAGTGGTGGAACTGCCTTCAGAGACTGTGTGCTCAGGCTCATCCCTAACTGAGAGCCACCAGCTTGAGAGGATCTACATTCTTGGGATCCAAATATCCTCTGATAGGATTAATGGCCCCACCTTTTAAGAAATTAGCTATACCTCCATTTCCTCTTTCCATCCAAACAGCATTTCTGGTACTAATAACACCAGCCAGAGCAAAAGAGGAGATAAAAGCTCTGGTGGCAGAGTTCCATGTGTGAAGGAAGGTGTCATAAAGTCTTGGAGGGCTCATCCAAAGTTTGTACCAAAATTAATGACTGGCTTTGTCATTTAAATCCCTCCTGAACCCCAATGTATTTATTGGGGAATTTCATGAGGAAAAATCAAGTCTGAGAGTCCTACACTGGAACTTCTTGGAGTGTTAAAATTCTCTGGAGCTAGAATGAGGATACTTTGTGTATCTTCAGAAGTGACAAGCAGAGGCTGATAACTGAATTCAGGCACTTAGGGATTTTTTTCTCTTTCTTACATGGAATTATGTTGTTCAATTTTCAGCTCATTCTGTTCGGGTGTGAGTGAGTTTGGGAGCTGCTTTGACAAATCCCTTATGCTGGAATTCCCCAAGGAGAGCTACAAAGGGACAGATTCACATTGTTGGTCCAGCATTTCTTCCAAACTGAAGCATTAGGACTTGATGTAAATTATATTAGAGATACTAGATCCTGCTTCAACTAGATTGTCATCTACTTTGCCAATAGGAGGGAATGCACATTATGCATCTAATGAAGAAATGAAGATTTTTCTCCAATCAGCTATCTTATTTTAAAAAAAAATTGAAAATATATAATTTTGACATCTGGATGTTGATGCTTCATTCTCCTGTTTGTACTATTTCTTTCAGAAAGAAGCATTTTGCCGTGATAAAATAGTGCTTGGTACAGGTGTAATATAAATATAATTCATTGTAGATGATAATGCTTTGTCCAAACAGGAAAACGTAACACTGGGATTGTCTGGTGCTTTGTGTTGGCCAAGTACTGCTCCTAAAGAAGGATAAACCTCGGGTTAAATTTCCTGCTGGTTTTGTAAGGCTAATCTCTTGTGGAAATCTCACCCCAAGTCAGTTACAGAATTAGTGAAATTTACTCCAAGAATTGTAGGTGTGGTTCTTGTATGTCATGTCTTAGCAGCATTGGTAGAAACCCTTTAAATGTCTGTATGCTAAACCAAAAGTTTCCAAAATATGGCATGGCAGCAATGCCAAATAGGCACACAGTTTGGTGCCTCCCTGTTTCTGGTGCTGCCTTCAACTTCTGGGCAACTACTGATAAAAAATGTGTGACCCCTGTGTAAATATAAGTGGGCTTTGGGTAACAGCAAATGTTAACTCCTGTAGGAAAGTGATGTCTCAACAAAAATACCTGTATCTGCTCCTAAGATGTCTTGTTTATCAGCCTCCTCCCTCCTTGTGGTACGGGATAGAACTGCCTTGGCTTAAAAACAAAAAAGGTGGGTGGAAAACCCTTGCAAATGAAGGCACGCAGTTGTCTTAGTGCACTTATGAATCACTCTGAAAAGCTCACATTCCTATTACAGCAATTTTAATAACAAAACACATTGCCCAGACAGCCTGATGTTAAATGTGTGCAGCTCTTTAGAGGAGAAGGGCTGCAAACAGCAACATTTAAATTGTGGGGCTTCTCCAGGGTGAAGCTGCACAAGAGCTGATCAGTAAAGCAGGAAATCACTGCTGTAGTGTGTGCGAGGGAAGGAGGTAATAGGGATGCTGCTACCTGAGGAAAAGGGCAAGTCCTCTCACAGATAAAGGAGGAGAGAGCTGTAAGAGGAGAAAACCATGTAAGGAAAGATTAGAATTTTTTAAAATGTGGAAAATTGTTTAACATTGAAGTTGTATCTCAAGCCAGTCCTGTCTATCCCAAGACCACTGCACGTTTGTAACCCCAACTTTGCAGACCACACTGTTTCTCCTAGATAACAGGGATATGCAGATGGTAAGAGGCACAAAAATAAATTAGAAAAGGATTTCTTTAATGCTCCTAATAATGTATTTGGACATGATTATCATAATGAATCTTGTAAAAGGAATTTACTGTTTCCCCTTTTATATGATGTATTTCTGACCTTCACCCGCTTGATATGCGATTCCTATTCAGCAAAGGTGCCCATAATAGAGGGGCAAGAAGGATGATCAGAGTTCAAACAATAGGGTAAGAAATGCAGAGTAGTGGGAAAAAGCTTCCATTTTCCCATAAGCTGGGGCATAGAAGATACTGCAGCCTCAGCTCTACAGTATCTTATGAACAAACAAATTATGCATGAGTTTGCTCAGGGGACTACTCAGCTACTCAACAATAATGGGTAATTGCCCTCACAAACTTATCCTCATATCACTCATACACACCAACACTTATACTGAAAAGAAAAGACGCGAAGAACAAATTTCAATATAAAACACATTATTATTATGAAAATGACACATTTCCATTTAACCCTTGTCTAACAAAAAGAACTCGCTGCTTTTCAAAGAAAATGGGGCTGGGGAATTTTAAACGTTAGTCTCAGTATTTTCCCTTGGAAGGCACACTCAAGATTGTTTTACTTGGCACATTCTGTACTCTTCATTGTAGCAAAGGCTTGCGGGTATCTAATGACACAATCACAGAATGCCATAGAAATTTGGAACAAAATCCCCATCTTCGATACAATTCAGCAGATTCACGCCATATGGAAATCCTGCTGTTTAATGTAACACCATTAAAAGCCACATATTGCTAAATTCATCTCTCAAAGATTTTTGCAAAAGTTGCAGGAACAATATTATTTCTGAGTTTTTAACCTTTATTCAGCCTCCAGCATTCTTAGGAGTCAAACGTGTGTTTCATAACTGGAAATCCAACTACTTCATATGCTGGTGATATTTTGATTTCTCAAACACACATAGTAGTATAATGGTCTCGTCTCCTTCATAAAGAACTAGTAAGTTACAACTTGATCAATAACTGGGAAAGAGATGAACCACAGCTAGAGCTCGGGGTCCTAAAATATAGATTAATTTAAATTTATTCCCTACATCTTCACCCAGAGCATCTTATTCATTCCTTTTCTTTGTCATATACTTTCAGTTCTAAGTGGCAAGTTCCCTGGGTCTGAGACTGTGTGTTAACATTTTGAATTGCAAAGCTCTTCAGTATTTCTGGACTGCAAATGAAATCATTGATAAAGCTGTTTGCTGCACAGCCACTTGAATGCATTTTCAGTCCACCCCTTTAGGAAAATCTTCTACGGAAGGCAGTGCTAAGGACATGGAATTTGAGTAGACAGAAGGTGGTTCTGGCTGCTGTGTAGATGCTTTACCAAAGCTTTACCCACTGCTTTCACTGTCTGCATAGATCGCAGCTCTTCTCACTGGACTGCTCGCAGGTGCAAGGATTTCCCAGTTTTATTTGCTTGCAGGAATTGCATCAGAAAGGACACAGAAAATGGTAAGGAATCCATCCCCTTTTCACAGGGTGTTTCCCCCAAATCCTGCTGAAATCTGAAGCAATGTTTCTACCCCATGTGACGGTGTGACTAGAGACACATCATGAGAATGGAGTGTGGTGCTGTTTGCCACGTTAAAAGGAGAATCTTTAAACGCTGAAGTGCCTTGTGTAAGATGGGTGTACCAGGGATCTCAGAGGCACCGGGAAGAGTCCTACACGAGCTGCAAGCTGCCTTTTCAATCTGCACCTATTTCAGATGTATCCAGTTCCTTTTCCATGTCTTAAGCTGGGGTAGGGATGATCACAAGAGTCAGCATCTCCAGAAGGGGCAGTTTCAGGCACGCTCCCACAGAGCCAACATTTCCAGATGCAGAGCCCTCCTGAACATATGGTGATCACAGGTGCCTAGAGAAGGGTCAACATCTTTCTGAAAATATAATTCAGGGAGGATCCAAAATCTCTTCCAAGTCAGCAAGAATAATGGCAGCTGACTAAGAGCCTGAGGGGTTTTGCAGGTACTTCTGTTATTTATATAATTTGTCAGGGATGAGCAGGACAAGCTGAGTCCAACAACTCCAGGAGATGACAGAGGAGTTCAGAGAGGAGGAGAGTGGACCTAAGCTAGGAAGAGAGAGGACACATGGGTAGCTGTCTGTCTTTTGTTTGCAAATTCATGCTTTACGAGAACGTTGCCCTTGATCTAGGTGGCCAAACTTCTGATAAGTTTTCAGAAGTTGTTGGCAGCCCTGTAAGTCCAAGATTTCCACTCCGGAATTGCAATAAGATAATTACTCTTGCTTTGTCAATACGAGCAAAGCAGGCTTTACATCTCTTTAGGGAAAACTAGCAGAGCAGCAAAGAATTGTAAAGGAAGGAGTAGCTCTTTCAATAAGATCAAGACACACTGAGTAAGAAATTACCTGGGTGAGAGAGAAGCACCAGTCCTAGGAACATTCCGGGATTTTGGCTGGTGCATTTCTAGCAAGTAACGATGTGTCTCTGTAGTGGGAGCCAGTGAAGCTGCATTTGTGGGCTGTGATGACATTTGTATATCCCTAATATATTTATAACTTAGGACAGAGTACCTGTGTGTATGTCTCTCATTTTTTTCCTAGTAGATATGCAGAGATTTAAACAGGTGAAAATGTGTCCACAAAGGACCATAAAAGAAGAAAAGGAGTTATAAGGTAATGCAGCAAGAGCGCTGGTGCATGGTTATTGAAAGTAAAAATGGTTAACATGTGGAAAGAGGTATATAAATGACTGCAAGCCACTTTTTCAAATGTCTCTCCCTGTTGCTTTCAGCAATATCACTGAATGTGATCAAATCGTTTTTCCGCTCCTTTGGCACAGTACCTTCCCCAAGTTAACAGCCACCTCAAAAAGAGGGCACGGGGTCCACGGCAGATAATGCACGTTCTGTTGTGTGATTCTCAGAGGCTGTTAGGGCTCTTCATGTGGGAGATTAAAGCCACTCACCACTGGTTTGCCTCTGCTCCCACCGGTGTCAGTGTGAGCACCCCGGGAGCTGTGCACAGCTCCCAGCCCTGTTCCTCTGGAGGCTGCAGGATGAGGCCCTTGGCTGCAGGTTTGGGAGCACCCAGCGTGCGTCAGATCCCCATGTGTAAGCATTGGTATAGTTTTAATTTATTTTTAAGAACACAAAGATCCATGATTTAAATATTGTGAAATCCTGTATATATTTTGGCTCAGTCAGTCATATGCCTGTTTACTCACAGATTCCCCAAAATCTGCATTTCCTCAGGCATTCATGTCTTTCAGATTCTTTTTGCTGCTTTTTCTGCCTCAGTTATTTCTTAACACCATGCTGCCTGCTTTCCCTTCGACCCAGTGGAATGTGGCCTTTCTGGTGAGGCTTGGGTTTGTCACACATGGTCAAGTGACCACTGCTTGATTCCTTCACTGAACAGCCAACAATGTTTTGTCAAGGTGGGAAACACCTTTCTGCCCCCTGCCTCCATCCTTCTCTGTGCAAAACTTAATTAATAAATCTAATTGTGAGCAACATCATAACCACAAGATGAGGAAAGACAAAGGAGCCCTGTTGGGTACCTGGCTACAGCTGAGCAATGTCTGCTGTGTTCTTCCAGAAGCAGGGCCAGACCTTTTCCATATTCTGGACAAAACTGTTTAACTGAAATATGTGTTTAAATTTAAAAGGGGAATGTGAAACACCTCCCTCCTTGGGTCTTTGTGTAGGGTAGGTTTAGGATGCTGGATTGCTGGGTACCAAAAGGGTTAATTTTGGCTGTGTGTTGTTTGGAAGTACCAGACTCAGGAGCACAGGTAGATGGATCAAGGATTGGGTTTCCCTTCCAGGGAACAGGGACCCACCTCCCAACCCGAGTCTCAGTCTCTCTGCACCTCGATTTCCTCGCTGCAAAAGGGAAAATCCTCTTCCTTTCCTTTCTCTTCAAAGGTGCCGTGTAGGGGTGAGGCCACGTGCTTGTGCTGCACCCCATGTAATGGGATTTTGCTTTGGGTTGGAACATCTCTTGATGTTAATAAATTAAATTAAGAAGGTTGAATGCTTTTGTTTCCCTGGGCAACACGGGCTGCAGGAACAAGCACACCTGGAAACTTCAGTAAATGTGGTCTTTGCTGTCATTGAGAAATCTGTCATTGAATTCCCCTTTCCCTCTCTTACCAGAAAGAGTTTTATTTTAGTGAAAGTTTAGGGTACTTGCATTATCAAAGAGTTTGCAATCCTGATTAGAAAATCTATTTAACCTGGTGTCAATTGGCCTCCTTGATGTGAAAATACACCCAAATCCTGGGAGAGAGGGCAGGCAGTGCCCCAGTCAAGCTTTCCCCAGGAATAACCAGTTTTAGGAAGAAGCAAAGAAAAGCAAAGGCATGCCAAACAGTCAAAAAATGAAGGGAATGTCTCAGTGGAGCATTGAAGGGAATAGATGCTCATGCCGGTGATGAGATTTTGTTTTAATCACAGTGATAAACCTTTTAATTTTGGTGCGCAGTAACAGCGGCTTTAAAAATGAAATAAAGGGTTTGTGACTAGCGAGAGTCCTTGGTGTTGCTTCCAGAGCATTGCTTGGGCTGTTATTAAAGCCCTGCCAATGGTTTCAAGTGGAACAGCTAATGTTTCAAGTGTTCATAAATAATTGTTTAATGTTCCAAGCACTTTAGGAGCAGGTTTTAAAAACTAGCCTTGCACTGATTATTTCCACTACTGTAAAAATATTCTTTTGACAGTAGCTTTGCCTGCTGCTCATAAAAAGGAGAAAACAATCACTGTCCTTTGTGAGCCGATAGAGGGGTGCACTTAGTGATGGACCTGTAAAATAACCTAAAACTAGTACATAGTCTCTCCAAAATTAACCAAAATTTGGAATAACTTTGTGGTGTTGCAAGAGCAGGACACTATCCCTGGCTGGTATTTGAGGGGTGATGATGGCCCATCTCTGCTTCTGTGGGTTCAGGAGGGGTGTGGGGGTGGCCCTGTGGCCACTGGATCCCAGAGAGGCTGTGAATGCCTCGTTACCCATCCTTGCAGGTGACATTTCAAAGCAGGGTCAGAGGTGAAGTGTTGTTGTTCCCAAAACACCCTCAGTGCTTTCAAACACAGCCCAAGCAGAACCAAGGGCTGGGCTTGGTTGACTAAAGAAAAAATGATGTGACGGAACCACAGGCCAGAAACCTGGGGAGGAGGAAGTTTGGGAAGGGGTGGAAGTTGTTTGCTGAGGTTGTACCCAAGCCAGGGCAGCTCCCCATGGGACACATCCTGGCCCTGCTCTGCTTCCCTGGCTGCGGGGGTGAGGAAGGGGAGCAGGCTCCGGCCCTGGCAAGCAGGAGATCCAGCAGCATCCCCGCTGTCCCTCCCATGCTCTCCAGATTCTACGGCAGGAGGAAATTGTGGTTAGGAGAGAGTAAAATGTCCAGCTTAAAGTGATCATTTTGGTCAAGGTTTGTACCCTTAATTAACTGGTTCCTCAAACCAAGATTTTTTAAAAAACTTTTTTACTTATTTTCTTTTCAAGCTGGAGGGAGGAATAAGGAATTTTCATAAGCAGTCATCCTATTAAAGTGAAATAGGTTGGAATACACACAACTCCTAATTATGCTGAACATTCCCAGTAGTTTAGAGCCTTTCAGCTTGATCCCCGTGCCTTCCTAGGAGGAGTCTGAATGCTTTTCCCTAAGATAGATGATGTTTTAGCATTATTTTGCTGTTGTGTATGTAACAGTTATTTCTGATGGCTGAAATACTGTTTCAAATATGATTTTTCCTTAGAAATGAAACATTTCCTTAAAAGGACTCAAGCAATTACAAATATATATGCACAAACAAATTTCAAGGAATTCGAAATTTTTATTTAGTAAGAAGGAAGGATTAAGAAATTTTGTGTTTACATATATTTTACATGTATGTTGGTATTTATAAATATCTAGAAGACACCCACGTGTAAGCTCATGAAGGATCATCATAGAAGCCTCAACCTTTCCACGAATGAATGTTTTCAAATCGAGCCCTAGGTCTCAGCCCTCCTGCGAGGATTTAGCTACCAGTTCTTCTGCTACAAAAACACATTCCCCTTTGTTTGCTGGTATAATTTGAAGATGAAAAGCATGACTTTATTCCTGCTGTTCTCGTTAGAATGGGATCACACAGTAAGTCTGGAAGCTTGTGCAAACACCAGTTGCCACTCTGGCGGTCACTTTTTCAGGATGGAGTTTATTTTTCCTCTAGTAAACATGACTTTTAAATATCTCATGAGTTATCTGGGCAGTGCAGTGCCTCTCGTTCAGGTGGAGAGAGCCGGGTGAGGAAGCAGCGAGCTGCCCTGCCGGGGATGCGCGTGTCGGGAAGGGAGGGAGGGGAGGGAAAAGCTGGAGGAGAGAGGGATAGGAAAAAAAGAAAAGGTTTTGAGGCCAATTGTTGGATGTGAGGAATACCTGGAGCCAGTATCCCTGCTCGGCTGGGATTATTCCTGCTTGGCTGCCCTCTGCCGGCATCGCCGAACGGTGCAAAGCCGGGAAGCGGCTCCGCGCCCCGCGCAGCGCCGGGGGCGGCCGCGGTAACTGCGCGCAAAGAAACCACCGGCGTTTGGGGGCATCAAAGAAAACAATTACGCAGAATGGCTGACCAGAAAACAATTGGTTGTTATTGAGTGAGAGGATTGCTCTAATTAATCCAAGATATATCCCCACTGCTAAATGAGGTGAGGAAAGAGCGCAGGGATAGATTTAACTCCGGAGCCGAATACAGCTGAGGCAAGGGGGCAGTTTATGACTCAACACAGTAGAATTGCTGCTTGTAAATGGGATTGCTAACATTTTTTTTTTCTTTCCCCAGCTGCAATTTTCCTAACTTGCAAATGAATCTGAAATATCTAGAAATAATAGTGTCTGTCGGGTAAAATGAATGCGGGTTTTTCTTCTTTAAGGTTTTATTTTTAACAGTCTCTAGTAAAAGTGCGTTAGTCATATTTATCTCACTCATGAAAGAGCCTCTTTCTGTAACTCGTTTTGGATTTAACCCCTTTAGGGTTATCTGCAGTGTCAGCACACTGTCTGCTTTAGGACATCAGCGTCTGTTCCTAAGTCTTCATGGGTGTTTTATTGACATTTGGGAGCCCATCCTGTATTAAGAAACAGCAGAATATCACCACTGTCCTCTTTGTGGTCAAGCAGCCTTATCAATGTACAGGAAAAATAAAGGGAGGGAGGGAGGGAGGGAGTGCTGCTTTCTCCTCCTTTCTCCAGCATTTCCTTTCCCCTCCTCAACGTTTCCATTTCCTCTTACATTTCCCACTTTAAAAGATGGACGATCAGTACCTGTGACCCTTAAATATCTTATTCTCTGCTACATTTACACGGAGAAGATTATTAAATCTGCAGATAGAATTAGAAGCCAAACTAAATTCTTTTGTATTGATATAATCATGGGGGTTATTTTAAATGTGATGGATGTAACCCAAGAGCAGAGAACGTCCAGGATGTCTAAAAGGCAGACACTGTATAAGTATTTATGAAAAAATCTGTGTGCTCTTAAGATGTCACGCATAATCCGCACTGTGTGTCTCTTCAGTGTCACAAGCACATTTACATAGATTGTCATGAATTTCAAATTGCACCTCAAATCAATGCCAGAGTAAAATTACCTTGGAGCACAATGCAGCCTTCCTCTAAGAGTTAATCATCTGGGTCCCGCTCCGTTCGGAGGCAGTGCTGGCCCTGCAGTGACACTCACAGCTCACTGCCAGCCTCAGGTGCCCCGACACATTCGTAGCACCTCCGTGGGACCCAGTGCCACTGGAGTCTGGTGCCACCTCACACACTCCACAGAACATGGGGTGTGAGAATCGTGTATTACAAACGCAGCCATTGCCTTAACTGGTGCTGCAGGTGTCTCCAAAGGGTACCGAGTGCATGCTGAGGGCTCTGCTTTGACAAACCATCTGTAAACATCCCATGGGGACTTTGCTCCAACAGGTACGAGAGCTCTGATCAAGCATTTTCCCAATGCTGTAATGCTGTTGCCGTCATCTAATTGCCTGTGCCTCAGTTGTGGGGAAGATGCCTTAAGTAGGCTGTTCTCTGGTTCAGCCTGACCATAAAAGGCTAAATACAGCCTCGCTCCAGCTCCATTGGTTGCCCACATCCAAATGGGATTAAGTCTCAGGCAGCAAGACCTTCTGGTTGTGGGGAGACAATAGGAACTGGAGATTTTACAAGGACCAACCAGCTTGGGGTGACACCACTTGGTAGGAACAGCTGGGTCATCTGATCCCAGGCTCCTTGCCATGTCCCAAGGCATGTTGCATCTTTCCAGAGAGGATAAATGCTTCCACTATGCCCAGAAACAGTACTTATCTGGTGTAATGAGTTTATTTCTGGAGCGAGACCATATGGCTGAAGCAGTTTCTTGTGGCAGATCACCAGTTGCCAGCGCTGTAAATCATGGTGCATCCCGTATTTTTGCCAGAGGTCTCTCCATTACAGGCCACGCTTCCACTCTGCAAATCCCTGTATCCAGAAGCAGCCTTCCAGCAAGCCTGGTCATTGAACCCCGAGGCTGGAATTGCCACATGAGGCCGGGGCAGGATGCTGCTCGTCTGCTCCCGCCGCTTGGGCACCCGGTGGGAAGGGAAGGAAGGGAAGGCGGGGTGTTTGGGCCGATGGCAGCGCAGCAATGAGACATGTAAATGCCAGCAATGCTTTTTAGCATTTCTCAAGCAAGAGAATGGGCCAGCAGATACGTCGTGGAGCCTCGCCAAGCATGTAGGGGGACATGTTGTTAACTTGCTGGTGGCTGCTGTAGCCAAGAAACCGAGTAGCCATGTAGGGACTGTGGCGGGCGGGAGAGAGAGAGAGGAGCACATGTAGAAATAAGGCTTCTCACTCAACAAATTCTGCTGTTTGCATGCAGAAAAAGAGGTATTTTTGCAAGCAGGGACTTAGGAACAAGATGAAATCTTCCCACTTTTATCAGCAAGGCAGTTAGTGACAAGCACATGGTGAAAGGCTCAAATTCTGGTGCAAATTACCATGAAAATAACTGAACACATAGAAAATTTGGAATTGCAAATATCAGGAAGCTATGGCTTTGTGGACTGACAAAATGGAAAAGACATTCACTCTGAGGGTTTGAGGTGTAATTTAGTCTTCTGGGCGCTATCCTCCTTTCATGGGTTTGCTGCAGGTTGGGACATCCCCACCAAGAGAGACAACAGGTATTTTATGTCCACAGAAAACACAAATATCCCAGGCACTTGGGGCATCTAACCAAGTATGGAAACACGGCCCAGGACTGGGGCGAGCTGTCCTGTCAATGTTCTCCTGGAGATCAGCCCTCTGTGTACTTAACTGCTTACCTGAAACAATGGAGAATTTCTTTTTCTTTTCTAATCCCACTCTAAAAGATGCAGGGAGCTGGCAGTGAGTGCTTTGTTCCATCCTAAGGTAGCCGCAGTTTGGTGGTAGCTGAAGTAATGACTATATATAGTCACTAAAGTGCCTTTGGATAGTTCTGGAGAACAACTGCTGTATAAATTTAAGGTATTATTATTATTAAGGTATTATTATCCCAAGTTTGCCGCAAGTTAGAACGAGACAGCAAGAATTACCTTGGAGCAGCTAATACTGGCACAGTCGCAGAGTTTAAAGTTCTCTTCCTGTCAATATTGTGTTAATTTTATCTGGTGCTTTTGATTAAACAAACTAACCTGGAACAATTTCAGTAACTGATTTTCTAAATAGAAAAGGCACTAATAAGTGAACATCAAGTTGCACCCCCCTGGCATCCAGAGAAAGGAAAATCCTTTATGAACAAATCAGATGTGGTCACACTGAGTCCTAAACACTACTCAGCTACCATCATGCTGATTTAATCAATCCACACGAGGTAAAAGAGGTAGAAAGTGGAGAATAATACCTCTGATGATGAGATATTTTAATGAAATGCATTGGGATAATTTAATGGGGAATGAAAGTACAATGGATAAAAGTGAGCCAGAAAGCATGAAAAAACACTGAACAGATCAGAACATGTATAATATCAAACAGGGGCTGAACATCCCAAATTTGTGCTTCACAGGTCAGGGGATGAATTGGAGGTGATTTGGCTGTGAGCCAGCGGGGTCAGGGAGGAGCTGGTGCAGGAGTTAAATGATGGCTGTAGTCTGGGAATCAATGGGAAGAGGTCTTTGGGGATTCTGTGGTCACTGTGTCTGGCTGGTTCATTAGAAATGGTGTGGGGAGAGGTGAGGAGCTGGTGTCCTGTAAGTGTGAGCCCATGGACTTGCTGTGCCACTGGCTCTGAAACAGGGTCCTCAGAGGCTTCAAGAGAACCACTGTGGACTGAGCTAAAATAAGTGGCTTTGCAAACTGGGGTAAAGAAGATCCAGAAGCAGATACCCTGGGCTCTGTGGGCCTGCAGTGCCCTCCTGCACGGTTATCTTCCTTCACGTGTGATCTTATCAGCATCAGGGATGCAGAGGGGTTGATGCTGAGGGAGCAGGCGCACGTGCTGTGCTGTTTGGACCATGACCTGAAAGTAGAGAAGCTCCCTGCAATTCCTTCCTCAACCTTTTGTCCATAAGAAGGTCTGAGACAGGTGTTTGGGGCATAAAAGTCCTGCCAAGATGTGTGGTCAGATAACAGGATTTCAAGCAGAATTTGGGTAAAATCCCCATGGCTGTGTGGGCCTGAGCACTTTGGGTGCTGGAAGGCACAAGAGATGCTCCTTGGCTCGGTGTGTATTGCTGGATATGTGTGAACAAAACATGTTGTAGTTGTCCCATCCTTCCTGTACCATCAGCTGTGCTGTTGACAGCTGCAAACAGGAACTTGTAAAAAGACAAAAACAAACCAACAAAAGACAAACTGACAGTTTAGAGAAAGATTAAAACATATGCATATCTCTTTGTGTATTATTTATGTGGACCTGACAAATTACAAAGCAGGAAAAGCAAGGGACAGGTCTTGAACGGATGTTGCACTCCCATACCTTGATTATCCATCTGGAGATTGGGTCCATAGTTTTTTTGAAGCAGCTTTATTTTTTTTTTTTCTCAGAATGCATAGAAGGAGCAGATCTTTTGAGTAGGAAGGTGCCATTTTTACACAGTCACTGTTCAGACCATAGCCACACTTGAAGCCAAAAATAGAAAATATATTTTAGAACTTGTTAAATTAAAGAAAAAAAAAAAAGAGAGAGAGAGGAAAGAAAAGCCTCCAGCAGAACTTTGCATTCTCTGACTTTTCAGACTTTCAGGTCTGCTCTCCTGATTACACATTTTCTAGCTGATGACATGCCATCAGCTAAAGATGGATTTTAAACACAAGTCATGTCAAAAGTTTCATTTAACCTCTTCAATATAACAAGCTGCTGATGGTTTACATTTCTGACAGTAGAGGTAAATTAATCTCTGATGGATGTTTGGAAGGGGGAGAGAAGATTTGCAAGGAGTGAGGAAGAAGTAAGATGGTAACTGGTAAAGGCAGTGGACATCTTCTGGAATGTAGTGAGGGGTGGGTGGGAGGTGGGTGTGGTGATATTTCTAGATCTGCATCTATAAGTATAGATGCATCACACTTGCTATGTGTATGTATGTGTGGTTTTTAAATAAAAATAGTTTTCCATTATACTGTGCAAGTCTGACATTTGATGAGGTAGAATATTTCCAGATGGGTTGGATTTTGGAGAATAGGGAGTAGGTTATGATTTGTCTAATGAAATGTTAATTTTTTGGCAGTCAGAGGGGTTTAGGGTAAATCAGTTAAACCCAAAGATGATTAAAAAGGGATTTGTGAAACTTTGGAGTAGTAATTAGTATTAATTGAGGCCATCATTATTTTATATGGTAAAGGTAGTATGCACATGTAGTTGGACAACAAAATGAACGCCAGGCTCGCCTTCCTTCTTTCTGGGGGTTGTGCAAGTTTGGGAGGGAGCTCCTGTTAGTCAGTAATCCCAAGAGACATAACACGGTAAAACCTTGACACAAGGAAATTCAGCCAGGAGACAGTTGATTTCTCAGCTGGGAGGTACTTCAGGAAGAGATGGCATCTTGCCGTCTCCACCAGGACTTGGTAATAATTCTCACTATTCATGAACAGATGTCTTTGGTTGGATTCCCTAGGTGCATTTGAATTCATTAAAGGATCTAGGGAATCAAGATATTAATTCTAAATTATTACATATTATAGATTTTATTTTCTGGAAGAATGGGAACATGGTGAAAAAAAAGAGGTTGTAGTAGGAGTGGTAAATGATGTCAAGATAGAATAATCACAGAATACTATTATGCCACTCCAGGCTAAATCGTGTCTTTTTTTGTTGCTTTAACAGGGGCTATCTAAAATAGAGTGACTTTTAAATTGTATGTGTTATGAGACCACAGTGGGGACGTTCATAAGTGATATTTGTCCTGTTATTCAACTGGAATAAAGTATTAGAACCCTGTTGAAATCAGTGAGGATGCCAATTTACAGCAGATGAGGATGTGACCAACAAACCTGAAGCATTCTGTGATTCCAAGCTCAGCAATTTCACATCTAACAAGTAAGGACTGAATTAAAGTGCTATTAGGTCTATCTCATATAATTATTCTCACTGATCAGTACCTTTTTACTGGGATACTGGAGGATTGATTAAAAACTCCCTGCTGATGGAAATTGTGCATGTTAAGAGCAGCCTGCAAACCTTCCTTTCCCAGGCCAGCTACTTTAGAAAACTTTAGAGATGATATTTTGAAACTGAACATCCAAAAGCTTTTCAAATCTTCATGACTGAAACTATATTCCATTACTTAGTTGCATTAACAGATGTGATTTTTGTCAATGGGAACTTGGCAGAAGAACAAATTTCATCAGTTAATATTTGTAAACTGCTTTGAGATCCCCTGATGGAAGGAAACCTGCCCTGAGAATAAGGAATGCCAGCTACTGAAGTTTGTTTGCTGAATTTTCCATCTTTGAATTTATATTTATAGGATTTCTTAACATTTCTTTAATTATCGCCTTCCAATTTTATTCCTCTTTATTTCTTCCCCATTTCCTGTGTACAGATCGTTCTTTAGTCACTTTTCTGTTCACCCAAGGTTTTTTTAACACAAAGTAGGGTCAGGTCACTTCAACTGGTCTTACAGATGTGCTCAGTTGGAGTTTGCTACCTCCTCTACCTCCTTCTAAAGACAATTTAACCCATTATAGCAAACACCCAGGATATGTATCCTGTTTGATATTAAAATATTGATATGAAAATATCACTCAGTGTCTTATTTCAGAGTCCACTTCAAAGGAATGTTGTTGTGGTTTTTTTTTTCCAGTAAGTTTATAATTCCTCTGCTTTGATTTTATTTTCCTTATTCTATCTCCATTTTTCACAATGCACTGAAGAGAATCCTGGGCAAATGGCATTGAGTGAGTCCGAGCATGATGCAGGTGATGAGCTGTCTTGGCTGCCCATCCGCCCCAGTGATGGCTGCTCAAGTTGCAGCACATCTTGCAAAGACCCTTTGATCTTCTTCTTTTGATGAATTCATCAGCATGGTCATGACTTTCTCCATCAAAAAAACCCTTCAAGGGCACATTTCGTCTACTTGCACTTGAAAAATTTCTAACTGGACACTTTTACTTACTAAATATTAGTAATATTTAGTAACATTAGATATAAAATATCTTATATAAAAATAGTTATTGCAGCACAAGATTTTTATTTTAAAATTTTTTTGGTATTTCCTTTGCACAGGCTGCATAAATGTGGAATTTTTAAACATATATTTTGCCTGGACAGGCATCTCTTCCAAAGTTGGTGTATGTTTTATTTCCCCCCAGCACTAGTGCAACATATGTTTCAAGCCAGTCCTGATAATGTTTTTCAGTGGTATTCATCTGTGATATTTGTAGTGAGTTTCCTGGTGTAATTGTAATTCAGAAGTTGTCTGTAGCCCTGTGATATGTGCATAATTGTCCCTGTCCACTGCAACCACCAGCACCTCTTGTCAGCAGGATTGATGGTAATGTTTTGGTTCCTTTTTTGATAATTAATTGCCGTTCCTTCCAACAACAGGGGACTCAAGCAGAGCTTTTGTTGTTCTAAATTTGAAATCTTGAGTCTGTGGAGGTATTTTCTCCGGTTCAACATACACTGCCACCACAGGTGTTGTATCATCAAAGAAAGAACCCATATGCTAATATAGAAATAACAGGCCTGTTTATTGTTGCAGTGCATCACCATCAAAGCAAACAACAACAACCACCTGTCTTTAGCAGTATAATTAAACTGACGGGTCTTTATTCTGTGCTAAATCATATGGTAATATATGGAGGATAAGAAGAATCATCCTTTTAAACTTTTGAGATGTTCGCAGCACTGTTGAAAACTGCTTTCTAAAATTAGTTTTGGGGTTTTTTTTAAACAAATCTGTTACTAATAGAATGTTTTTCCTGGTGTAGGTTTGCTTCCTTTTGCACTTTTTTCCATGCTGGAGATTCATCTTTCCATAGCTTTGGATGGCCACCTGTTCTGGTATCTTTATCTATGAGGTCTTCAGTGATTCATCTTGTTTCATTTTTATCACCTTTTACTTCATCGCTCTCAAGGGCCCATATTTTTTGTTTCTTTCTGCAATCAAAGGCAAGCTCAACCCCAAAGATGGTCCATATTCTGACTGGATATCTGGGACATGCTTTTCTTCCTTTCTGTCACACCACAGAGATGCAGCAGCGCTGGTTCTGTTCTGCACACAACAAAAATCTATTGATTCTTTTAAAACCAGCACAACACTGATGTTCCCCCCTGCCAAGTGCTAGCAAACACCTCGGGATCTGGATGTTGGCTTCTCCGTGAAGGAATCAGTCAGGAATTCACATAAAACTTTCCCTTGGACTATCTGCTCATTATACCAGCTCTGGAATGGCTTGGTCAGACCTTCACAGCCAAATTTTCTGCTAGCTGACCATGCTTCCTACCAAAACCCAGCTCTAACAGAACATGCCTACTCCTACAGTTACTTTAATTGGAGAACAAATTATAATGTTGTTTTCACAGATCACTCTTTCTCCAGAAACTCTTTTGACACAGAAACTTGCATAACGAGTGCTCTTAGATGAGTAATCCGAATCGTGTTTCCTTTCAAAAGGCCAATCCTAAGTCCCTTTTGCTATCCACTAGACCTGTTCGTGCAGGCAGAAGGTGGTGTTGGCCTGCAGGGATGTGTCATATTGAACCTGTCATATAGGACACGGCTCACAAAGAATTTGGAGCATTAGGAATTTAAGGTTTTTGACAAACTGGGAACTTTCGTTATGAATTATGTATTTTTGTTCAAGAATTAGTGTGCCCTGCTTTTTTAATGATGTCTTTTTGCTATGCCCTTATTTAAATATTTCGGTCTGATTAAAGAGGAGAGGTATGGCAGGTCAGCTGGGGGGCCCTGCACCTTTCCCTGTTCTTGCAGGGATGGAGAAGGGGGAAACCCAGCTTTCCGAAATCCCCTCTTTCAGAATTCAGCCTTATCTTTCCTGGCGTGTTTTCACTTATGCACCTTCCTGTTGTCTGGGATTCCTAAGAAAAATGTGCCTGTCTCCAGAGTGTGCCCCTGGGCAGAAATCCTGCCACGAGGCCGTGGGCTGGGATCTTTACCTTGGCAGTTGTGGGTTTATTATTCTGAGGGCAGTGGTTTGGTTTTGAGCAGATGTTGTTTACTGCAAGGTGCTAGAGAGGTTTTCTTCACCAGGCTGCTGGGAATGAGTTAATGCCAGGCAGGAGTGCTGCTTTTGGGGGTGTTTTGTGGCCAAGGGTAAAGATTTGTTTATGAAGTCGGCAGTTTGAGTTTTGAGTCTGTTTATATCTTATTAGTTCAGTTGTAATGGAACAATAAAAGTGATTCTGTGTAAAGAAGCCAATGTATGCTCAGAGCTTTCTGCACAGGCAGGAGTGGTGGTCTGCAGGAGCCACGCCAGTCACTACTCCTGTTTAATGGGCATTGCAGTAAACCTGACACTCTGCTCCATGTGGATGTCCAAGCCACAAATCAGCCTCACTGGCCTGTTTAGAATCCTTTGATCATTTTCACATCAAGTGTAAACTGTTTTCCACTTTTATCTCAAATACCATCCTGCAAAACCCTTCATTTTGCAGCACAGGTCCCCTCCAGACGACGTTCTGCACCTGTTTGCACTGGCAAATCTCTCCTCTACTTTTTTCTAGGACTCTGTTCTGTAGATTTATTTCTAATCATCCATAAATAGACTCATCTGTGTTAGGTCTGTATGTCTGAGTAAGGGAAGCCACATGACAGCACGCCTCACTTGTTGGAGCAACAGCAGATCTGGGGAGAAAACTTGGCTTCATGGGAGTGGATGGAAAATTCTCATTGAATTAAACACATCCAAAATCTCTGACAGCTTCTTCTCCAGACTCGGCTTCCTTGTGTGGGACGGGGTGAGCTGCACAGGCTTGGTTTATCCTTCAAAAATATGGCTGGTAATGCTCAGCTCTGCAACAGCTCTGGATCCAGGGAGAATAACAAGCTGAAAAAGTTATTTATTTTTTTTCTGTGAACAAATGCTGTGCAGTTTGGTTTGCCTTTTCTGGACAGTGGGTTTGTCCACTTAATTTTGGCAAATATGCATGTTATAGAAAGTTTAGGGATATGGCATTATGACCAGATAATCATAGCCATTATGGACTTAGGCATGTGTTGGAGGGTTTACAGGATGGGTATTCACATTTCATTATAGAGTTGGGATAGTTTTTCAACAAATTATTTGGCAGTTCCAGCTTGTTTTTCTATTTTATGACTTTAGTGAATGAAGTATGTAACTGGAATTTATTGAAGATAATTGAGGGGAAACATGAAAAAAAAATTAAAATTTTTCCAGTTGTATTAGTCAATGAAATTATTTCTTTTCCTGATGCCTTTTTTTTTAAAGAAAAACAATAACAAAAACGCTCCCATTATAGACTGGAATCTTTCAAAACTACCTCTTTATAGCTTTGAGAAATCCCAATGATTTCATCAGAGCATGACTGATGATACAAAAACCTAAACCAGTGAAGACTAAAATCAGGGCTGTGGTACAAATAGAAGAGCATTATGAGTAAAAATGCATGTGATGTTTGCGGGTTTTTTTCCCAGGAGGGCTACAATTTTGACTGGTTTTTAGTAGTTTTAAAACGTTATTTAAAATATTTTTGCAGATTGGGCTATGATAGATACAATTCCTGTGTTTTCTGTTTCCCCAGGCTGCAGGACAGGTATCAGACCCATCCTCCCCCCTCTCCACCTTAAGGCAAGACCACCTGTACTTGTCATATCTGATGGACACTTGTCTAATCTATTTCTTAAGACCTCCAGGGTCAGTCTCTCCATCCTCCCCAAGCAATCTATTCTAGTGCTTCCTTAGCCTCATTGTTCAGTAATTTTCCCTAATGTTTAACCTTAATCTTTCTTCCTTCAATTTAATCCTATTACTGCCTCTCCTCTCTGCCATGGGCATGGAAAATAGATTCCTCCCTGCTTCTTTGCAGCAGCTTTTTATGTGTTTGCCTCTGTTCTCCACTGCACTGACTTGTTTTCTTAAAGCTGAGCCACCCCAGCCCTCATTTCCTCCCAGGTCCCTGTGGTCTGTGCCCCTGCAATGACTCTCTGGATTGCACATGGGTGGTTTTCCTCTTTCTCCAAACACATTTCTCAAGTTTTAATGCTGCATTTTGTTAGCTGAGGAAGCCTTGGTGCCACACGGTCTTGCAGAGTGGGAGAGTATTCAAGTGAGTGGTTGAAAAGCCCCACCTTAGTGCAAGTCTGTGGACAGGTGTCCCCATCACTGGAGATGTCACAGACCGTTCACTCAGGCTGGTTGTTCCTTGCCTAGAGCAGAGGGGAGGGTGTTTTGCATTTTTCTCCCTTGCAAAAGAGGTTTTAGCTCCTGGAGCTCCTGGAGCAGCCCTCACAGGGCAGCCAGGGACGTTCTGCACCTTCCTGCTCCCATTGCTCCGCACCCTCCAGGCACGTACCTGCCTCATGCCATGCTGAGGTGTTATTTTCTGCCCTCCCCTACAGCCTGGGCATATGGACCTGAAGTAGAAACTTACGGGTTTATGCAAATGTTTTAATGATGCTATTTGCATATCTGGAAGTGATTTACAAAACGCTGCACATGGAGTTGCTTAAAACTTGGCACCAATAGTTCGTGGAGGATCATGGCACAACACAACAGAAACTGAATTTCAGCTGGTTTTTGCCAGCTCTCGCACTGCACTTTTGGCGCCGGCTGAAGCGAGTCTGTCAATGAAGGAAACGCCTGAGTCCTCCTGTGAGCTTCAGTCCTGCCCAAGGGCAAAACATCCCAGCACGGACTGCCTTTCTCTGCTTTCTTGGCACCTCGGGACGAGCAGCCAACTGCAGTTGGTCCTGGCGGTGGGAAATGTTCTCCTGAAAACCCCCAGGAGTGCCGGCAGGCAGGGGGGTCCTGGGGGTCGAGCAGCAAAGGGAAGAATATTCTGTCATAGAACTGCAGAATGGTTTGGGGTGGAGGGGACATTAAAGATCATCTTGTTCCCCCCTGCTACCATGGCAGGGAAAACTTCCACTATCCCACGCTGCTCCAAGCCCCATGCAGCCTGGCCTTGGATGCTTCCAACGATGGGGCAGCCACAGCTTCTCTGGGCAACCTGTACCAAGGAAGAATTTCTTCCTCACGTTAATTGAAATAACTCTTCTTTCAGTTTAAACCCATTTCCCCTTGTCTTTTATCAGGAGATCTACACTGCTCTTACAGATTTTGTTTATCCATTTGTTTTCCCCTCCTGGGATATGCATTTATAAGACTTGGAGATGCACTAGATTTAAATATTTGAGTTTGAATCCTTTTCAGAAACAAGTAGCATTTTAAATTGATCTCTATAATTTGGTTCTAGCTGGACCCCTTTTTCAGAGCCCCTGCATTATGAACCATATGCACCTTTCCCATTCCTATTTGTAAGAGCTGATGGTGTCAAATACACACACATTCCCCATGGAAATGTTGTGTGGGGAGGGGGGACAAATAAGCAGAACCCTGCAGCATCACTTCCCTGTAGGAAGCCAGTTTGCACTTATTTGTGTTCACCTTTACATTTGCCATCTTTGTTTCCTCTACTTTCCTTTATTTTAGCTTTTAAGTTAACATTAATAAGACTGAGGACTTTGGAGCTTTTGGAGAGTGCCTAGAAAATATGCGCTCTAGTTACAAGAAAATCAGCTCTCAAGTCCCTGTATGCAAGTGCATCACAGGTGAAGATCAAAATAATTTAGCAGAGCTGAGCTCAAGCATACAAAAATTCTGTAGTTTTTTTTGCATATGAGAAGCTCCTTGCAGAAAGGGCTTCTGTGAGTCCAGGTGAAGACTGGACACATTCTTGGAGGAGGAATCCACAGACTGCTGTTAAAAGAAGGAAATTGCACATGACCACAAACCAGAGTTAAGGAGTATTTAAGGGAAGAAGTTTTATTTAAGCTTGACCTGTCATTGTTTGCTGCCCATCACCTACTCGTGTCTGGAGGTGGAGGCAGACCCAGGGTGAGAAGGACTTCTTCCCAGTGCAGCCATTTCTTTTTTGTGGCTATTTGACTTCTTTGCCATCAGGCAGAAAATTTTGTGGCATCTTACAGGAAAAGGAAGGAGAAATCCAACATCATTCTGAAGAGCATATTTAGGTACTCTGAGGGTAAACAAACCCTGTCTGCCCATGATGAAAATATCCCTTTCCCAAATGCCCTTCGTTGTGTGAGTGAAGGGCGTAGCTGAGGGTCCCTGCATATTAAATCGCAGGTTTCTCACCTACTTATGTCAAGAAACAAGTGGTTACAGCAGATGAGGGAAGTGCAAGGAAACAGCAAGGCAGGATATCTTGCAGTGCACCAGCCTCTGAGCCACTGCCAAGCATTTTGTCAGCTTGGTAAGGAAAAAAAAACCGTAAAAGAATTTTAAAGAGAGAGAGCCCAGTTCAGGGCTGATTCCTCCAGCTGCTCCAGGCTGTTCTTCACAGAAATATTTACCTACTTCACCCTATTTACAGGGTTCAAAGTACTTCATGTAACTCTGTGGCTATGGGATGGGGTGCTATGGTGGGATACTAAAGGCCAAATATTTTCTCTGCAAGGAAATAAAAATGTCCTGTTGCAAGAGAGAAAATCATTCCCTAGATCGTCCCTGCTGCAGACAATGCACAGCTCCTATAGCACTCACAGCTTGTTTTGTTGCCATTCTGCTAACATTGCATGTACTTTATATTTTCTCTGCAATTGTATAAATAGCATATAGGAAGAGGGAGACTATTTAGGGAAAATACTAATTAAAATGAACAATAGAAAATAGGAGATCTTATGTTTCTAAAATTAGAGGCTGGTTATTCAGTAATAAATAGCCCTGTCATTATTAGTTTGTAGTCCCTCCTTTCTCTTGCCTGACACACACAATATCGCTGTTATCCGTGGTTTGCCTGTCTAAACATGGTTTCTTTCCAAAGCTCTACATTGTTTGCTAGCCCTTGTTCAAAAAGCTCCCCAGTTCTGGGCTTATCTGGCAAAAGAAAATACGGAGAAATATTCTTTCTAAACAAAATGAATTCGATGAAGGAATAAAAAGCACGTTAACAAAGGTACTTTCATGCGCTTCCTGCTGGATCCTGCTATTGGTCTCTGGTAATTTCAGAATCCTGGGAGCATGGGCCATGGTTTTATTTCCTAATAATTAGCAAGCACGCTGATGGCTTTGTTAAGAATGTGCTTGCTTAGCTTAAAGGGAAAGTTTGATTTGAATCTTGGAGCAGAGTGAGTAATTGCTCCGTGCAGGCATGGCTGGGGCTGGGGCTGTGCTTGTGAGAGACAACCAAGTTTGTGCCTGTGTGAGGAATGACCGCAATGTTGTGCTTTAATAGCCGGTCCCCATGCCAAGCCCATGAGCAGCTTCAGGACTTTTACATCCCAAGCAAAACCATGGAGAAATTTAACCAGGTTAAATTTGTAGTGTTTTAGTGTACATCATGGATAGTGGCTGATAGATGCTGGATCCCTGACAACAAGGATTGACAGCAGAAATGTCCATTTGAGGGTGCAGTTAGGGCACCCTCACTTCTCACCCTGACCTTCTCACTTCATGGAAAATCAACTCTTCCAGGAAGATCCACCACCACAAGGTTCACAAACTTGTCCTCCTGTTGGGCTTTTGAATACTCAGGAATGAGGATTACCCACGCCAGGCCAGTCTTTTCTTGTTTCTCAGTGCTGAAATTGTGTTGCTCATAACCAGATTATGTTTTGGATCTGTTTGAAAGACGCTGGACTGAGTGAAGTCACCTTGTGCTGTCATTGCCTCATCTCTATTGTTGTCTGGAACAAAAAACAACCTTTGGGAAAGGTGAAAAAGGGATGTAGAAGGTGTAGGAATCTGTATTGGCTCAAGGGACAGTAAGAGGGGAAACAGAGAAAGGAAGAGAATGAAGTTCCCAGGGAAAGAAATAAATACAAAGGAAGAGCAGGAAAGAAAAAGGCATGAACAGCCATAAAAATCCAGTGCTGTCAGCTGAAAACTGGAGTGATTCTGTCACATTAATGACAGGAAACCATACCTCTATTGGCTTTCACTGACAGAGCTGCAAGCAGCTGCTGTGGAAGGAAGGTGACTCGAGCATGAGTGAAACTATCTAAGACACTGTACACTTATTTTGTAGAGTGAGAGTTTAGTGAGCATTCATCTGTCATTATCATATCCTCTGTTGAATGTATTGCCCTTGGCAGTGGGTACTCAATAGCTAATTTAGCTCTTTTGTTGTTCAGTAGGAAGGTTTTTGTGCCTGGTTCCCTTAGCTGTGATTTTTCATCAGCAAAGAACAAACAAATCCCTGAATTAAAAACTAGAATTTATGAAACACATATTTTGGTTCCCGATGTCACTCATCTCCTGGCATTTAATGTATCAATTGCAATTAGACTGCTTGCTAATTGTTTTTTTGGATCTCCTGTTTTCAGTCATAACTGCATATTAAGGGGAGATGGTGATGGTAGTCAGAGCTTTCTGTTCTACTAAATGAGAAGAAACTGAGCAAAATTTCTACAAACCCTGAGCATAAAGGAGAGGAAATATCAGTAGACTTTAGTACCCACTTGATTCTCAGCATGGGGCCTGCTGTATGTCAAGGTGCCAGGCCCAGGTCTGGAGTAGCCCTGATAAAGGGAAACCTACAGCTTTCCCCAAAATAACATATGGCTGTGACACTGGAAGCAAGAGCACTAAAATGAATCTTCTCCTCGCAAAAAAAAAAAAAAAATTAAAAGTGGTAATAGATTTGGCCATATGAACAAGTTCTTTCCAAAGGCAAGTCTGAAAGACCCCATACAGTAGTTTATGTGGGGCTTAATTTATTTAAGTTGAGGGAGAAGAGCTGGCTTGACACTGCTGATACACTCCTGTGGATCTGGCAGTCTAGGTAGTCCCAACCCAGTACTTTGGTCACTCAGTCATGCCTTGCTTTGCATTTATCATTTCACCAGTGTAATATTGTATAATAAAATGGAGTAGTTAAGATACTGTGCACAGTAGCCATCACCTCATATTTAAAGCCCTAAGTGAAGGAGCAGTAAAATCTTCTAGGAGTGTAAAACCCAGACAGCTTCCCCTAAACCTGTCTGTGGCAGCTCAGAGGATGAACTTGAAACAAACAGCACATGGTGTGATATTGAACGTTTCGTGATCACGTGCTAAGTTTTGTAGACTTTGAAAACTCCACAGCAGTTTAGACAAGAGGCACCAATCTGAGAGAAGAGTTTCTGGGAATGGAGTCCCTTCACAGCACAGATTTCAAACCTGTGCTGAGCAGAAGCTGTTGCATTAGGGGGAAAATACTGATTTTGCATGAGTTTAGCTTAAATCCATCTGGTGGAAGTGTAGATCCCTGGCTTATTGTGGTGCACTGACCAGAAGAGTCGACCTTTTCCCTTCAGTGGGGCTCCAGGGTGGCCTCAGCCATTGTTTGTCCATGTGGATTACAGTCTCCTTGGGCAAGGGCAGTTCCACACCCATGTCTGGGCTCAATATTGTACAGGTCTTGGGGGAAACCCCCTTTGGGGTCTGACTCTGGGGTGCTGAGCAGCCCTGACTTCCGCAGTGTGGCTGAGTGATGGCAGCATGGGTGGCACCTGGGCACCTGTCCCTTCCCTTGCATGGTCACAGACAGCCCTGCAGAGAGGGAGGGGCAGAGGACAGGCTCTGAGGGTTTGGAGGCCTGTCCTTCACCCCTGCAACGTGTCTGACTCTGCACCAAGTCCTTCTGAGACTGTTGCTGCCTTTCCCTTCTCTTCCCACTTATTCTTTATTCCTTTATTCCTCCTTCCCTTCTAACTAATTTCTAAAAAAAAAGGGGGGGGAGGATTAAAGTTATTGGAGAGGTGTGGTGGTTTTCAGAGTTAAACAACACTGAAAAAAGTACTTTCCCTTCATTTAGTATTTTAAAGAAGTAATAAGTAACACGGCAGGATACGATTGTAATAATATGAAAAACTCTGAGGTATCTGAAGCTTTATTCTGCTGCCTCCTGCCTCTCCTGATCACTATAAGTCATGCATGAGCTATTACTTTTACTGTACATAATTTCTGTTATCCTTTGAGATCCAATCACTCCCCTGATAAAGTGATTTTCTGACTTTTTCAGCCATGCTTACCTAGCTGTTTGTGTACGTGTGGATGTAATTTATCTGTTTATTATAATCCAAATAATGAAAAGAAAGTGAAATGCTATTATGAAGCTCAGCATGGTGATCAGTTTGTTGTTATTGCTGGCCATGACAATCATTCTTAAGTCTCCATTTTGTTAATGACACACCTTAGATTTTTTCCAAGTTGGATGGGATTTAGCCATAACTTTAATGAAGATATGTGGTGGTAGAACAGGACACAGGAGTTTGTGAATAAGTTTACTCATGAGTAGATCTACTTTAAGTGAACATTTCCCACATGGCTTGGGAATGGTAGTTTTTAAGGCAGGGAATTAGGGCTCTTACGCTGCCTTACAAAATCTAGACCTGTGATGTCTTTGTCACTAAAACTTGTGTCAGTGAGAAATAAACTTGTATTTAGAGTAGCTTTCAAAAGAGAGAGAAGATGTTGTATTTCTAAATCATGCATCTATACCAAAGTAAATTAAACAGAACAATACGTAGTTCAAGGATAATGGATATTTGCTGTTTGTAGTAAATACTTCCAAGAGAACCATAATTTAATTAGTTTTGTGACTTGTACTGTAAAAGCAGTGGAAACAATTCCTCAGTCAGTGGGCAAACAGGTTTTCTAACGTTGATGGATACAAGCTAGGAAAAGTATTGAATTTTTTTCTAATTAATCTTTTTTTCCCTACAAAATTACCTCTCCATAATTTCTCTCCATGTCCAGTGCATAAAGGTATCTGTGTATATGAATTCAATTTATATGCCAATGATGTTTTATACATTGTCTTGTCTGCATCTCATTACTGTCATTAATAAGCACTCCAATACATCTCGTTACAAGGTTAATTGGGACAAATCTAAAATACGTCCCCTTTTATATTGTAAATATGATATCTCCTGGCAGCACATTCCTGGTGCATGGACACAAAAGTTGGGACGTCTTATTAAGGGTTCCTATAAGGTATCATAGCTGCATTCAGTGACCACATTATGCTCTAAGTACAGCTGCAAGGAAAACTGGCTGCATGCAATGAAATTGAGATGAAACCTGCATTTTCCTAGGACAGGATGGAATACAATTGTGTACAGCTACTCTGCTTTTGTTTTGGTTTTTGGGCTACACTTGTGGGTCAAAATCTTTTATATTATGTGATGTGTGCTGGTCTTTCTAACAGCTGATTTCTGGGTTTGAATGTATGGTTTGAAAAGTGTATTCCTTCACAAGGCTCAGCTGAACCCTGACATGGCAAATTTTTTAAAAAAGGCATTTTTCAAGTAAAAGGTGATTTCTCTGGGCAACAGATAAGAGCCTTGGTGTTTTCATATCAAAATGCATCTCGTGTCAACATCTGTCAGTGTCAGCTAAGATAACACACTGGGACACGTACATGGGTCACATATGTGCCTTTACTCCACAGGACCAAGGGCTAAAACTCAGGGAAAGTGGGACTGAAATGTTCTGTCCTGTAGATGTGGCTCACACTGCCAGACCCTGGATGCTTCCCCTGATGAGCACAATTCACCTCACAGGTTTTGGGACTTGGGTTTGTCCACTGACTACATTGAGTGTGAGGGGTTAAAAGCGTCCCTAGCATCTCTGGGTGGTGTTAGTGGTGCTCCTCACAGAGAGATTTCTGTCCTGCACTGCAGCTGAAATGAATTCTTCTCCAAAGATCTGTGCTAAGGCTAATACACCGACTAAATCCCTCCAAAAGAGGGCTGTCCTGGCCTTTGTTTCCTCTTTGCAGAGTTGAACTTCAGCGATTCTGTATCCCTTGGTCAGATCACCCTGACACAAATTTTTGATTATAAGCCCTACCAAACTGGAGACATGCTCAGTAATCCTAAAGAAAGGGCTTTAGGCAATGGCCTGAAACCCTGCAGCTTTCCTGTGAGTTTGATGCCTGGATGTTAGAACACTGTGACTTAAGCTTATTTCACATTGAGTCAAAATTTAATTTAGTCCACTATACACCTGGAAGAAAAATAGACTTCCATAATGCTGTTTCTATGGGAGGCACAGAAATATTGTTCATGTTCCCAGCTGAGGAGGGAAACAAGAGTACAAAACACTGGACAAGAAAGTGAGTGTTTATTACAGAAAATGGTAAATTCCAGCTCCTCATTAGCACAGTGAGCCTATCCTTTTTTCTCTGACATGGAATGTAAAGTTTCACATCCCCAAGCATCAGCTAAATAGCTTAGGCAGGCTGTGTACCACAGCCCCAATTTAATTGATACAGTACTGTCACTTCAAACAAGCCATATTAGTGGCATGTTATCTCTACTGTTGTTTGTTCCAGACCCTAGGCAACAATTAATTTTGTCATGCCAACAAATACTTCATTTGATTTCTAATGTACCATTGCCATAACAACTCGGATAAATATACCTTATAAAATCTATAGATAAGGTTTTAAAAAGGCAGCTAGTTGATAAAAATCTGAATAAAAACCCAACCAACCACCAAACAAAACCACAAAAAACACCCCACCACAGCCCCAGCATCCTGTAATTTGGGGTTGCTCAGTGGATCCTTCTATGCCATGACAGGAAAGGCTGTGACAGACACCATTAGTGGATACTGGACTGTCCATGTGTGGTTTCAGTGACCACTTTTGCAATGGAAAGCCACAGGATTCAACTCAGACCCGACCTACTCTGATCCTGGTGTATATTGCACCTAGATAAAATTCTACATTAGTGATACTGATGCAGAAATGATTAGCTAAATAACTTTCTTACTGATATTTTTCATGTAAAAAGCCTAATGAAACTTCTATAAGTCTTATAGGAAATATCATAGTATTTTTGCATTAGAATCAGCCTTCAGTAGCTCTCTGTATTGCTAATATTAAGTAAATGTTTTAACAGATTAAACAATTGTTATTGTGCTTGAAACTTCTCTAACTTGGCAAGAGCAAAACAAATACTGGGTATCGGAGATCTCATCCTGTGGAAAGAATGCCTCAAACCAAACGCCCAAACATGTGCTTTTATCTCTCAAAATCATCCAACGTACACATGCATCTGCCAGCCCTGTCCGGTGCTGAGGCACTCCATAATGCATTGAGAATAACTTATTGTTTAAATTTACTCTTGCTCTGCAAGTTTCTGGAAAAATAAGTTTGACTTTACTAATGTCCTGCTGAAAACTGATGAAAAAACATCCATATGAGCCATTTCACCAACCCTTTTTAAACTAATAACTTTAGGCACTACAAAGTCACTTATTCCTGTTACTTTAAGAAGAAAACATTTTCTATGCATTAAAAATCCACCATCATGTTTCTGTGTTCAAAATCTTATACCTGATTTTTGGCAGGATAAGTTCTTCAGAATCTGTTACAGATACTGTGAGACTTACAGTTCTTTCTCCAAAAACTTTACTTTCTATGTTTTTCTTAATGATTAGAAATCCTAGAAGAGACGGTATAAGTATCAAATAGTCACTGTGATATAAAAATATTTTAAAAAGTGTTTGGAAAAGACACCCCTCGTCCATATGTCTATATGTGTGTTCTGCTTTTCTTCTCAAATTTTCAGGAAGAGGAGGGAAAAGCAAGCCCCAAACTATCTTCCCTATGTTTTTAACTGCCTGAAGATCAGACAAGGTTCTTGAGTCCCAGGCTGGGTGCTCTGTCATTCTGAGCCTGGAGATGTCCCCATGTCCTGTAGAGGTTACAGGTGTCACTGGCAGCAGTGATGGAAATGCCACGTTCGTTCCTAACCCAGTCTGGGTGTGACACATTGGTGTCCCAGGGCAGGAAGGTCCCTGTTTGCTCTCTCCTCTCTTCAACACAAGTGAAGCACTGACAGTTTTCCTGATAATCCCTGTAGTGTCCCGAGGTGTTCCATCTTCCATGGCTGGCTCAGGAGCGCTGCAGAGAGTCTCTAAGTCTCAAGAAAAGTAAGATGCCAGTTTAGTCCCTAATAATAGAGCTTTGAAATGTCTTCTGAGTCAGAAAGTCCAGGATACACAGATTTTCTCTTTCTCTTCTTCTATAGCCTGAGCAGACTGCATACCGGCAGAGCACAACCACCTACAGAAAATATTTTAACATGTTTAAGAAATTATTTGCTGGGTCTTTTGTACAGTTCCATTCACCATCTTTGAACAGTAATCCTCTTGCAGTTTGGTGTACTGACGTATTTTGGTGGGTTGCTCTCTGAACACATTTTGAAAAACAAAGAGAAATTCTGGTGCTGTCTTCACATCTGCAGTGGTTGGTGTGGGGAAAATATGGGAATATTCATTTTCCTAAGAAGTAGAGATATTGTTGCTACTTACCCAGAGAAAGCAGCAATCAAAGTGTCAACTAAACTTTAGGGCTTTTCAGACATTAAAACAAGGAATCATCTCCATAAGAATAATTTATAAATCTTCTACCATGTGTGGAGATAACAAAGCATATTTTAATAACCAAACACAGTGGCTGAAAAGCCCATAAGCCAGTCTTTTATATGATTTATGAATTCCTTCCTAAAATTCCCGTTACCCCTAAAATGTATCTGAAGACAGGGAGATTGCAAGCATGGCTCTATCCTCACACTCCTCCTGGACTGCTGTAAAATTGAACTATTCAAATGTGCTTCAAAAGATGAAACAAAATGAAAAGGGAACTAGATTTATCTCAGAGGCACCCACTTGTGATGGCTGAAGCGTTTGAAGTCCAAAGAGTTCCCATTGAATATGAGCCAAGGAGCTCAGTTGTGTTCTCTGGGCGCCTGTTCCCCAGGCGGACGTGACATCCTTCATGTGAGCGAGGGATTCTTCTCTCATCAGAGCCAGACTTTGAGGTGAATTGTTGGATATTTCTAAATTCGCCTTGTTTGCTCACCTGTGGCCAATGGCACGGTCACTTGTGTGTTTTGTAAAGTAGATTTAGGGAGTTTTGGTCTCTCTTCAGCCAAGTGAAGGTCACTTCACCATGAGGAGCTGCACAGCAGGTGACTGCGACGCTGAGGGCTCCATTTCATTCCTGTGTGCTGCACTGAGGGCTCCAGTCCTCACTGACATGGAAATCTGTGTGCAGAGCATATGGAACTTTCTAGTAAAGTGGTAAAATTTGTTAAACTCCACCTGGAGCTTTCCTAATTCCTGCTGTTGGGTGGGAGTGGCGTGCCCTGTGCCTGGGATGTGGTGGGGTGTGCGTTCCCTTTGTCACCAGGTAGCATCTCAGTCCTTCTCCAGATTGCTACCAGACACAAACAAGCCTTGAATGTTTGATGAATCAGTGATGGTGTTTTGATTTTTTCTCTCAGCCAGTACCACCAGGCAATCAGCAATGAAAAGAAAAACAACACAAACAGGGAAAGCATGTTCTTTCAGCTTGTTTTAAAATACCAGTAATTGGCATTTTCCCTTCTGCTAACACAAGTTCCAGGTAAGCACAGCTCAAACTCCCTCCCTCAAACAACCCTCTAGGGAGGAGAGGATGGAAAGAAAGGGCCAGGCAGCTGTGATTTGTACCTGAGAACAACAGAACGTGAGCTCAGCACCCTGCCTGCCCTGGGGCATGTCAGGAGTGACAGCCTTGCTGCCACCTCAAACCCTTCATCCCTTCTGGCCTGCCCGGTGAGAGCAGCCAGGCAGTGCTGCAGCACAGGCACCAGCAGTTCCTTCTGGCTGTGTGACACCAGGCAGAACATCCCTTGGTAGCTGAGGTGCATCCCTCCCCTTGTTTCTGGGCTCTCACTAAAGCACCCAGTTTCTGAAGAGACCCTGCACCCAGGGGTGAGACCTTCATCCTCGGCAAAGCAAGCTGGCTGAAAGAAAACCTCTTTAGTGCTTTTGTTCAGGCTGCTGAAGCTCCAGGATGCCCTGTGGCATTATCTGGGCTGATAGATGGCGGTAGATGGTTCATGTTCTTCTTAAGTCCCTACACTTTCCACAGTAGGAGAGGTGAAAATACCCACAGCAATGTGGGATCTGGGTAGTGAGACAGGACTTAGACAGAAAAACTTTATGAAACAAGTTCCTGAAAACGTTAGAAGGTGAAATAAAAGAAAACAGAAGGAGGGTGCAGGCTTTTTCCACTGAAGATTTGATTCCCACCTTGGTTCTGCTGCTGCAGAAATCAGGACCTTGGTCCCATGGCCTCACGCTTACTCAGAGTGGAGGGATTTGTTATATATATATTTAAAACTGGAAAAACAGAACTTTGCTGTTAGGATGAGTGTGGTGCTTGGGAAGCCAAAGGTGACCACGTGTGCTGCAGAGCAGGTGAGAGGAGATTGTATCCAAACAGATACATTTATCTTTAGAAAATAAATAAAAAAATTCATTTTGCTTTGGCAAAATGAAAACTTTATCTCTAATGTTTCTTCCAGATTCTTCAACTGACTCTTTTTAAGATACCGTGTGACTCTGATCCTCCCATTTTCCAGTGCAAACTGGAAGGAGCTCCTAAGCTGCTGTAGCACTGGTGGTAGTGGGAATGCAGTCAGAATGAAAGAAGGAGGTTTTTCTGTCACTCTCAGATGTACACTGCTGTTACTGAGGTTTCTTATCAGAAAATGCACAATAGCACTTGAGTGTACGAAAATGAGAGCTCCCACCAAATGTCAGTCACTGCTGATAGCGGGAGTTCAGTAGCAAAAACAAGATATTAGAGCTTGTTTATCTCCTGGCTGCGCTGTAACTGTCCCTTCTGAAACACAGACCTCCGGCCAGAGGGGCTCTTGCAGCTGCCCTGTAAAACACAGGAGTGGCTGGGTTTGTGTTCCAGGGAAATGTGTGTATCCAGAAGTGCCGGAGAGGTGGCAGTGGCCCACCCAGGAGGAGTCGGAGGTAATGGTGTTGTCTGGTCATCTGTCCAAGCACAAATGTCTTTATTTGGGAGACTCCTCCCTGCCCCTTCAAAGGCCCAGAGGAACATTTTGTACCCAGTTGAACTGTAAGGCAGTTTCTACTTTGAGAATTTTGAAAGCAATTTAAGGAAAAAAAAAATCTGTTTTCAAAGCAACCCTCACCCAAAGGCTGGGCTGAAGGGAGCTGGGCTGTGTGCCCTTGCATGGCCAGGGGTGGGAAAAGCACCATAATCAGGGAAATCTGCATCCAGTAATGGACTAAAGTACTTACAGGCAATGGAAGCAGGCATTTAAAGCATTATAACCTAAAAATCCTACTTCTCTTCTGCCTAATGCAGAGAGCTGGGTGCTGTGAAGAGCCAGCTTTGCCTCTGCAGATACCGAGAGCTGACCTAACCTTGATGGACCCAACAATTTCCGTGTGTGCTCCTGAGTGAATGCCAGGAGGACAGGTCAAGCACTCTCTGTGGCACAGCCAGGAAAGTCTTTCTCTGCTCAGTGCAGTTTGGAATTGCATTGGATTTATCATCCTACCTGTGAGCATTTGTTTGCAAATCATTCACAGAGTCAGAGCTTGGGTTTGCAGGAGAGCAGAGCTGTGAGTCACGGCACAAGCTGGCACTGGCAAAACCTCTCTGTGTTAATGAGCTACACCCAGGAAACGTCTCCCCTGCCTGGGGGAACTGTGCCCCAGCCATCCTCCCCTGCAGCCTCTCAGATCCCGGGGTGCTGCCTGGGAGTGTCCAGGGCCCTGTGGGAGAGGTCACACCTGGGCAGTGCTGGTGGTGCTTCCCAAGCGTCATCTCCAGCGCAGGGAGGCAACACCAGCATCCCTTCACCTTGTCTCGCATTTTTAGGGAATGAACTCGTGCTGCTCCATCCTCAGGAGGAGCTGCTGTGTCTCCCAGTGAAGCTCCACAGGGGAGCACTGCTGGCTCCCAGGGGAGGCGCTGGGTCAGTGTCCCTGGAGCAGTTTGGGGGTGCAGCAATGATGAGCAGTGTCCCGGCTGCTGCCCCATCCTTGGGGGCTCAGTTGTCACGTGCCTGGGGACAGCAGAAAGTGTGGCTGGTGCTTTGCTCCCTCTGTGTTCATTCTACAGCTTGGCTCATAACGGTCTTAAAACAAAGTAAGGCTCATAATGCTATTTAAAAATCACTTTTCAAGGAAACAAATGTGCTTTCTGTGAACTGACTGCACATGTTTATGTAGCAGATAGATTAATATGAGGGGGATCTTTTCACCACCCAGTGAATTACAATACTAAGATAAGTGATGTTATCTTTTAAGGCAAATGTTTTTGTGTACTAATACCTTATCAGACATTATACCAGCAAAAAAAAATTCCTTTTCTGAGGCTGATAATACAAAGGCTTATGCCTGTGCCTGAGTGTTGCTTAAGAACAGTGAAACAATGAAGGCATTTGAAGACTATTAGCACAAAATGAGCTCAGCCATTGATTTTATTTCACTTAGTGTTTTAAAGCAGGTTGTGTGCTTGCTTCCCGCACCACATATTTGATGCCCGTGACGCAAATTTGTGAGTGGTTTGGTTTGAATCCTGAGGAAATAAATGCACTGGGGATCCCTTTCTGCCACAGCTGTGATCTTCTCCCCAAGTGATCAGGCTGGGAGGGGTGAGGGCGGGTTCCTAATGCAACCTGAAACAGAATTTCAGCTTCATCTGTGAGCAAAATCCCACACGTGTCACTCGGAGAAGCAGCCTGAAAAATGTGGGATATCTCCTCTTACACCAGTTTTAACAACCCCCTCCTGCAAGTGGTATTTGCACACTGGGATAGTGTTGGGGGATTCATGGTCTGAGGGGCTACCACAGTAGGAAGTGTAAATCTACTGTATTTTAATTGTGAAAACAATAAGTAATAGAGTTGTGCAAGTATCAGCTAGTTTAGGCTGTGCTTATGTTGACATTTTTATGAAACACTTTAGAGGTATTTTTCTATGAGTACCCATAATGGTTTTTGTATGTGTGAATTAATCATATGGGTTAGTACCATTATCACAAATTACTTGTGGAAATCTGTAGCAAGGAAACTGAACTGAGTCTGGGCAGGCAATATTGCTAATAGCATTTAAATTTATGTGACAAATTTACTAACATGATGTTGAAAAAATATACAGTATCTAATTAGAGAAGAAAATCCTTCACTTCACATGCATTTTATTTTATGCAGCAAGGACTGTCATTCCTCCTGTGAAGTTTATGTTGGTTGAAAGCATAAATTTTGCTGATATATATACAGGTTTCTGTTCCCAGTGGTGAACACTGCTACATTTAGAAAATTGACAAAATCAATGGCAGTAAACCAAAGATCAATTTAAATTTCACATTTAGCTACTTGTTTTAGAGTTTCTCTGAAATTTACAGTCACTAGCATGTTTTATGTTTAGAAGAAATAGATGAATACAGCTGCTGCCCGTTTGTAGCAATTGTTTCCTGAATCTGTGAACTGAAAATATATAAATGCACATATAAAATTACACATATGATATAATATATACCAAACTGTTCTTCTGCCATGTAATTTTCTGTGGGTTGTTTCCTTGTCTGTTGAAAGCACTAGAGAATGGTCACTAATAAGTGTTATAAAAGTAATGAATAGTAATTGTTTCAGATACTCAAGCTTTAGAAGCTGTTAATTTACTCTCCCATTCCGCAATAGTTGTCACTCTAAAATCAGGTCACTATAGAGGTAAGAATCTATAAATACAGTGCCTGTGTCATATCCCATCATCTCCAAAAGGATCATGCTCTCTGTCTGTTTAAGAGGTTTACATATTCCTTATAATACATGTATGATAAATTAAGCACTCTTTTCTGGGCCCCTTTAAATGGAAGGAATTGAAAACACAATAATGATATAATTAATTACAGTCTTATACGCGCAGAAAAATTACGCCTTTTTCGATTAGTGTGAAATATAAGTGTCAAATCAGTAATAAAGTCCTGATCAATAAAACAATAATAACGATGTTGTTAAAAGCGGACCTAGAAAGGTGTTCATGGCAACGTGTTTTAGGGGTTAGAAACCCTTTTAAAATAAACGGATTTCATCTTTACACTGTGTCATCTAAATCATTACAATGTTTGTGTATACAATTATCATCAGACGATAAATTGCAGCTATTGAATGGATTAAGTTTGAACTGTTTGACCTCATAAATCTGGGTTTGTCATAGCTTCAGCAAATGCTTGTGTAACAATCAGTTGATTACATGGCAGAGCAGATATGTGTATGTTAACTGGAAAATATGAAAGGATCAGGGTAATTCAAAGTTCATTGGAAGAAGTTTATAAATGTCTGACAATATCATGTTAACACGTTCTCCATATACCTTTCTAGTTGGTATTTTATTCTAGTCCATTTTCCCTCCTATTTTACTGTGGGATTTAAAGTTAATAGAAGAAAAATCATAAAACTAAAAACTAAAATCTTGAAGTATTTGGAAGAGAATTTAATGGAGCAGTGAAATATTTTGGCAGGATCTAGTGAGACATATTCTAAAAACATCATTAAAAATGGACCAAATAGCAATCACAAGTAAATAGCACTTTGGAAGAAAGCAGAAACACATACTTGAAGTGGAAAAATGGCATAAAAAAGCATGAGGCACTTGACAAAAGAGGAGCTATAGGTTTCTGCAGGATTATTTTAATCTATGGGTCACATCCCACAGATGAGGATTATGGATCTGTCTGATGTTGTTCACCTGAAATAGGAGTGAACAGAGAATGAATGAAGACCAGGACTTTATCTCCAAATTTTTCCATCTGTCTTGGAAGGGCAGTCTTTTTTTCAGTAGTACTGATAAGCGAGAGAAGGGAACAGATGAAAATAGTTAATATTACACATTAGCACTTGTAGCTATGCATAAATAATTTGTTATTGGACCAATTTTTAAAAAAACTGAATTCTTTACTCGAAGTTTCCCTGTGCACACACAAACTGTGTCTCTGCCTTTGTCTTCTCCTAAGAAAAGAAAAGAAACAACCACATCTTTGAGTACTTATCATATATAATATAAAGCTCAAGTTATTGCATGTGATGAAGTATTTTCTAGGCTGGCAGCAGTTTGTGAAATCAGCTCAAAAACTATGATAAAATGAGGGTTTCTCAGAATCCCACCAGTACTAAAGGCAGGTTGGACTGATTTTAGAAAAAAATACTAAGCTGTAACAAAGCAATTAAATCTCTGCACATCTGGGTCAAAATTGTTAAGTGATTTTTCAGCCATTTTAATAATATGTTAGTTTTTGACACACAAAAGATATTTCTTGAGTATTTAATTTAAAAATTACATATTTTTTCAAGGTCAGATTTAGCTTTCTTTCATATTATTATTTTTAAAGAATCTCATGTTCATATCAAACCTTTCTATGGTAAAATATTCAAATAAATCCAGAAGAAACTTTTTTTTGTTGTTTTCGTTTAAGCATTAAATTATTTAGTTTTGGCTCCCACATGAAAATTATTATTTCCCCCTTAACTTCTTAGCTCACTAATGTAATGTAAAAAATCCCAGCTCTCTGAATAAGAAGAGACATGTTCAGAGTGCACACCCACCAAAAGGTATGTGTAGTGTAAGTGCATTCTGCGCTATCCACGTCTCTTCCTATTTTTGTTCAGAATGCCTTTGAAAAAAGGTTTTCCTCTTTGTGAGAAATACCGTGCTTAACAAGTGTCACTTGAAATTACTATTTTTGTATGCTCCTGTGAGAAATATTTGCAAGTAGTGCAATCGTGCTGCTCTTTTTTGAACAGGTCTGCTCTGCCCAGGCTTCAGAACAGGGACTTGAAGGTTGGTGAGGGGACAGCCTTTATGTCATAACATGCCGTTTATTGTGAAAACCTTCAAAATCCAGCCAGGTTATACACTGACAGAAATTGCAGTTTGCACTTGAGCGACAAAGACTTTGATATTTAGCAGCTCCGATTTCCATATGTTCTGTCCTTGTGGAGCACAGGCAGAGCCACTGCCCCCGCGCCGAGCTGAACCCATCCATCCCCTCCCAGCTCTGGGGCAACTGCGCCCCCAGATTAAATCAGAATACATTCCCAAAGCTGCTCCTAAATGTATTTAATGTATCATTAAAGTATCAATTATAATTAAGAGCCAATTAAAAAAATGTTAATATTAAAGTCTTGCTGTAGGAATTTTCCTTTGTCATTTCTGGTTCCTACAGTGTTCCTACATGGCTGGCTCTATTCTTAGCTCAAAATTTTTCTGCCCTTAAATACTGAAGGCAGATTCTCACTTTGAGGAAGATCCTTAGGATGTAAATTGTCATTACTCCAAGAAAATCAGTTAAGTGACAACTTTCACCACTGGAGGATTCTGCTCCCAGCTAACACCTTGCTGAATGTAACAGGAACCACTCTACTGGGAAATCTCTCTGTTGTTGGTATAGGTGTCTGTGTGAAGTTCCTTATAAAGTACCTGGGATTACATTGTTTGTTTGCTTAATTTTTGCTTTCACTTTCAGCCTTGTGGCTGTGGAGGGGTTAATTTGGAAGGCATTGCAAAGTCATTTCTCTGTAGCTGTTGAAGTAGAAGTCTGCTTGAATTTGTGCCATTCCTTCCCATTTAAAAATGAAAAAATAAACTGTCACAGAGATAATGTTGTGGTATCACTTGAGTCGCCAGTGAACAATAGTCTATATCATAAGAAAAAAATATACATATTTTGCCACAAGCCTCTGATCAGTAGACACTCCACACAGAATGAGCATAGCAACTACATTATCTTTCACCCTGAGGTTGAGGTCATTGTCAAGGATTTGAGGACAAGCTTGTATTGCAGCTGCCTGCATTTAGAGCTGTCAGAGCTTAGAAAAACCTGCCTGATGGACACGGTCTTGTTTTGTGTTATTTTTTTTTTTTTTTTAAAGCTCTGCAATCCTATGGGAGATTTAATTAAGACCAAGTGCGGAAATCTCCAAGAAAAGAATAGCACCTCTAAGTACCTGTAGTTGTTTTTCATTCCGGTCCGTGAACTCCTACTACCGAATTTAGCGTAAGAGAAAGCGAATGACTAATGAACAGTACCTACCCTCCAGAGCAGCTCCCCATTCTGTGCTGAAAGGCAAAGGCTGGCGAAACTTCAGCTTTGGAGGGGCTTGTTTCACGGATATTCAGATCTCAACAAAACAGCTCGCTGGAGCCCTTAACTGTATTACAATTGGCCTCTTAATGAACAGATGAACTTTTCTTTTCACCGTTTCAAGTCTGTTATCCAAGACTAAAGGGTAGCATGGCTATTTCATTTCTGACCTGCCTAACATATAATTAGAAGGTTCCTGGAGGTACTTATAATTGAATTATGGGTTGTTTCATGAGCATTCTTTCTAGTAGGTAGGGATGTAAAAAGCAAAGCTCATCTGGAATGCATGCAGGGAAAGCAGATGATTTAGTAGGTCTGTGTATTGCCTGAAATATTAGATTACAAGTATGAGTCAAAAAAACCCACTGGTTAAAATTTATTTTTATTAGGAAAATTATCCTAAGTCTAAAGCACCAATTTCTGTGACAGTATAACTGGATACAGCTCGATTGATTTTAGTGAAGCTCTACTCATTTATACCTACCTCAGGTTAGAGAAGGGTCCAGTGAATTAGTCCCAGTCACATATTTTTCAGACATGAAACATTCAGCTAATCTCTTGGAGCCCTGTAATTGGCTAACATAAAACATTACTGGATGATTAAAATTACAGTTGACTTCCAGATTTGTTGTCAAGTAGATTTGAAATGTGGGGAAATAACTTGAAGGGTCCCTTTTGCTCTCGCTCTCCCATGTTTATGGATTGATTGTCAGATGCAGAGCCCTTGTAGGGGAGCAACTCATGATTGCTCTCAGCAATACGTGTCCTTCACCTCCTGTGGAATGCTGCTCTCGGTGCATGGACAGGATTATTTAGATAAATGTCAGCTTGGAAAATACAGGAGTATTAGTAGAGGGGAAGGACAGCACCTTTCAGATATGACCAGCGTTGTCCTCTGCATCGCTGTGGATTTAGTTTTGATGGAGGTCCCAGCTCCTCGCTTTCAAAATGCTGCCAAGCAAAAATTTCCACTAATCTGTACTTTGACTATAGATAGCTAAATAACAGCCTATTTCATCCTGTCAGGGATGCTTTTGGAACAGGAACTGTTACTGTTCAGACATCAAGAATACCTGCCAAATAGCCTTGATTTGTTTAAAACAAAACCAAAAATTCCCTCCACTTTTATCTAAATATGAACTTGTCTTCTCTCATCCAACTCCCTTTTAATGTGCTATTTTGCCCAAAAGATATATCGGGCAAAAGACTGAAAAAAACCACAGAAATCAGAATGTTCCCCTTCTGTGGCAATATCTGCATGAATGTGGAGAAGAGGGGAGGGTTGAGAAGTAAAAACATTGACCTTTCTATCTGCAGAAGAGGCAAAATTAAGTTCTGAGGTCACAATGTGCTGCATGATGGAATAAGGGTTAAGGGGGAACCCCCTACAGCATTACCTATGGGCCGGGAGCCATCGTGATGACTGTTTGCAATCTCTCATTTAGAAATAGGCCAGCCTTCGTCTTTAATTTAGAATGTCATATTTCATGAATTTGTAAATGATAACAAGAATGCCTTTTTATAATCCGTATTAAACCATTTGATAAGGGTGGAAAAATATGATTTTATGAGGTTGATAACTATTTCAACTACCTTCAAGTTCAGTTGCAGAGGAAGAACAGGAGTACTGTTTTTATTTTATCTGTGGTACATTCTTCACAGGCAGCTTTCTCCCACCTTACCTCTTAAACTAAGGGCATGTTGGTAACCTTGGCATGCCGAATTTACTGTGCAGCAAGTAAAGAGTATTTAAAAATATCTGTCTTCTTCAAGTATAATGACCTGTGAATGTTTCTTAAGAATCTTCAAATAGTTTCTGATCTGTTTCCTAATAAAGCACTGAATAACAATAATAAATGCTCTGTGCAGTAGTCCAGCAGAATTAGCTTAATAAGTAGTATAAGCAAAGCAAATAGAATCTGATAACTCTTTCCTGGCATCAAAAGTCATAAATCTGTTTGTATTGTTCCCTTCTGGAGATCTCATTTGCTGAACAGTCTTGTTGACATCGACAGTTCCTCTCTCCTTGGTATAATCAATATTTTACATATGAAACTAAATGCAGACTGGAGTTGCAGACATTTCCTCTTCCTTCCCAACTGGCCCTGCATCCAGAGTGCCTCATCCATGAACAGAAATCAAATGCCTCCCTCTATTTTAGCATGCACATTGCACTACCAATCCAGGAGCAGGTCTTCAGCAGTATTTCCCATAAAGTGTGCCAAAGACAATGGGGAGAGAAAAGCAGCAATGCACAGTAGAAAAAGAGAAATGTCAAATGGTAGAAGAGTAGAGGTCTTGCCTCATGTGCAGTGTCAACACCACAAACAGAGCAATGCACCCTATTCTGGGATCCATACCTCAAAGAGGATGGGGAGCAGCCCTGAGATCCAAAGCAGAAACTCATTTTTCCATGAGAAATGATGCAGCTTTTTCTATTCCATGTTTTTGGGCACATTTGTGTGTCTATGGGGCTTTCAGAGGAGAAGTGGTGCCCATCAGTGCAGCACAAGGAAGATACACAGGCATCATTCTCTTTGACATATCCTGCTCCTGTTTTTTGGCCCATTTATGGTGACTCCAATGGAGAGGGACTGGTTTTCAGTCACTCATCTTCAGAACTTGTCCCTGTATTAGTGGTGTTTAGGATACTTTTGGAGGGCCATGCTGTCAACAGCACACTGCTGCTGCCTGGCTCATGTTCCCCCTCTTAAATTCTACCAAGAAACCTCCCTTTGGTACCTGAGAAAATCCCCAAAATCACAATTTTAGGTACTTAGGAAAATCAGCCATGTTATCACTAATTCTTTTTTCTTCAAGGCGCTGTTAAGGAGTGGATTGTTAATTGCCATTTCCTGCTCTTGGCAGAGCCTTTATCATAAGAATCTCATGGCTCAGGGCTGCTCTGTAAGAGGTCTGCATCAAACCTCTTTTGCAAAATGGACTGAGGAGGCTTTGTTTTTGTTATTAAAAATGTTTTTTTCTTTTTTGCAAAGCAAAATATTAATTCATTCTTATAGCAATCATGTTAGAAAGATGAAACATTGCCAAGAAACTATTTTCTTGTAAACATCGTAATTCACATCTCCTCATTCCCTCTTCAATTTCTCTTCTTGCTGCAAACATCTAGACATTCCCTGTCAGAACATGCAAGTCTTTGCTTATGTCTTATTCCTTCAAATGATTCAAAATGTGCACTCATTATAACACTGAGATCCTCTATTGAGTATTTACTCTTTTCCCTACTGCTGCATGATATTTTTGCAGCTCTTAAAATGTTTACTTCTGTTATTGTGAGAAAACATCCTCTTTGTGCCCAGGAACAACCATTAAACACCTGATCCCTGGCTCCAGCATTGCTGTAAGGAGCCACCGACTGCCCAAAATAGTCTTGTCGAGTGAACAACTCTCCTGAAACAAGGAGGAAAGCAAGTTCCCTTGTTCCCTTTCATCAGTAATATTGTACCTTGGTCTCATCCAAGGGGAGCTATACAACATACTGAGGGGTTTGGAAGTCAAGGTTCTGTTGTGGTAATGCTTTTGGTCATTTTAGATATTAGTGACATCTCCATTCTACCAACCTATGAAATACTTAATTGTTGCTTGTAACTAAGAAAAGGCATTCAAAAGTTCCAGAAAACTTTTCCGTGCCTTTTTTTTGTTTTGTTTTTCCTAAATGAAGCATAATATTTGTGGAGTTCAATCTGTGGCATTTGCCATATTTCACAGAGAGGGCTGCCTGCAGTGCAGCAGGCCCTGATGGCTGCTTGGAGGTTTAGTTCAGTGCACAGCGATCTGAGCGTCGGGTGTGGGGGGGCCTGCGAGCACATGTGCAAGAGGCAGTGTTTTTATAAGATGCACGGGGACACCTCAGGGCCCAAGGCTGAGCTTCTCAAATGAGTTTTGAAGATGGCGTTGAGGAACTGATCAGCAAGGGGCAGTTTACCATGACTGCATGCGCTAAGAAATGCAATTTCTATATTTGACAAAGAAATTTGGAAGACCATGAGGCAGCTCTCAAATGCATCAAGTTGGACACCCACAATTGCAAGTTTTGAATATCATGGCTTTGATATTTACAGTGCCCTAAGCTCATACCAGCATCATTTCACTGATGCAGCAGCCAGACAAAGCAATGAAGTTGCTTTATCCATTTTACTACTTTTAATTTCTGTGTAAGCAATTCTTAGCCTTGTAGACATTGGACATGCCAGTCAGCCATGCTCTGTGGTTTCACTGCCTCTTAATTAAGCTGATAGTGTCTCAGTATCACCTTTTCAGTCTCTGTAATATTAATTTACTGCTACAGCTAGGCCAGTAATCAAACTGCAGTTCCCTCTTTCTAACTGGGAATGTTTGCTATTCTGTATTTTATTCAGGGTTCTCATCTGTAGCTTACATTTCTCTCTACTTCTTGTTGCTTTATTTAAGAAATTACTATCCTTTCCGTTTCCACTCACTGCCTTTCTCCTTATTATTTCTTTCTGGCTCAGTGCATTTACCTGCCAGCTGCTTCCCTTTGAATTTTTTCAGCTTCCTTTGTATTCTTTCTCCACCCATCTCCCAGTATAATAATATATCCTGTTGCAGCAAATGTGTCTGATCCTGTGCACAGTAGTTAATCCGTGAATTTCCTTAAGGTTTTTTCATGTACAATTTGCTCCGCACATGCCACTGTAAAATTATATTTTAATTTGTTAAAACCTCTGATAGTTATTAATATTTAAATCAAATCAAGTTAAATGACTGTGTTTTTCAAATCAAAGCCTGTATATTGAAGGAGACTGCAAAGACTATTAGTGTGTCTCGTTGAAGGCTCGCAGAAAGTTTTCAGCCTTCTCACAGAAAGCATCAGTATTCATTTTTGATGCTGAGCCTTATGAATCCTTATGTTTATAACACTCCTCAACTGGAATAAATCTTCCAGCTGATTATCACAGCATTTGGCACAGTGCCACAAGCAGTTCTGGGAACAGTATTCAATCAATGTGTAAACTAGTGAAATGCCAGGAACTTTTGAAAGACCATGAAGGATGATTAGTTAGTAAAGAATAAACAATGTTCCAACGCTGAGTGCAGCTACCAGCTAACGCAGGGCTGAGGAGAATTTTCCATGATTTCAAATGAATATATAACTTATTATTTAGGCAGGTATTTATGTTTTGTTATTTCACATTCCAACGTTTATTTAATCAAACCCAGGTATACAGGGGTAAGATTTTAAAAGAAATAAACACTTTGATTATACTGTAACATGTCTGTGTTACCAACCATTCACTCATCCTTTATTTATAGCTAAATGGGAAGCTAATGGAATATAACAAGTGAAAGATGAACAAAAACATTTTAACATCTTCACAAACGAATATAATAAAAAAAAAAACTTTTTTAGTCTTGCTGGAAGAGTCATGCCTTAGATTTTTGCCCTTTATACTAAGTTTTGGTGCTTGATTTTATTCATATAATGAGAATGCTTCCTTTCCAAGTTAATAGCACTTGTACTATTGGGGAAAAGGATTTTTCTGTCTACGTATGTTTGAAAGAATCTAGTTTTAAAGCAGTAACAGACTTCAGCATTTCCCTCAGAATTTAGTGCTCTTCTGAAGTGCTCACCTAAATCCTAAAAACCAAAATAATCCTTGAGTCTCAGAGGACAGAGTTAGTCCTATATACTTATATGCTAAAGTTCTGGTTTCCACAGCTTCCCGATTATATACAGTGATGCCTTTCATTTAGCTGTGCTCATTCCAGAGTCGATGGGATCCGTGGGGGTTAATTAAGGGTAGTTTATAATCTTTAGGAGATCTTAAATTTTCCCTTAAATTTAATAACCCGTCTTGTATGCAGAGCTCAACAGCTGAAATATGTAACCTCTATCTCCTAGAGCAGCCTTTCTATATATAAAGGTATTTCTCAGATGCTGCACCAAACTTTGGCTCCCTGTTTACTAGTCAGGCACAGCAAGAGCTAGGTTGAAACTCGGAGCCCAAAGTATTTTTATATTATTTGAAAGAGCAACGTTAAGTAGGCAAAGTATGTGCTGACAGCCTCTCAGACACACTGTGGTAGCATAGAGTCAGTCTGTTGCTGCATCCTGCCTACTGTTTGGTGCATAAAAATAATATCTGCCTTGTGTGTGACAAGAAGGTGTCGGGATATTCTCTTGGTGAGGCTGGGGACCAGAGATGTCTATATGCTTCATGTTATGTCGTTACATTTATTGACAACTGTAAATATGATACAGCTGAACTCTGCCACGCTACAGGAAAAAATACGTAGGCTCTCATTCCTCTCACAATAGCATTTCGTTCTTTAAGTCCAAAAACTGCACGGGGTCACGCTCTGGGTTTATTAGATCTCATCGTTTTATACTTGTATACCCAGAAGTTCAGGTCAGCTGTGTGGTTTTTCCCATGATCTCATTATGTGTGTCAGCAACAGACATGCATACAAAAGCGAAATCTTTGAAAAATATTTGGATAATAGAAGAGTTCAAGTTTTCTATTCTCAGACAGAATTTGTAGTCATCTTTTGAGGCAGTGCTTTACAGTAGTTACACTATATTCCAAGTGGGAATAAATACATGTTTTCTAAGGACAAGAGTAATATTATGACAGAAAACATAATAAAACATTGAATTGGCAAGATGCAACAAAATAGGGGTAAAAAGAGGACTGTTCAGTCTGGTTTGAAATCTCTAATTTAATATATGGCTGTGCAGAGATGTTACAGGAATAAGAAAGTAATGTAAATTACAAGTGTGTAATGTACACAGAATGGATACCCTCCAACAAATAAGATGTTTTGCTATGTATATCCCTCTTTGAAACATCTGCCTGTATTATTTATACACAGAAGCGCTGCATCTCACTTTTTACTTCAAACTAAGTCCTTGTGCATGTAGGATTTGTACTGTAATACATTATTGAGATGTTACAATGAGATGAGAGTGGGGAGCAGGGAAGCGATGCGGGTGGTGTGCAGGGTGTTTGTGCCTGAGAGGCAAAGGGGAGATTTGTCAGTGGGAAAAACAGACTTAAAAACAACAATGGTATTTTAAGATACATCAGTGTATACCTCTAACACTGGGTTTTCTTTTTCTAATGGATTTGACTTTTTTCATCTATGAAGAAGGTTAAAAGTGGTATCTTTGTTGAATAGCTACTGTATATCTAATTCTTGGAGGTTTTTTCCTCCTCATGATGTGGAAATGGTTTCAATTCCTTTTAATATTCATTTAATGTCAGTGCAATATATATTGCTACCTTACTTACTGCATTAGTAAAAAATGTGCTTATGTGCTATGATTCTCTTATGATAGAAACATAAAATCTTGGAAGGATCAAAGTCCACCAACACTCACCCTCCTGCAACAGCAGGAAATTGATCACGGGAGAGATGCTCACCTAATGCTAACAGATTATTATTATTATTTATTATAGCACTAACAGCAGGGAGGTGCCTTAGACACCAGGAGGAAGATGAGGTCCTTGTCCTGGAGTGGCTTCAATCTCCGGGGTGATCTTGCAAACGCTTAACTAGATGACCAACCATATCCTCATGAAATCTTTCTAGCTCACGTATTTAAGCAATTTTTTTTTTTCTTATGTACAAGGCATTCCTGCAGGGTCCACAGCACTAATTAAACTTAATGTTTCCCCTCTGCATCACAGAGAATGTGAATGCATAAAGGGAAAAGGATCAAGCTCCACTAGTGCCTTATGATTGCATGGAAGTTTTATTGAAAAAACACCACCCCTTTTCACTAGGTGCCTCTTATTTCCCTGCACTGTATTTCCCACTTAATATTTTACAGCCAGCAAAAGCTATATTTTGTTATGCAGCTTTATTAAAACAAAGATCTTACTGACCACAGTGAAATTCCCGAAAGGCACCACTGTTGGGCCAGAGTCTACAGAGGCAGTTATGTAAACCAGCTCAGAAAAAGGACATACATTATACTCTGTCATGTATATGTTAGGGTTACTCAAATGGCAAATTCTGGTCTAAATCCAAACTAAAGTAAGTTTTGCCCAGACCTCCCTAAGACTTCACTCGTTTAACCCTTCTGTGTTTGTGTGTTTGCTTCCAGTGTATCAAGGAGGTCTTGCAGAGCATCCCCAGCATTTCTGGCTGTGCTGCTGAGGCCTATCAGGGCAGGAGCTGGCATCTTGTTCATCTTGTTCTCTGCAGCAAAATCACCCAGAGATATCAGCAGATAGGTTCACTTCTCACAAAAATTATTCAGCAGATTTCACTATGAGTGTGGCGGCCCTGTTAGTCTGCATTGCCTATAAATGAGTGGTCTTGTTGCATTTGGTTGGATGTTGTAACAGCTTTCATTTGTGAAACATCTTTTTTCAGAAGTCCCGAAAATGCTAGAAAATGTGAATAACTTAAATCTCTCGGTTTTGGACACATGAAGCTTAGAGATTGCCAATTCCTTTTCAGATGCCAATGAGAGAGGAATGTAAATCCCTCTTGCAGATCATTTTTTGGTTTAGCTTTGGCTATGCCTCTTGCTGGGTTTTTATCCTGCTGGTTGTGATGCAATCCCATCAAGAGATCGATGCAGTGGGGCTGATGGACCACTCTGCCTTTCCTGACCCCCACAGGCACGTCCCAGCCACTGATCCGTTTCTCACATTTCTGATTCAGGAATTTGATCCTGATGACAGTCATGGACTACTGAGTCTTGGCTGTGGACATCAGGGCTCTGAAATGGACTTCTACTTCCCGTGTAATCTACAATCAAAACCTCTTGTCACCAGAGTTGTATTTCCTGGTTTTAAAAACAAAAAAAAAGGCAAACACAGCAAAATAACAACATGCAAAATGTATTGATAATGAGAACAAGTTTATAATTACTAAATGCAGAGGGATATATCAAAGCAGTGTTCTTCAAACAGGATATTATTTCATCATTAAACACAGCTTCAAAAGAAAAAAGCTTAAGACATGATCATTATAATGTGCATTAAGTGCAGTTGAAACATCATTTGAGTAAAATAATGCTGGGTAACAGGGAGGAGTATTTATAGAGAAGGAAAAATTAAAATCTTTCAGTGTTAAGAGAAGCAGGGCAAATTATATTTGGAGAATTATGTTTTCTTAACATCTCTGTTATAAAATTATTCCCTGCATTATTTATTCTACAAGCCTTAATTGATAAATATTAGGTGACTGATTCTTGCAAAAGAGCAAGCGCTTGGTGGAACGTATTCTGAGCTGGTCTGGTTCATACTTATCATAAAAATGAAAACTACTGGAGCATAAAGAACGTACAAAAAGGCAGCATTACTGTGGATTTAGTGCAGTTGGTGTTTGATACACTGAGTTGTATTCATCACATACGCTGTGTCAAGGCATTGCTTACAATGTGTCGGATCATCTTACAGGCCATAAGCAAGCACTATATTTAAATTGAATGATACCAATATCATTCTGAGTTAATTCTTATATAATAAAGTATAAAAAAAGCAAGTAGCATCCATTTCCACATAATCTCTCTTCAAACTTATCTGTATTTGACTGTATTTTCCCCGTCAGCTTAAAAAAAGCAAATATAACTGAGAAGCCACCAAATTTAAAAAGGGTATTACAAAGACATTTAGCGAGGACATGCTATTTATTGGCTTTTTGATGGCTATAGTGTTTAAGCACATCACAAACAGAAATGGGCTTATTTCACATCTTCCTGAGACCAGGAGGCATCAGTAATATTCCCATTTGCAGAGACCAAAGCAATGCAGTGCCATGCCTGCACCCTGCGGGGAGTCTGCGGTGCAGCTGAACACAGAACCACATTTCTTTTGCTGTTTTAACTGCCACTCTTAAATTTTTTAACTGGTTTTGGTCCCCTGCTAGGGGACGTCTCTTGCCCTGTGAAATCCATGTATCCATTGAGTCCCTGGAGCTGTGAGTGCCAACAGACAAATCCAGACTCCTTCGTATTTGAAAATGCTCAGGGAGATGTAGCTGTGAGTGGAGCTCTGGGAACAGTAGAGTTGTGTTGTGCCTGCTGGAGGGTTCCCCAGTGCCACCACACACAACAGGAGCTTTGCTGCTCTCCCCTGGGACTATTGCTTTTCCCTTCTCGTGCATGATGGACCCCACCATGGTGGGGTCACCCAGCCAGCAGAGACACAGGTATCTCAAGCCACATCCCATACTTCCCCTGAACAGGGAAGGTGCATTCTGATTTATTCTGCAGGACGAGTAGTTCCAGAAAAACCTTTTTATTAAATGCTCCATAGGTAAAATCAGAATCCATGTATAGTTGAAGCTGTTGGTTGCCAGACCCCTGCAGGTATAAACTACTTCTGCTTGAAAGAATGACCTAAAATGTCTTTGTTTTCCCCAGAGTTTTATCAGGATGTATCCTCATTAAAAGGTTCTCTTGTCAAGCATTCAGATTTTTTCCCCATGCCTTTATGTAGATGATATTCTCTGTAAACACCATGGACTTCAGTAACTTCAGTAATAGGGCTCAAGGGGTGAAAAGAACAATTGAAGGAGATTTCAATTGTGTACGTTTGAAATTTTGGGCAAAGTTTACTTTACCCTTCCTCCCTCCCCATTTCAAAACACCAACAGGCTGTCCTTGCTTTTGGAGCGTCTCGTTCTCAAGGCTCTCACCTTGCAAATCTCTACGTATGTGCTTTATTTCTTAAGTGTACACAGAGCACAGCCAAAGCTTGGGCATATGTGTGCGTAGGACTAGGATGTCGTCTGGCAGATGGTGCCATGGCACCTAGATTTCTTCAGAAGTCAACTGAAGCCTTCCATCATTTCGTGGAGATAAATAGGAAAGCAATTTCTGAATGCATTATAAAGTGTTATTCACTCAGAATTGCTTAGAAGGAATAACTAGCATAGCACTTAAAAAGCTGTGGGTAACCTGCACGCTGCCTTGCTGTGTATGTGAAAGTTTAATGCCAGAGTTTGCCTCTTTATTTAACATTTTGCAAGCAAAAGAACAAGGTATTATACCATCAAAACAAATATTTTTTATGGAAGGAGAACAGATACATCAAAATCAAGGAGAATAGCCCTGAGTCTTGAATCTTAATATAACTGTTAGCTCATTAGCACGAAACTCAGCGGGTTTTCCGCGTCCCAAAATGTCCTTATCTCTGCAGAGCTCAGTGCTGATTGCTGAAGGTGATTTTGAGACAAAACACTTGCAGAACGGTACAATACAATTTGTCTTTGTGTCAGAGGGAGCTGTTTAAATGACTTGAGGTAAGGCAGCAGAATGGTATAAGCACATGTTTGCCCACAGTCTTACCTGAAGATATAGTTGAGCTTGTATTACAAAGAATTCAGCTGTATAAATACCTCGTGCCATCTGTGTATGGCAGGGGAATTGAGCCAGTAGAAGCTCAAGACCTGTGTCAGTGTTCTCACAGAAGGACTGTTTATGAACAGATGTTACGTGGTGTTTTTCACAGAAAATGGGCTCTGGAGAGAGAAAATGTCTATCAATTACTGAGGTATTATGTATAACAGCAATTTTTAACCTTGAGAATGATACTTAAAAGTTCTCTGTGAAATATTCAGCACCGCGACCACTTCCTTTGTGCAAAGCAACACACACCCTTGCCTATTGCCCAAATTCTTTTTGATATTGCATTTTAAGTTCTTTCAGAGAAAATATATTAGATGTTGTAGAACTCGTTATTCCTTGGGAAAGAAAAAATCAGTGGCCTGACTGAAAAACTTTTTCAATTTGCTGATCTCAAAATCAAGCTGAGTTTTCAAGATTGGGTGCTTGTATACTCTGTTTCGTGCTCCTCAGACCTATCTAAGGAATACATGGATTCAAAAATTGTTATTTACTAAGCAAATTATAAATGTTAAATGAATGGAAAAAATATGAATTCTGGCTAAACTGTGTTCAAGCCCTGGTAATTAACACTGACTTTAGTAGGGTGTTTGGAAGAATGAGTCTTAATCTTAGTGAATAAAGATGAATTTACTTGCAACTGCAAAATCAGGCAATATTCAGTAAAATTTAGCAATTATTATATAGCTGTATTTATTTAATAGATCGCCAGTGCTAGTTTGATTAGACTAGTCATATCTTACTCTTCATTTTTATCGCTTCTGTAAAACTCCTGACTTCAGAGGGCCTTTGAATTTGGGCTTTCCATGATAATAAAAACATAAAAAATGGAGCCCCCAGTTGTTGCTAACAATTATAGCCATAAGAGTTGGACCGTGCTTTGCCAATCTGCTCTTGCTTCAGGAGACAAAGTGTATCTTGCAAAAATGCACCATTATTAAATATTCTCACATGGGATATCTATGATTCTATAAGACCCTTATATGACCTGTGGACAGACACAGTGTTTTGCATAATATATATACTTTTATTTTCCTCTAGCTTTCTTATTATTTATTCAATAAATCCTTTTTTTTCTTGCTGACAGCAGTTGTATTTATAAAGCTAAATCCAACACAGCAAAATGTTCATCACTTTATAAACTAAACGCTAATGTTTTATTTATGTGCAATGAACAGAGAAAAAAGAACTGAATTGATGTTTACCTAACAAGCTGCAAAAAAGTGCAGTAACATAATAGTGAAGTTCATAAGCATTCTGGCTTGTAATTTTTGGTGTCAACATTTGAATTGCAGAAAGAGCTTATGCAGACATAGCACGTATACAAGTGCAGTTTAGATCTACATCTATAAAAATAACATCTGTTTAAGCATACATTACATTTAAAAATAACTGTACAGTGATCAGCTGGTTAAGTACAGTTAACCAGATGCCGTTTTAAAGTGCCAGATGGAACAATGAAACTAAGATTGAAAATTAAAAAATACTGTGAAAGGTCAAATCAATTAAGCAACCTGTTTTGTTGGCATGTAACAGTTAAAAGTAAGTTTAAACTACTTAAGGAGTGAGCAATGTGAAGATGAAGCAGTTAATTTTTAACTTGCTATTTAGAAGAGGGAAAGATAAAATGCCTGCCATAGTTCCAGGGTCCCTCAGCAAGTCTAGGGGGATACTGGGAAAACAGGCACGGTTAAGTAATGTTTGCTTTGTTTGCTTTCAATTTAAAATAAATAATATCTCTCAGGCTTTTAAGTAACATCTTTTATGGCAGTCTGAGCTCATGCAACACAGATGCAAACATCTCTTTCTTCTCTCCTAGGACCAGTGGGAGACTCCTTGGCTCAAGCAGCTCCCTGGGCTTGCTCTTAATCCCTGGGGATGGTGCCCAGAGGGGTCAGGGATGGGCTTGGGAACAGGCTGATGCCATGGGAAGCAGACACCCCTTGTAAATGGGTTCTCCAAGGCCTGTTTATTTCTGGGAACTGAACCCACCTGAATTAGGAACAACAGCCAATAAGAGGTGTAAGGTGCAGTTTTAGAAACAAGGGTGTCACTGTGGCTCTGTGAATAAATGACAAACGTTTGTTAAAATTGTACCTGATAATAAACCTCTGAAAGACAGATATGGGGAAAATCCATATCTACCACCTCACCTCTTTGAAGTCCATGGGGAAAAATAGAATCTTTGAAAGATTATTTAGGCAATGCATTTTTTTCTTCACTCGCAGCCAGTGTGAAATTCAAAATCTTAATTTAAGTTTTGGACAACAGGACAGTGGTATCCTTGCTTTAATCAGGAAGGTGTAAGGATACTTGCAAGTCTCTTGGCAAGCAAGGCAGAACTTGTGGATAATGAGTGTGTTGATTTTCCTATTTTCACTGCTGCTCCTTTTTGTTGATTTTTTTCCTAAATTCTCAAATCACTGCAACTCAGACACTCTATAACACAGCCTATTGCTGGATAATCCTCCAGCAACAGTGCAGAGGACATCAAAACTGTTTTGGAAAGAAGGTTTAGGCACCAAATCCCGGAGAGCTGTGGGGCTCCAGGTCAGAGGGAGATGCTCAGCTGCCCCGGGGAACAGCAACCCCCCCCAGCAACAGCAGCGCCATCCATCAGCAATCCCAGTGGGAATTTTTCCTGAATGAGTGTAGGGCTATTTTCAACCTAGGAACTCGCTGTTGTTCCTTTGTTTTAGTAACTTTGTTTATGCGTGGTTGGCGGAGGCGAGGGGAGGAGGGCAGAGCGCCGGGGCACGTTGCCTCTTCCTGACACCTCCTCTCTTGCTCCCACAGTTCCCAGTAAAGGAGCAGCTGCACCTCTCCCGCGCGCACAGCCAACTGTTTAGACCAGAAACACAATGAAAAGATTCTGCGGCTGCGAAAATAAATAGCTTCCCGGCAGGGGGTGGAATAGTATGGCCGTTCCTAGGAACTCCGTGTACCCTGCTTCCAGAAAGTGCTGGGCTAGGACACGCTACGGAGAGAGAGGAAATAAGCCTGGCTTCTGCGCTTGGCTCACTCTTCCTCCTCACACTGAGAATAGTTACCCTACAGATCGCTGGTCCTGTTGGATTCCCTTTCATGGAAATATTTTGCGTTCCTGCTGGTTCAGTGGCTGATGTTGAATTATTTTTATTATTTTTTTTCCCCCCCAAACAGTTTCTCTCCGTTGACAGCATAAAGCAAACATTTGGGCCTGCTGTAAATAGAGAACATACCAGACCAGTGGCAGGTAGCTTGTGATGTTTAAGTGGGTTGCCAACCGAAGTTTGTAAATCTGCAAAATCGAATCATTATATTTAACAGACAAATGTGTATAATATAAAATCAGTGAAAAGATAACATAATAAGTACTTTGACTATTATCTGGGGGCCTAATTAGACTGGTGGAATCACTGTAGTTAGTGAAATTAGAGTTATACAACTGAGGGGAAGGGAAATCCAGCCCTTTAGCAGAATGAACGCTAATGGAGCCCCGTTGACATTTGCTGTCCCAGGTATTCAGCAGCTGTTCCTTTCCTTTGTAGAAAACAGGACTTTGCTCTTCCCAGACCATATTTTCTTTAATTTAACCCCCTGGCAGAGGAAGCTCTGGAGAGACAAGAGGGGCTAATCCCTGCTAGAAGCTCAGACTGTTTCACCAAGCATCTTCCCGTCCTCGTCGCTGCTTCCCTCTGGTCTCCAAAGGCAGCACCTTGCTGCCGAATGGGGCTGCCAAATCCTGTGTTCTGCTCACAAGAACAGGTGCTGGGAGGCCACAAGCCTTCAGGAAATCCAGGGCTGTGCTCCCCTATTACTCTGCCTCAGGCACTGAGAGATGCTCCCCCGGCAAGCAGAAGTTCTGGGACAATATTGCTGCCTGGGATTCCAGGTGCCAGCAGGCAAACCATGTGCGAGAGGCAGGGGGGTGTGTGGACTGGGAGCAGTGGTATGAAGGACTGTGATGGAAAGGCTGGAGGGTGGAGAGGGAGCAGAGAGGAGCATGAATTTCATTAGGATGTGTTGGACTGGTGTCTTACTTGGGGATGTGAATCATTCAGCCTGAGCCACGGTTTCCCTGATGAAGGAAATAATTCTCGAGGAAGAACCTTTGATTGAATTTTGCCATCATGCTTTTGTGCAGAGGAGATGCCTGTGCTTGCAAGGCACAGTGCATCACTGCCTGGGTGAGCTTGCGTTGGCGGAAGAACATTCTGGCAGCTGGCAGTAGGATTGGGGCATTTCTTCCTCTGGGAACAGGAATTCGAGCAAGCTGGAGCCCCTGGAGGGTGAGACAGGAGATCTACCTGGCTGCAGGCTGATTGATTGTGTTTCTGTTTCCCCCAACACCCAGTGCCTGGCCAGCCTTCCTCATTACTCCTCTCCTCAGTGCTCTCCTAACCTGTAGCTAAATCACCCTTGGCAAGTTTTCCTTCCCTTGCAAAGACGGCAACTCTCCTGTCAAGTTCTTGAGCATTTGTTTGTGCAATGAAATCTGTGATGCTCTAAATCTCAATGTGCATCAGCTGGCATGCTCTGACATTTGGAGAGCCTCACATTCATTGTGTGCCAGACACACAACGAGAGGCCTCAGCACAGATGTAGCTGGACCCCAGGTTCATCTTGGAAGGTAGGGAGGGATGTGCTGTGGGTCAGCAAGTGACCTGAAGGCTTTTGGTGGGGGAGGGAGGACTGGAAGGGAGCAGTGGATAGCCAGCTGGCCGATCGCGTCGAAACCAGGACAAACAGTTGAATATCATTTTCTTCTGAATTCCTAAAGTACCAGGACATCTGGCTACCTGAAATACATCAACAAATAGGTCAGCTAAGATTGCAAACGCACGCCTCACACAACAGCGCCGTGAGGAGAGTGAGGGCGACTCTGCCAAGGAAAGGCTTCCTTTTCACAGTAACATTTTCTTCTAAAATCCTCTGCAGGCTTTTTGACTAAGATCATTGGAAAATGTGTTAGTCTGGGAATCTTTAATTTAAAAAAAAAAAAAGATATTCAGAGAAAGTGTATTTCTGGGGTGGAAGCAGGAGATCTGCAGCCATGGGCAAGATGGACAAGTCTCTCCCACTGGAGGGTTTTCTGCACTCCTGCATCCTGGTGTTCCCCACTCACAGTGTACCTGGTGTCACCGTCACGTGGGGAGGGACCTCCTCCCCCTTTTTCCCGTGTTTTCCCTTCCACCATTGCTGCTGCGCTGATGTGGGAGCACTTTGCAGCATCTGCATGGTCCCAGGGCTGACAAGGGATGGAGGGCGTGAGGACACTGGCTCCAGAGACCATTCCATTGTTTCTTATTTGTACAGTGTGAACAGTACCTTACAGAAACCCCCAAAATTGCCCGAAAATTTCATGTTTCATCTCTCCTTAGGCATTTGCAGGATAGGATTTTTCCTCATGGCAATGAACACCCAAAATGACTCCAAATTTCTCTATGTAAAAATGCAACACTCTGATTATTTTTATGTCACTGGTGACTTTTCTAAGCCTCTTTTACCCCAAATTACATTTATAGATGTATTGCAGCTCGTATGCCTGATTAGGGTGATGAGTGGGAGCTGAAGTAAATGATGCCATTGTTTGTCCACTGTTTTAGAGGCTTTAAAAAAATATTTTTAGAGCTTGCAAGGTCCTCATAATATTTTTCCCCACCCTCTCAAGCCACAGAGGAACTAGTTGGTCCCAATAAATAAAATTCTTACAATAAAAGTCAAATATGGAATATCAAAACAAATAAAATAAAGTCATACTGTTGTTGTTTGCACTTTATGGATTCTGGGGCACTGGGTAATGCCTTTTTTCAGTCTTTCTTTTGCTAAATCAACATTAGCTAGTTTTGCACCTAATCTTGACTGAACTATGTTATTTCCTGCCTCCCTGCCTTTCCTGTCTAAATCTCACTCTCTGCTGAAGCAGCTAAATTTGCTGCAAATGAGGAATATTTTGGGACACGAATTTTCTTACAAAACATGGGGAGAGATCTAATGCTGTAAGCAAACAGCGCTCTAATTAATGCAGATCCAGGCTATTGAAAGCATTTGTAGGTTACGATTATCAAAAAAAGAGATCAAGAAATTGATGCTGAACCCAGCACTGGCACGTAGGATAAACACTGACCGCAAACATTTTTGGGAATGGTACCGGAGCAGATGTGAGCTCAGAAATTCTGGACCTGGAACATATGGGTTTTAATAAACAGACTTCTGTTCCAGCTCCTCCGTTGCTTTTTTTTTTTTCTTTTTTTTTTTAACTGTTCTTGCTTAATTTTATGTGCCTGTGTATGCTTCCATTATTAATTAATCTACAAGTATTTGGCATTGCTTCATCGCCGAGGTTTTCTTTAATTTGCAAATGTGCTGTTTTAGTTTGAGCAGGACTTGTGTAGCTAATGTTAGAATGGAAACATTTTTAACCCTCTGTTTCATCGGTTTCCTACCATCTCCTTTTCTCCTTCGAGGAGGAGTAGCTGCCTTTATGTGTGTGCACGTGCACACGTGCATGTGTGTATTATTAGCTGCACTGTCATTTTTAATCCTTTTCTTTCAATCATCATTTTTCCTCAGACATGAAATATTTCAGTCTAGCACGCTGCACAGGCTGCTCACGGTGAAACACTCGTAGCATTTTCAAAATCTAAAACAGAGGAATACCATGAGGATAGAACAAAAGAAATTAAAACACTAGATATGCCACAGTTGTCTTATGCAGCTGTTAGAAATTTAATTATTTTATCTCATAGAATAATGTGCCCTTCAGAAATCATTTTGGACTAGATGTTTCAAACCAATGATCTGTAGTTAATTATCTTTAATAACTGTTGCACATTATGGTTAGATCTATGTTTTTGCTAAACCAATTAATAATATCTTCATTAGTATAAAGACAAGGTAGCTGGATCCTTTCATTTTTCACATTGAAAGAGTAGATATTTTAAACAGTGTAATTTACTTTAGCCATACATTCCCAATGATATGACTAATTAATGAAACTTCAAAGACATATAACTTCCAAAAGCTACTTATTTAAAGTCATTGTTGAGCACTTAATGACATTATGTTGGGGCATTGCAGAAGCCATCACTGCGTGAGTGTTGAATTTGCTAAACCTTTTTATGCTACCAAACTGAAGGAAGCTTGAGTTATATTGAAAAGCAAACTGAGCCAATATTTCTTCATGTTCAAAACAAACTCGCCACAAAACCTGTTGATTGCAAGAGGATCTATCAGAAGTTGACCTCCTTTCTGCTTACACGTTGCAGCTGCCAGTTTCACTTATTCATGCAAGTCTGTGTGGAAAACTCTGGAAAAAGAGCAAAGAAAATATTCTATATTTTAAGAGCTGGGTGGAATTAATTCTGTTCAGAATCACTAGTTGTCTAAATATTCTTTTTGTATCTGATTTTTTCCTTTTTTTTCTTTCATGTCCATATCTCATTCTTTCAACTGGCTGATAACTACCACATAATTTTAGTCTGCTACCTGACAAAAAATTAACCCCGAGTACAGTATTAAACACACCGATGATTGCTTTGGTATTACCAGTGCTCCTGATGGCACAGAGAATAAAGCTGGATGTTACAGGGCCAAATGGCTGAGGTCTCCTCTTTAGGCATGTGAGCTGATGAAAAGATTCTCCAGCAAAATTTCCCTGACCTTGAGGTAAACTGAATGCACAGAAAGATGTATTCTGTTTTTCATCTTATATGTATTTTCATACAATCTTCAAATATCATGCAGCCATCAGGGAAGGCTTTCTGAATCTTAAAAGAGCATTCTATATACAGCCCTCCAAGAAGTGGTGTTTCCCACCATGGAGAGCTGTGCTCTAGGAATCAACTGAAAATAAAAAAAAAAATAAAAAAAAAAGGAGAAAAAATTACATCTAAGAGAATAAAACAGTGCAGTCAACTGTGCACAGGGCTGGAAGGCCAGGAGAGAAGTGTTAACAGCCAGTTGTGACAGCTACAAAATAATTATCCGAGCAGCGAGCACCTGGTCCTTCAGCTGCCGAGCTTCCCCCAGGAGTCATCTCCAGTCCTGGTGCAGATAGGGAAGGGGGGAATGCATTTAGTCAGGATTATGTTTAACTGGTAGCAGAGATGGGGTTCATGGTCCATGGCTGCGCCGGGCATGTGCTGGCAGAGCCTGGGGCTGCTCGTCCTGATTCACACGGAAAGGCTGTTCCTGGTGGGAAGGGGAAAGGTGTAGATTCCCTTAACACTGATCTGGTGGCCTTGGGGGCTGGGGGTGTAGAAATCCATCACTTAACAGCAAAGAAAGGAAGGAGCTTTTGTGCTGGTAACGTTTTGGGAGCTTTGTCCGTGTGATTTGTTGACTGACATTCCAAGTACAGGTTAACCTCCTGCAATGTGCAGGTTAACGAAAGTGATTGATATTTAATGATAATATTAATACACAATAAAAGGAAAAAAATGCAAGGTGTCTCAAAGAAATCTTTTCACTCTGTATTTCTTTTTTCTCTGTGTGCCTACTGAATTAAAAGCCTCTGTTTGAGGCTCTGCAGGGGCAAAGTCTGTAGTGGCTTTCTGGAAATGGCCAGTTTGAACCAACTTGTGGGAACCTGGCAGAGGAAGCATCTAAAAGATCATTTTCTAATAGCAACTTTATTTTAACAACTTGTAAACCCGGATATCTCTGGAAAACAATGGCATTTTCTCAGGTGCCAACATTTCTGCAAAGTTTTTTTCCCCTCTTTAAACCGTGCCATCTTAAAAATGCTGTGTATTAGTGCCGGACTGTTTGAGGCTGCTCTTAATGCTCCAGTGAGCAGTAGGAGCCTGTATGATCCTCAACTCGAAGGTCTCTTGGGCTGAACCTTCTCTTTCTAAGGGGGGGAGAAAAATAAATTTCCCCTAAATGATGATTATTCTTTTTTAATCCTGCATGGATATTTTTCTTCAGTTACCCTGAAAATACTGAAATAGGATAACATTAGGCTGTCTGCAAATTATGTTTTAAGAAAAACTTGAGTAAAATTACTTTTCTAGCATTGAGTTGAATGGAATATTTTAGGCTTAAAATTTTGCATATATTTTCATCTTGGATTTGCTGTATGCTCTACCATTTTTTTAATTAGGTAAGAGACATGAAACATTGTGTTTATTCTTCATTGTTTTTATCCTTTCTACAAATCTAAAATATTTCCTTTCCTGTGTTTTCATTAAAGCACATAGTCATTCTGAAATTCTTCAGTATTGGTCCATTAATATTTCTGGGGTATTTGGAGGTGTAAGCAAAATAGGTGGGTTTATAGGAGTCATAAATATCATCTAACTACAACTTATCCTTAATCCCCTTGTAAGAAAATAATGCCATTGTTCGTTTTCATTCCCGGGGGTTTACTCTTTGATGTCCTACATACCTAATCAATCTTTAAACTAATGCCAAGTCTGATTAAAGATTGTCAGATGAGGCTGGTACTTGTTACTTCACATTTTTGCTGCAAGGAAGGAGTGTCTAGATGAGGAAGTTCAGCGTTTGGAGACAGTGAAGTTGTCTTACCAGCTAAAATTTTGAGCTGAATACCTCAGTGCACAAGAAATGTCACTGCAGAAATGGGTGATGGTTCTGGAACAAGGATCACATCATTTTCCTTTCTCACCTGTGCAGGACATCCATGTTGGAATATTACTGGAGGCATTTTGAAATTACCTCTGCTGTGAGTGTAGCTTGGGCTGTTGTTCGAGTTGTTTCTAGCATACAGCTGTGTTTTATTTCATTTCAGTGATTTGTTATATATCTTTTGAGAACTTTAACCTCTCCCATTTTGGGCTGACACAGTAACTCAAGCTCTTTACTCTTCCTTCTAAAATCTGGGCAGCCAAAAAATCCAAACATTCACAGCATTTCTGTGCCTTGAAAGTAAGTTACCAGGAACTGGGAGAGGCACTGGACGAGTTAGGTTACAGATGGAAATCATTATTCTGTTTGATGAAAGTTTCAGTAATATTCTCCAACCTTGAGGTGAAGGAGGCTGACTTGTATGGCTGCGTGTCACAGCATCTTGTTCCAGGGGGAAAGCAAATGAAACTCTACAGTTTCCACCGGCTTGGACTTTGCACTGGGGGTTAGTTTGCATGAGATAGCGGTATCGTGTGCAAGCCAGAAATGAATTTGAGCAAATCTCAGTTGTATAAGCTGATGTTAGTGAAATTATTGAAAATTTACCACTTGAGAACTTCTGGTAATTAAAGATTGCTTCTAGAGGTTCCCCTGCTCTTCAGAAATAACCTTGTGAAGTGTTCGTCTAAGGGCTGTGCACAACCTGCCTTTCTCAGAGTCACTCCCCACTGCTGTGAGACAGGGGCTGGAGATGGAAAACGAGCATTTCTAGCACACCTCCTTCTTTGCAGAGCCTGTGTTTGGTTGGTAAGCCCTCAAGGAAGAAACACATAATATAGGGAATTTGATCTCTAATTTGGATATCACATTCGTAACACCTTAAAATTATGATAATGTGATTCTGTTACTGGAGGACTAATTGGGAAACCACAAAATCTTGGAATGCATAAGCCAGTCCCACATTAATGTTACTTAATGCAAATGCATTGGTTTTGGGGTTGGGAGTATTTTATAATTTAAGTAAGCAGTTTAAATTATGTGGTTATAACTTAAACAAAATGTATTGTGCAAGGGAGTGATAATTCAGAAGCCTTGTGGCCACTTACCCAGCTCCTTATCCCATGAGAATTATGCATGTTGTAAAAAATCTTGAATGAACGAGCAGTGGTTAAGAATATATATCTGTACACTTCCCTAGCTCCCAAGACAATGAGTGATTGAAAATGTTAAATGTTGCTGCTGCCATATTTATGAACAGGAATCAAAACTCCCAGGGCCATAAAGCTTCATTTTCTGGTTGTAGCCCAACTCCTTTGGCCAAAAGATACCCCTTAGGAGTGAGCTAGATGAGAGAGACTCGAGTCCCATGTATGGCAAATGTCTTGCAAGGTATTTTCTTTTTAGTAATCACTATGAAATAGCCATATAACTTGTGTCTCTTGAACTGAAAAGAAGGATTTCAGATACTGAAGATCAAATAGAATATTGGTTAAAAAATCTCACCTAAAACCAAAACTTCTCAGAGAATGAAAAAAAAAAAACAACAAACCCAGACATTTTCTTTTTTTCCTTAGGATGGAGACTATTTCTTAAAAGTAAATTCATATTCTTCTGCCCTTTCTGATTATAACTGGGTCAGAAAAACAAAGTATACTGAGAGAGACAATTGCTAAGCTAACCCAAAGTAGAGAAGATTGGAGAGCTGACATGCAAACCTGCTCAGGTTCAGCATGTGCAGTGCCCTAGGACAGAGGATGAGCAGGGAGCGTTGATGGGGAACGAAGCTACCGCATTTTCCCAACTGTTTTTCTTGTTGAAGGTTTGAAATTTTTTTTGGTGATAGCAACCGGAAACACTGTTTCCTGAGAAAATTTTTAAAAAGTCCTCTGAAAACTGCATGGCTGGAAAAAAATCTGGTTCTGGTAGCTGTGAGAATTAGTGTACCACCCTGCCCTACGTAAGGATTACATCCGGAATTAAACCCAGCTTTCCTCCGCCTTTGTTTTATTTATTATCTGCAGAATTGCTTTGTACGAATGTTATGAAAGAGCCCTGCATTGGGGAGCTTTTTTGTAAATGAGCCATTAGCTTGAGTAAACAGGATCCGGACGGAGTTCGAAGCCTCCACAAGGCGGCACTGGCGCATCTCGCATCCCAGTTCCCTTCCCCTGCTGGATGCTCCTTCGCCAAACGTTTAGAAATTTTATGTACACGCTTTTTATCAAAAAACTCTTCCGCTTCTAAATTTTCGTGTTACCTTGCAAAGCGTTGGGTTAACAAAATAGGAGTTAACCTTGATAAAAGCTGTCAGTAATTTCTTATACAATGGATATTATGTGTTCTGGGAGCGTTAAAGCAATGATAATGTAAATTGCCTATTTGCAGTGACAAACAATATTCTTTTAGTACTTCCTCAGTATATCAATGACTTGCGAATTTTTTACCCGGTTGCTGCTTTCCCTTCCTTGGTCTTTGCAACATGTTCAGAAAGTTTCAGAAACTGGTTTTATTTGATTTCTTTGGGTTAACAAATGGATGCACCACTTGCGTGCGTGATTCTTTTCTCCCCCCACTGATCACAGCTGGTGACTGAGATGAAGCTACTTCTTGTCTTTACAAACTTGACTCCAGCCAGCTGAGATCCAGGCCCTACTGCCTTTTCCCTATGAAATACACGCTGAACTCTGTCAATAAACAGCAACATGGGAGAGGAGAGCAGCGGGCACAGCAAAACAAAGTGGTTTTCAGGATGGCAGTCCTGCTAGCAGGCACTGAGTTGCCGCTATCAGTAAGGAAGTAAAGTTGCCCATTTAATCTACTTATGCAGTGAAAATGCAACTGGAGAAATGAAATAACAGCAGCAAATGCTCCCTCTGTCACCCGAGGCAAGGTGAGTGGGGTTCACTCTGCAAGCACTGCAAGCCTTGTGTCCCTGTTCCCAATAAATCAGGGCTATTTTAGTGGGAGATTTTGCTTTAAAGGGTTTAAAAGAGATCTTAAACTCTAGAATGAGATTTATACAATGCCTTTTTTTCTGTGCTGATACTACTTCATAGAACCATTGATCAGTTTGGGTTGGAAAAGACTTTAAAGATCATCTCATCCCACCCCTCTTCCACGGGCAGGGACACTTTCCACTAGACCAGGTTGCTATGTGACCTTGGACAGGGGATGGGGCAGCCACAGCTTCTCTGGGCAGCCTGTGTCAGTGTCTCACCATTCTCACGGTAAAAAGTTTCTACTTGTCACAATAGTTTCAAAAAATGTGGCCTGTAGTTACCCTCCTTTTGACAACTGAATAGCTTCAAATGTTGTGATTACTGTATATTAAGTGAAATTTCCTTTTTATTACTTAGCAGTGTGAAAACAGATCAGAAGAAAGAAATATATAAAAGCTCCCCCTCCTAAAACCTTGCTGGCTCTTCTCCCTTGCTCTGTGGTCAAAAGTTAAATAGGATGTTCTGATTATCACCACTCCCAAAACAGATCAGTGGGATTTTTTGTTCCAAATAATTCCTCCTCCTCTTGCAGCTAGTCTGTGCCAACAAGTTCAAAATACGGGAAGCTTGACCTTAGCTACAGTCCTTGCTGATGTGCCACACATCCTGCACTGCCCAAGGAGCACAGAGAGCTGAGGCAATCTGGTGGAGACTTCCGAGCTCTGCCCTTCCCACCGGAGTACGGACACACCAGGGGAAGAAAAGCCCATGGGGAATGTGATGTAAATTTACTTGACGCTAACAGGTTCCACAGATTTCATTGCAGTTTTGGAGCGGGACGCAAATATGTAATAAATTGGCAAGGAAAAAGTTCCCACTGTATATGTGGCGAAAAGGAGTCTTCACCTCCCAAGTGCTAAAGGGGAAAGTCAAAATCGCTTTCGAACTCTGCCACATTCACCAGTGTATAGCGAAAGAAAACATTCCTCCCTGATCCCGATGCTGGCGACCATCCAGCACCCAGAGCACTCTGGGAAATTCCACTTTCTGAACCCCGCTGTGCTACCTAATCACACAATGGGCTACATATGCCATCCAAGAAAATAAACACAGGTCTGGGACGCTGTTTGTCCTGCAGGGCTAGGAATGCTCTTCCTAACTTGGCAGGGCAGCATAATCCTCTCTGAAAGGGGAGAGAGAGCTGCTTGAACTCAAACTGACTAATGAGATTGAAGAAAAGCCCATCAGCAGCTGGCACAGCCCTTCGCTCGCCCTGCCAGCACACTGCCAGGTGACACTGCTGGGTGCTCTCGCTGGGGCTCGTGTTTGTGTCATGGTAGAAGGTGGACCATGGATCTAGACCCCGACAAGGGCCCAAAAGGTGGCTGAGTGGCAGGTGGTACCCCTGAGCTTGTGGTTTATAGGGGAGGCTGCTGCCTTTGCTGGTCCTCTGGGCAAAATCCAACTGAGTTTCAACCTTCACCATAAACCATGGGCAGGTTCAGCAGTCACTAAAATTTCCTGTGACTGCAGGTGCCTTAACAGGGTCTCGCGGTCCATATGGGCTCTGGGCTGAGATCTGGGATCTCGGTGAAGAGAGGGGGTGGAGGATGGGTGTGGTGGGCTATTGGAGGTTTCCAGTCGGTCACCAGCAACTGCAAACTGCGTCGGCTTTCCCGAGACCCGCCTGGTGCTCTTCTCCTCTTGGCTCTTGAAATCATAACCAAACTCCTCCGAGAACAGAACTTGCATTGATTACAGTAGAAATTGGATCTGGATTTTAAATCACATTATTAGCTCTTCTAGCAAGATGAACTGAGCGATACAATTTGATTAAAAATTGCAAAGACCTCCCCTTCCACCTCCCTCGCTCAGTTTTGGAGCAAATGTGTGTTTCATGGTAAAAGGGAATGAAAGCGTTCCACAAGGGCTTTTTTAATTACATCATTAATAAAATGCACTATATGTTATTCTCTAAATCTACAGATTTGTTGCTTTAAACACATCATATCACTCTCTGAAACACTTGAAACTCTCAGAAGTTTTTAAAAGTGTGTGTTTAGGTTAAGGTTAAGTTGCCCTTGACAGCATTTTTTAAAAAGATTTGAATTGTTGAATAACCACCTTTCACCCATCCCTAATTGTAATTTAAATGACAATATGCTCCCAATCAATAGCTCTTTGTCACACTTTGAAGATCAAGGATGAGATTTCACCCCATGAGTTTACATGGCAAAAGCTTCTTTTTCATAATGCTAAAAATGTTGCATCCTGCTGTTAAAGAAGTATAAGAATACCTGCTCTCAAATAATTAGTTTTGAATAAAAGCATTTAAGTCATACTTTATAGCCATTAATTTGAAACAATTCAAAGCCCTTCATTTCTGCACTTTGTTCACAGCTAAGTATTACAATAGGTATTTTAGCCAATCGGAAGAAAAAGTCAGTTACAGCAAGATAGTTTGAACAACCTAAGTTGGGTGATATTGTGAGAGGTGGGTTTTGAATAACTGTAGCTTTATTTTTACATCAACTCCATTTCTGTACAGAACCATCTCCGCAAGTGGAAAATTGAAAAGCTTTTAATGGTGATCACTGTGTGTATGTGACTTTGCAACGTTGTGTGCTTGTCTAACAGGTACATGTGGGGGCATGTGGCTGTTTCTCCAGTTGTATATATAAAGACAGGCATTTATTATACAGGCTCCACCCAAAAAGCTGATTTGATTTGATTTGATTTGATTTGATTTGATTTGATTTTATTTTATTTTATTTTATTTTATTTTATTTTATTTTATTTCTCTAAATAAACTCTTGCTCAGAGTCCTAGGCAAGGGCCAGGCCTCTGCTGTGCTTGGTGTTATGAAATGCCAAACAGAATGATGGTCTTTGTCTGAGAGTGCTTACAATTCTTGTTTTTAGTTCGAGCGGTGAAATGTTTTAAGAAGGATAAAGTCTGGTCTGTTTCTATGTTGTCCTTGGTAAACCCAATCTAGTCTGGTCTCAAAAACGGAGCAATTCTGCTCGTTGCCAGGGAGAATACATAGGTATCCAATGAGTCATGGTCAAACATACGGCCATTATTAGACCACAAACACAGGAGGAGTAAAAAGATTTCATTTGGACCTGTTGTCCCTGCCGAGCTGGTGAGCAGGAATAACAAATAAGTGAGTGGAGGAGGTTGCTCTTTAGGTATTTATGAGGAGCTTCTCTCCCTGTGGGGATAGACTGGGGAAAAGCAGAAATGTGCATTTGGAAAATTTAACTGGAGCACAGGAGGCTGCGTCATGGTGTAACTAAGAGCACTTAGCAGGTTTTAATGGCAAACCAGAGACAATGGGAGAGAGAAGCTGAGGCTGTAAAGGGCTGTAGCGAACACAAAGAACTTATTTTTAGTTTGGAAGAGAAGGGGCAATGAGAAGACAGACACAAAGAGAGAAGTGATTAAGTCTTGTGTCAGAGCAATGTTCTCCGTGGCAGTGCCATAAATGAGTAAGAGCACGTTCATCCAGCCCAAGAAAAAGGATGCCGGAGAAGCAGGACACAGGGTGCTGAGCACCACAACGCACGGCTGTGTTTCTGTGGCTTAGCAGAAAAGGTCATGTCTGAGAATCGTTATGTAGAAATGTTTTGCAAGACTGGGCCCATAGGTATAAATTTAGAGAAAAATCTCAATTAAAATTGGAGCACAAGTTCTTACTTTTAACTGTGGGTTTGCATAAATACAGAGTTTAAAACAGCTGGTGGAGAAAAGAGAAAAATGTATTTTTGAAGCTTCTTTAAAGAGAAAATCTACAGAATCATAGAATTATTAAAAAAATACTTTTGGTATATATACTATAAAATAAAGACTTTGCACTTGAGCAAGTCCTCTTCTCCTGAGTTATCATTTAGTGAAAGCTTAGGAAACTGATTGATTTTACCCCTGCACTGAGTTTTAGCTGGACCAGAGTGGGAGAAAGTCATGGTTTTTAACTGTTCCTGTCTGGGCTGCTTAGTGGAAGATTTGGAGAGTATCAGGTTGTGCTCGGGGTCCCGCTTAATTGAGCCATGCCCAAATACAAAGCAACAAAGTATTGCCCTGGCATTGCTCTTTATGCACAGTGATCCCAAAGTAAGGATATGGTATGGCTGTGAATGGCTCTGGGTATTCACAAAGCCTTTCTGTGCTCCAGGTTTTCCTTCGTATAAAACACAGTCAATAATATTTCCAGCTCTGACACCAGTGGTTAGGGAATTTATACTTTTGAACATTAATTTGTGAGAAAATATATTGGTACAAAGTATTGGTTCTGTTCACATTGTTCCTGGTTATTAACCCTATTATTGGTCATTGTATCTGTATACTCAAAACACAGGGTTTATTGATGGCTTTTATTTCCTATATGTGTCATATAAATGCCTTAACAGATGAACAGGGTAGTGAAAATGATAGGGTACTTCAGAACAGCTCGAAATCACTGCTTCTTTAATAAAGCTTTGGTTTTGTATGTCGGGAGAGATGGAATTCACACCCCAACCTATGCACAGCTGCAAGCCCTATTAAGTGAAACCCCTCCTAAATATAGATGCAATGGCCTCACCCCTGGCCAGCTTCCAAAGACCATAGAGGCTGTTTCACTCCTTCCACATCCCCCTCCCAACGTACAGTGAGCATCGAGCCATTGCTCAGTAGAGGGAAGAACGGGTGCAGGGTTTGGGGCTTGGAAGGTGCAGCAAAGTCCTTCTGCAAGGAGGGCAATTTTCACATGTGCGGTCAGTAAAAGAACCCTGCAATCACTGTAGTTTTTCATAAGTTGTATATTCATTTTCTTGCGTCTTGTCACTTTAAATAGAAGGGCTTTTTTTTTTCAAGTAGCCCTAAAGACAGCAGTCATGAGATGAGCAAGTCTGAGCCATGTTCAGACAGAACTTTTTAATGATCAGGAGAGCCCTGATGCCTGGGAGTTGCCGGGGATTGCATGTTAAGAGTAAGACAAATCATCAAAATGCAGCTTGAGTAGGTCCAGTGAGGGTGTTCTATATTGCTACAATTGTGGCTGCTGGAGTTAAGGTTGAGTGGGCATTCCAATTATAAACCCCAACTGGTAGGGTTGAGTATTTTGACCACATCAGATAATGTCAAGTGAAACTTCTCATATGAATTGACACCCAAATACTTGTAACCTCCCTTGCAAACAGGATCAAGCTCTTCCCCTTCCACCTACTCCTCTTCCCAGCCTACACTTGATTTTGTAACTGGGTCATTCTCTCCAAACATGAATGGATAAAAAATTGTAGATATTTAAAGAAATCAAGGCTAACAGTGCCTGATGGTTGGTGTAGGTTTCACACCCGTGTGCTTGATGTCACACCCATGCCATGGTCATACAGACCAAACTTTGGCCATTGCATCACCAGGAAATGTTATATGATCCATCAGGCTCTCAGTGACAGCCAAAGTGTGGCTGTAGCATGACAGTGACATTGCGTTTCACCAGACAGCCCTTAGGAAACTCCACTGGTAGAGTGGAGCACATTTCCTGTCTGCAGGCAGAAAGTTTCCTCGCAGGTTTTGCCAAAGTGCTCTGAATGTGCACGTGTGACCAATGTGTCACAGGCCTGCAGAGCTGAATGCCACTAGCAGGGATTAGAGGGGCCAGAAATTTAACAGGATTAAAGAAAAAAACCCAGAACTTGGATAAAACTTAATATAATTATCCTGTGTTATGTTGCTGAAGTTTTCAACACAGTTTTCTGGATGGGGCAAAAGATTTTGCTGCTACCAACATGAACCAGTAAAGGATTAGAAATGGATTTTCTTCATAGAAGAGTGACTTTTCACTTGATTTAGGAGAGAAAGGATGCTCCAGTGGTGAGGATGTAGCTGAGAAATCAAACCCCAGAGTGCTGTGCCATTTCCCTGTGGTCATGAGGAGGTTGAGCAGGTCTAGATCTTTGCAGATATTAAGGATTTTACCCCTCAGCAGTCTCTGGGGACTTTGAGTGAACATTCCCAAGGACAAGGCCTTGGTCTGTAGTGTCCTTCTCTCCATGTGGGAAATGAAGAGCCCAACATTTACCTGGAGTGGACAAGCCTGTTAAAGCAGTGAAGAGCTGAATGAGTCAGGGATTGAGTAGGAAGAGAGGAAAATCCTCCCACTGATAAACTGCTAGCACTGTTTTGCAAAAGATTTAAGATATTTGATGGCATAATGATAATTTTGTGTGTGTCAGAATTGCTAAATATTCAAATGTCTGGTTTTTGCCAAACCCAATGTGTAAAAGCAGATGAGAGATAATTTGCAAACTTTTAAAATCACCTACAGTGCTTAAGATGTTGAAGGTAGATTAGATAAGACTAGCAAAGTTATTTGAACATAAACATTTATTTAAAAAATATCTTCTGCTTTGCTGAGCCCACAAACATTGTATAAATAATACACAGTTCATGAATAGGAATGAACAGACTTGTACCCCTCAATGGTGTGGATTTATATTCTGCACCTGCCAGGACTTTATTAACTCTCCTGAAAACAGTGGTATCTCTGCAGAGAGATCTAGAGGAAGTTGTTCTTGAGAACATGCCCCCGAAACTTCAGGTATTAATGGACAGATTTACAAACGTATTTAGGCAATTAGAAATAAGAATACATGACTAGTCATACCTATAAGAGTTAAATAAGTTAGGGGCCTGTCTGCTGGCCTGAGCTCTGTCAATGTCCTTTGATGCATTCATGCATTTTAGGGTCATAAGGAATTATATTCTTGTTCTGCAAAAAATGCTTAGCTTGATGCATGCAAATAGTCCGTGGTGGGACTGCTCACACAAGCAAAGCATTGACGTATCTGTAGGAGCTGGCCTGAAATGGCAAACGTTACAGAATGGGTCTGACTACCATCTTTGGGTCTATGGTTCTAAGTGTGGTCAGGCTTCAGAGGTGGCTGACTTCATGCTGGTGGTGAAAAAAATTCACAGAAAAATCCTGCCTGGGATTTGGTCTGAGCTTGTTTGTCACGTTGTTTCAAATCTGTCTTCTTTGCGACCTTCCCTGGGCACTCCCAGGGTCTGTCTGAACACTGGTGGCTACAAAGCCTTCTGCTGAATAGAAGTCCCAAAATAATGCACTGACTTTCCTGTGCAGTTGGGGGGTTAAAAGAAAAGGAACCTCGTTAGGAACAGCTGTTCTGGAATTTGTTCAGTGTGCTTTTCTGTGTCATCCAGTTTGGTGAAAAAGCAAACAGCAAAAACCCCGAAACCCTCATCTTGTAAGTCCACAGGTGCATCAAGAATGTGAGTTTCAAACAGGGGGAAAGGAGGAAAGTTTTGGAACCATTTATCTACTGAAATGCAGCCCACATTCCACAAAACATGGAATACTTCAAGCTTCTTGCTAATGACCCTATGTCTGTTGTTTGGGCAAATACCTAATGAGTCAATTATGAGCACATACATCATCATTTGTAAGGTATTTACTGTATTATAAGTTTTAAAATGGAAATAAGTTATTAGCTTTCAAGTACCTTTTAATCTTGGTATTAATAACAGAGATACATTTGTCTTTATACATTAATAATCTCAGGTTTAATACCCTATTTGATCAAAAGGAACATCAAAATGATCTTGTACCATCTCAAAATACAGCCTGCATGTGCAGCAAGGTGATGGGGTAGACATCAGTTCCCCATCAACTTTGTTGCAGAATCAGGATGGAAATCCCAGAAACACATTTAGTTATTGGATGACTTGGGAACTCCTGCAGAGCAGAGAACAGTAGGAAATGTGCCAAACAAAAAATAACACCGAAGCATTTTTATTGCTATTGGTGCATTTTAGTATGTTTTTCTTTTGTTAAATGTAAGAAATCTAGAAAGATGAAACATTTGGAGAGCTGTGACTGATGTGGTGCATATGGAAAAGGAAACAAGTTAATTGCTGGGTTTGGTTGTAGTTTTATTACGGCCAAGATGCATATATGTGGATCATGGGATCATGGCAATTGAGTTGGAAACGAGCATGAAAACTCTGGGAGAAGTAGCAGTAGGTGTAAGGGGCAACAAGGAAAGGATTATTAATACACGAAATTCATGTTAAGGAAAGTATTTAAGTATTTCTGGCTTTTTTAATATGGGTAAGTGTGAAAAGATCTGTGACACCTTTGGGGTAGAAATGACCTGGCAGGTGATTGTAAGTGAAGATTGTAGAGATCCTTTCTACTAAAACAGTCAATAATATCTCTGTAGAGCCACCTCCCCTGGAAAATATCAAGTATGGCATACTTTGATTGAAACATTTCATCCTGTTAGAGTGAGAGCGCCAGAATCGCTGTTTCTTGCTGTGTAAATTCACGTACCTTAGCCAGAGCGTTGGACATAGTTAGGCTCTAAGGGACAGGAAAATCCCTGTAAACAAGCCCAAATCAAGGATTGCTGCATTGTTAACAAAACATGTGAAGCCTGGAGATCTCACTACTCCCTGAGGCAGGGGGGACACTCTGGGGTGGGGAAGAGGAGAGCTTTGGGAAGCCATCCCAGATGCCAAAGCAAAGCGTTGGTGGGGCTGAGGGCACAGAAGCTGCTCCACTTCCCTCCTGTCAGGCAGGTTGGGTTTCCTTTCCTTGGGAAAGGCACTTCAGACCATGTGGAAACTCTGTATGAATGAAATCCTCTCGCTTTATGCACAACCCTCCAAATTACCCTTGTATGAAATCAGATGCACAACTCAGCCTTGCTCTATTTAATGCTGCGTCTCCTTTTCTGCCTTTCTCTCTCTGTGCCTTATTTCTCGTGCCAGACTTATTCCCCCTTTGTTTTTATGGGTTTTGCAGCAGTAAATCTGGCTGCTGTTTAGCAAGGAGAGCTGTAGCTTGATTCAAACCTTAGTTACAGACTGTTTCTTTTTGTTGTTAGACACTACCCGCCTCATACTCTACCTGGCCAAAGCTGCCAAGTTTTGGATTTCCTAGAGGAGCCTTTTTATTCTGTCGTCTTGTCTGCACATGTACACACAACCTCCAATTATATAATAGGTGAACTCACTGTTGTGCTATTGTGCATTTTCCTCTTTTTACAAGCGAACTGCACTGACACTTTTTTGTGTTTCGAGTCTATTGTTACCTCGTGCTGGGGCTGCAGCCATGAGATTTCCTCGAATCTTCACTTTTCCCACACCTAATCAAGAGCTTATTTTTAGCATGTTTTTTTTCCTCCCTTCACTTTTTAAGTTTAAAACCTCTAAAATACTAAAAATGGCCTGGCCAACATAACCTCTCTAAACACTGAGCATTGCGTAATCTTCGGGCACGTTGTCTGCCCGCCTAGGATGGCAGAAGAGCCTCATCACTGGTAAAAGAGCTCAGTGTGTTCAAAAACGAGCAAGAGGTGATTCCCTTGGTGCTGCTTTCAGGCTCAGCTTCCCGAGGAAGCTCCTGGAGGGAGCACCATGTTGTCATCAGAGCCTCCAGTGTGCAATTTATACCTGACAGCAAGGAGCAGGAGAAGGAGGAGGAGGAGGATGGGCTTCCCCTTCCAGCCACACATGGAGTGTGGGCACAAGGGTGCCCAGAGCCGAGCTCTCAGCTGGCACCCATCTGCCTCGGCACAGCTCTCCTCCTTCCCAGCATGTCCAGAGAGATGAGCTGGTTGCAAACCGGCTCTTTGTCCAGAGCGGTTTCTTGGAAAAGTGACCACACATTTCTGATCGGAGCAGCGGAGAGATGCAATCTCTGCGCCTGACCAGCCGCGAGATCATCCCTCTCTGCGGACCACATAGGAGGAGGAAGGGGAAAAACAACTACAAACAAACAAAAATGGAGTGAGGTGGCTGAGCCCAAATTAGATTAATTAGCCCCAGGCTGCTTTGTATGTTTATATTTAATTTAGGTTTAGCTACTTCAAAGTTCACATAGTTTTAGTTAATAACTTTACTATAACTTATTATTTTCAGATGTTGGCAGGTAGACAAGTTGTGAGTCACCTGGAATATGAGGCTAAATAAGTAATACTCACTGGCAGGGTTTTGACCATGACTGATTACACTTCTCTGTCTTCTGTGTTAGAAAAATATAGCTTCAGAAGGAAAAAAGTCTACTTTTCTCACTTCTACTACCATTCTATGTTGAAATGTCCATGGGGTGGGTAAGATTTCATACATGGCTGTCTAGCTTTCAAAAACTTTCAATCTTTAATCTGCTGCTTAATGGTTAGTACATCCTGTAGCATACCAGGTCTTTATTATTTCATTTGACCTCTTTTGTGAACCTAAGAAGGTCCACAAGACCTGTTTGTTTAGGAGCAGGGCGGTCTAGAGGTTAGTGGTCTTAAATCACAGAGGAGAAAATGAATGGGCAGCTCTTTACTTGGGATAATAAAATTGTTGTCACTCCAACTATAGATTTTTGTAGGTTATTACATTAGTTAAATAAAATACTGCCTCATCAATGCAAATTCCAGTTCCGGCTAGTCCTGATGTTGGCTGTGGAAGCAGGAATTCATTCATATTGCTGGCAGTAAAAAGGAATAAAATTGTGTTTGACAGGAGTGGAGAGTTAAGATCATAACTTTTCAGAACCAATAAGGGTTCATGGAAAAATATATACTTGGGAAGAACAAAACCCTAATCACAGGCATTGCTTACTGGAGGTCTACAGCTGTGACAAATGGTGTGATACTCATGAATATGCAAAGTTCTTTTCAGCCTGTAATTATAAGAATCATTGAGCCTATATATGCATTTCGTAGGAAGCCTCAGTTGCAGAAAGCAGCAGATGTATTTTGGTGACAACAATCAATAGTAAGAGGGAAACTCATCATAATCCCAGGAGCTCAGCCTGGACCTGACAGGCTGTTTTTCCTCCAGGTTTCCAAACCCTTCTATGAATTTGCACCGCTGGATTAGTGTGTGTTTCTCTCTGCCCTCAGAATAAGTCTGCTGTCCTTGACACCCATCAGACACACCAGCTCCCCTCCTTTACCTTCTCTCCTTTCATCCTATGTCCGCCTTGGAGAGAGAGAAATGTTGCTTTCTCCCAGCCCTTCCTCCTCCAAGAACAAATGTCTGTCATCCCAAAGCAGCACCAACTATCTGCAGGGCAGCAAACCACTGGGTTATTTTGTGTGATTTTTCTGCTGGCATTTTATTTGAAGAGTTACTTCCATCTGGAGATGAAATAGCCACAGAATCTATCATCTAACACCTCTTTCCCACTGATGTGTTTTGCAGATGAGGCCCTGGCTGGACCAAATTCAGCAGCAGTGGCTGAAGACACAACCCCACGTGCAGGTCAGCGCCGAGTGCAGGTAGGGTTAAATCTGAGTTGTAGCTGGCAGAGATGGGACTTGGCCTCTGCCTCCAGGGTTCTTGGATATGTCAGGGAGTCACTGATGGATGGAGGAGATGGCGAGAGGTGTATCTGTTAAAGATTTTCCTTTCACTATTAAAAGAATCTAGAAACGTCTAAATTCAAGAGTCATGCAACAGATCCTGGAACTTAACCTTCTTAGCCCTAATGAAATCATCTCCAAAACCAAAAAGCTGAAAAAGAAAAAAATGAATCCTGATAAAGTCAGGACGGAGTGAGACATAGGAGAGAGGTAACTAAGACACCTATAGCAGCATATCATGGAGGAAGATGATTATTACTTTGTTATGTGCATCTGGGGACAGAGGCAGCTGTTTGTGTTTTCTAAGTATCCCCCTGGGACTGACATCTCCCCATACCAATGCAAGCATATATTTTGCAAATTGAAATACCTGTTTATCAGCAATATCAAAGTATCTGTGTTTATGGCAGGTTTACTTTGGCAGTAAATTTTGTTGCTCCTGTTGGTCTTGATAAAAAGCATTGAGATGTGCTGTGTGTTCGGAAGGACCATCTCAGTATTTTGCACCTTGTTTTCACTGCTCCCTTGTCTGCTTTCACAAGATTTCTCAAGGTTTCTTCATACCAGGGGCAAAGCTTTTTTGAAAACTACAGGTCCATGTGTATGGTCAGTTACAGGCACAATTAAACCCTTACACAGATGTTTTGAAGGTGACCATCAAAATTTCTGCAGGTTGTTTGGAGTTAATAGCAAATGTCTGAAAGAAACGTATATTTTCTACCCTTCAAAAAAATCACCTGGAAGACATAAACAGGCTATCATGACAATTGCTATTGTATAGTTTAAGACTCTTTAGGAAATGGCTCTTTTTAGGAAAAAGGCAATAAAATTTATGTGTTTAAGAACAATAGGATATTTAAATATTGAGAAAAACCTAGCATACGAAGAGAAACTGTATTCCAAGGGGCATCATTGTGTGTTTTCAGGGTCTTTTGGCTCTTTGTTCTTCTTAGCCTAAACGAGACAAAATACTTGTTCTTAGACAGCAATATACTGATTTTGTAAAGAAAAATCTGTGGGTTCTGGCATAGCCAGCCTGTGTCAGAAGGTAGGACGAGAGATGTCAGGAGCCACAGAGTTTCCAATCATAAGCCAATGATTTATTTTTCTTGAAAAGTTGGGATCTAGCCCTCAGTACACACCTACCCGGGGAAGAAAGGGCTGCACCTTGCATCTCTTCATGTGGCCGTATCCCAGGGCAAACAGACCAGACTCTGTGCCAGAACTGTTGTTATTTTTCCCTAGGCTGGGGAAAATGTTGGCCCCCAGCGTCTGCACAAGCCAGGGCAGGGAGCAATGAGAAGGGACTTTGCGATGCCTTGGGCTTGGGCAGAAACGAGGTGACAAACACCTCTAAAGCCCCATCATGGTCTGGGCTCTGTGGCATCAGGGCTGTGTCTCACACCTTGCTCAGGACTCGTGGCATTTTAGCGCCTTTAAACTGTTGACTTTTTGCATGCCAGAGTCAGATGGAGAGGTGCACATCTTCATGGCTGGATGGATGTGCTAAGCATGGAAAAATGGCCCTAAAACACGAACGAGTGACCTGTGGTGTAGCAGAAGGGGATCTTGTCATGCTGAGTGCTGTGCAATCTGTTGAAAGCAAGGCTTCATATTGATTAACTACCTTCTTTCTGCTGCCATAACATAACTGAAATCCAATATGTTACATAAATAAAAATCTTTCTGGTTATTAAGGGGTCATTTACTTGGGGAAAATGTCCACGTGAGTGTACAGCCCTTATTCATTCTGAATGGAAATGATAAATAATTGGGGTTTATGCAGAAAACCCGCTGGGGGTAAAAGACTGCAGGGGTGGAAGGCTCCTTCCCCAGGCAGGGTCGGGGTGACTCGGTGTCACTGATTTTCACCCCGGCAGTACCTTCCACCCCCAGGATTTCTGCTCCCTGCTGGGACCCCCGGGCCAGGTGAGAGCTGGGCAGCTCCAGTGGTGGTTGCTGGACACAGAGTGGGAAGGCAGAGGAAAAGCTCTTGAGAACGACACCAACACTTGATCTTTTAGGTATGAACTGCCCGTGGGTTTCAAAAACCCAACAAACAAAAGGCAGAATTTAGTCTCAGCTACAGATTTGCTGCCTGGCACATTTGTACATTTCAATTTCCAGTAAGCTGTGTTCTCTAATCACAAGACTTCTAATCTTCCACCACCGAGTCACCGATTTTGAATTCAAATTTCCTTCTTTTTGTCTGTATTTAAAAAATAATAATAATCATTTTCCATCTATTGCAAATAACAATACAGATCCACAGACTGAATGCTGAAGTTGTAATTCAATCTCGGGCTTTGGCTGCCATTCATTGATACCTCGAGCTGTGCTCTTATTATTTATGACATCAGCAGAAACTCTCGATTGAATTGCAGCCTTATATTTAATTAGGGACTATGTATTATTTTGTATGCAATATCCAGAATTAAAAATAGCCCCTTTCCAGAGTATAATGGGGAAAAGGCAGCAAAGTTTGAATATATATTCTAATTGATATTTCTTGTACTTATTCTAAAAGTAATCAAAACGTATGTTAAATATTAATTATAATATTTTTACTGCATTGTGCACCCTGATTTATTGCTGCCTCTTTTGGTTCACTTTTTAATTACTGTACATTATAAGAAAACTAAGGGGTTTTTAAATAGAAAAGTTATTTAGCATTAAAATTAATGTATAATTCAATATCAATCTTCATAGTGAATGTTATATTAAACATAATGAACAAAAGGTGTATTTAACACAGTTTGCAAGTTTTTTTTTTACTTTTTTTATTTTCTCTCCTCTCACAACATGCCTCTCAACTCTCTCCACATTTAAAAGTCGGGGACAAAGCTCATAAAGGAACAAAAGACTAAAATCAGGGATGGTCTTTTTTTAAAAGAGGTACAGTTTCAAAGCCTGGAGGGAAAAAAAAAGATAGAAATCAAAGTGCTCTTGAATACAGAGAACATTTTAAAGGAAATATTGAACTGTTTGCTTAAAAATCTTACATTATTGCCTTCTTTTTTAACTCAATTCCTTTTTGAAGGAGAACACCAGATAGGGACAAAGAGAATATTTTCATGCAAAAATCAGGCACAGGTACAGAGGCACAGCCAGACATCATTTCAAGTGGGCACAGGAATTTAATTCAAGTTATTCTCTCCTTTATTCCACATTTAACAAAGTTGAAGGATTTATCCACCTCTCTGACACTAGTGCAGACTTCACTAGGTAACATTTGTATCCAGTGGCAAGTAAATATTGGGCTGGATTTTTATGTCCACCTGAAATGGATTCTGGTTGTGAACCTCAGCAGTTGTAGAAGATTAAGTTTAGCATCACTGCGGAGCTGTGCACACGGCTTTGTTATCTGCTATCAGCAAGAACAAAGAAATGATCCTTGTTTACCCACCCGGGTTTAATTCAAAGGCACCTCAACCCTTTTGTTTTTTCAGGGGTAAATTCACCTGGTGTTTGGAGGCAGCAAGGCCTGTGAGTGGTGGGAAAATGGTGCACTGGGGGAAAGTGTTCCCGTGAGGGTGCTCTGGAAATCAAATCTCCAGGGAAGGAGGTGATAGAGTGGGGCCTCCCTGAGCCCTGGTGTGTCCTCATGGAGAGGTGGAGAAGGACCAAGGTGATGCCTTCTGCCCCAGGGCAGGTTCAAACCTGGTGTGTTTGGAGAGATGGATAAGCAGTTTGAGAAAATTTTCACAGCTGTGTTATCATTAGCCTGAGAACCTCCTTGTCTGATCTACATGACCTGGTTTCCTGAAAGGAGAAATGAAAAAAACATGTTTGTTTTTAAATAAATAAGAGATCCCTCACTAAATCATCTAACACACTGTCTATTTATATTTCATAAGGACAAATGTTTCTGACAACTCTCATAATAGGTCTGTACAAGTATGCCATGTTCTTCCCAAGGAGGCTTCTTTGAGTGACATAAATTGCCATTAATGAAAATTTTAACAATTCAGGATAAATAATTTTTTAACTTTTAATGTGCAGAGATGCAACATAACATGGCAGGCCTTGCGAGAGAAGACATTTGCTTAGGAAGGAAGTTGCAGGGTATATTTATTCATAGACCAAAATAAAAGCAGCATGAACATTATTTTTTAATAGCTCTGCATGTTGGGTGGCTGTACAGAAACACTGATATATTCCTTCAGTAAATACTGGAATATGCAGTGTTGTAGTGCCTTGAGAAAATCTCAAGTATCCAAATGTTAAAAGTACTGATCTTGCAGAATTAAGCAGTGATGTTGACCAAGAGGTCACCTGGGACAGAGGGACTCTGTGTGAAATCCCGCCACAGCTCAGCTCTTTGGTCTTTAATGACAAAAACAGCCACTGAACAACCAGCACTGAGAAAGAAAACTTCATAATATTCCTCCAGCAAAATCATCATCTTGCAACCCTAAAACACAGGTGCCGGAGATGTCACCCAAGGGAGCAGGGAGAACTTCCTTGTCACTCTTATCACTCCTTCCCTCATCAAGCTTTGTCTGGGTCCACTAATCCATTTGAAATTCCTATATCACTGTCATTTACCCTCCTTGCTGCCCAGTGCCATTGATGCTGGCATTGACAGGCACCTGTCACTTCCCATGAATTCTGGATCTGGTCCACTGGACTTGTGTGAGGCAGGCGAGGATCATTAGGATTTCGCAGTGTTAGTTCCAGCTTTCCCCTTATATAATAGCAGTGCCACTTGAAAGGCACCAAATATAGTTTCAATAAATGGCTTTCAGATCAGATAAATGTTTCAGCTTCACTCTGGAGTTTACAAGACCTGACAGTCATCTATTTTAAGTGTACAATGGACACTCAAACATCGGTGTTTAAATATCTAATAACTCTTACGTAAGAACTTTGCACTAACGATGCCATCACGCATTTGTTTGAAAAAGCAGTAAACTAATCCCATGGAAAAGAAAATGTGGATATTGTCACTTAATACTGTATTGGGCGGGGATCCTTATCAATTCAATCACGGTAGATTTATTTTTTAATGTTTGCCAGGCAAAACAAAACAAGTTTTCATTCAAAATAAGCATGTATTTTCTGTAGTCAAGCTGGTGGGGAGTGAAAATGCTGTCTGTTGCTATAACGTAGGATCATTTCTGTGCTACGCAAAGTTACTCTAATAACCTGTATACATCAAAATCATGCTGAATTTGTTACATAAAAGTATGCAGTTGTGTTGTCTGTATACCCTTCTGAAAGACTTTAGCTCAGCAAAGCACTTTTATTAGTATTTACTACTCCCACTGAAGTTAATATACCTAATTGCAGACAATAAAACAACTGAGATTCTTCAAATTAAACACATCTTTAATTGCTTTGCGAAAATTGAACAGTAATGTCATTATGTTAACAAACACACTTATCTGGAAGAGGATGATGTAATCAAACATGAGAAACAGTCAGAGTGGAAAACTGGAATCTTTATCATTAAGTGTGCAGAGCCCTTCCAGAAGCCTTAGGAAGGAGGCATGATGCAACTGAAATGTAATCCAGTGGGGGGAAAAAAATGGGGTGAAGAAACCAGACACATTGCAGAGTTAATTCTTAATTAAAATTAAAACTGACATAACAAACCCTGCAGGCAAGCATCCATTAGTGCCACAAGGCATAAGAACATGGAAATTTATTTTAGTGCAATAGTTTAGCTTTGTGTGTTTCCTCTACCAATAGCTGCTGAATTATTTGTAGTCTTCAGCATGAAGAGCAATTAGGGGAGGCAAAGGGAGAAAATGGTTGTGGCTGGTTCTAAGTAGGCAGAAACCTTATTAATTGTAATGAAGTTGGACTTAGCTCTTACTAAATTTCCCCAAAGACGAGTGGCATGTGGGGAATTTTGTATTGAAAGGAAGTTGAAGTTTTCACGCAACGGTTGATTTTTGGTAAAACACATCACTCGTGTTCTCCTGCACACACCAGATTATTGTTACTGAACAGGATCAATTATTCTGGTCTAATGCATAACTTAGATAGACAGAGAATCATTGAATCCCAGAATATCCTGAGTTGGAAGGGACTTGCAAGGACTGTCAAAGTCCAGCTCCAGGCATATTCCTTACACGTGAGCAGGGGGGGCTGAGAAGCAGACCTGCCCTGTTACATTTTCATCTCGAGTAAATAATTTAGCTTCTCTGTACCAGTTTGTGTGTGAAATTGGAATGATATATATTTGCCTGATTTTTAGAAGCATCAGAATGAGAGGAGGAAAGTAGCATGACTAATGCTGTTTATCATAGTGTGGTTTCTATCTGATTTTCTTTATAATGCACACAGTAGTCCTGCTCTATCTTGGGAACCACAGAAGCAGCTGCAGGCATCTAGATATCCTGTTTTGGTATAAGGGAATCACACACCAAATTACTGCTTTATTTTTGTAATTTTTTTTCTAAAGCTATTCATAATTTCCACTTAAGCGGTACAATAGGGTTTTCCTGGGGCTCTTGTGCCCATCTTCCATAGTGGCTGCAAACAGAGATTCCTGTGTTCATTGAGAGGTTGGTCTGTTAGAGGGATCACAGGTAACATTTAGTAATAGACTTTGATACAACCTCTGCTAGGGTGGGATGCCCTATGCTTTCAGTTTAATAAAATACTTCATTTCCTGTGTATATGTGGCAACTAAAGCTGGAGAGGAGCAGTGATTCCTGTGTATGGAAGGGAGCAGTGAGGACTGGGGTGGGATGGAGAAAAAAAGATCTGTACCACCATTTTCTTGAGTGATTCGATCAGGTTTCTTTGGGTGACTATGTTGTCTTCAGTTTTAAGGTTCAAGGACACCAAAATATTGAGGATTCATCTGCCTATTTATGGCTGCAGTGGAGGGCAGCACAGTTTTGCACTACTTTGCCTGTACTACTGTTGGTAGAGAGTGAGCAGCAGTGTTTATTGGGGAAATGATTAATGATGCCTTTTTGTGGTTTAACCCAGCAGCAACAGAACTTCCCACAGCTCCCCTCCAGTGGGATGGGGAAGAGAATCAGAAAAAAAGTAAAACTTGTGGGTTGAGAGAAAAACATTTAAAAGGGCCGTTTAATAACACCATATGGTCTGGAATATCCCTCCAGCCAGTTGGGGTCAGCTGTCCCAGCTGTGTCCTCTCCCAGCTCCTTGTAGCCCTCAGCCTCCTCCCTGGCAGGGCAGCATGGAAAGTTGAGGAGTCTCTGACTCCATCAGCCCTGCTCATTGAGAATTAAACCATCAGTTGTTACCAATATCATTCTCATCCTAAACCAAAACACAGCACTGGACCAGCTACTGGGAAGAAAAATAACTCTACCCCAGCCAAAACCAGGACAAATCCAGAGGAAGAGCTTCCCTGAGCCAACAGCCCAAGAGCTGTTTTTCCTTTCCGCAACTTCAGAAATGACAGCATTGATGCCCTGTGCAAAATGGCCTCATTGTCCACCTCCTGGCCACACTGCCTGAGGCCGTTCAGGTGAGGAGTGGTTGGAAAGTGCCCACTTAGAGCAGGGATGGGGAGAGAGCCTGGCCTCTCACTGCCTCCTTGTTCTGCTCTTGCAGCTGAAACGAGATGCGAGGATGGCTCGCCTGGGACACTGCCCAGATGTGCTCTTGGAAAGGCGCAGTGCTTCACACTGCCTGCATTCACATCCCCACACCTCGCTCTGTCCCACGCCCGGTCCCACCAGAATGTGGCTTTGAACACCCTGGGATCCAGACAGGGAGGACTCATGCACAGGCCCCACAAATTTGGTTGCTGTGGGGCTGAAAGGGATTGGATTTGGATCAGGCTCTAAGCACTGGAGACTTCAGCAGCTCCAGCAACCAAACTTCTCTTTCAACCTAAATGCACCATCAGCATCCACACGTGGCTTTTGTGTGTTCACTGAAATGACCTCAGGAGATCCCCCAGACCAAGCTCCTGCCCAAGGCAAGGTCAATTCACCCTCCTCCTGCCAGCCGAGCCCAAAAGTGTCCAATGCTCCTTGCCTTGGTGTCGCCCTGCTCAGAGGAACTGCTTTACAGCAAGGTGTGGGTTATGCAGAGGACATCTCACGGAGCTGCTGCAGCAGAGGGTCCCAGCTCCCCTTGTCACACTGTGAATGTGAGGCAATGTCCTACTGCTCTCTGTCCCCTGACTCCCTCGAGGCCTCTCTTTAAGTTTAGCACTCACAGTTGTACCAGACTCCTTCTGTTCTGCATTTTCCTCCCCCTATGACTCTTCTGCTTTCCTCATGACCTTCCCAGTGGCCTCAAAGAACAGATCAAGTGGGAAATAGTTTTGTAAACAAGTCAGTTCACTTCTCCTAGGTGGGGAAAATGTCACTGTAGTGGTGATCAGAGTCTTATTCCTCTGCAGTTGCTCGGATCAGCTTGTTGAGCCCCTGAGAGATTTTTCCCTCACACAGGGGAAAAGATGCTCGTGGATATCTTCATAGAATGGGAGAATTGGGAACGCAATTTGTTTGCTCTCTTTTCAAAACATTTTACTCTCTTTCTCTTTTGCTATCCCCCCAAATGTGACATCTTTCTTAGCATGTTCTTCAAATCGTCTGCTCCAGCTCTAAGGAGCTCTGTGCACCTGTGAGTTCATTAAACCAAAATGTTCAGGATAGCTTCCTCGGCTCACTTTAGACTAATTAAATGGTTGTTTTCATCAGTTCTCGCAATTTATTTTACTACAGATAACAGGAGAATATATCAGCCCTGGAATTGCATTAAATATTTCCCTCATAACATATTGTCAACAAAAGTCCTGCTGAATTAATGACTTGTGTGCCTGTTTGAAAGTGGGATTGTACTTGTCTAATTGTGGCATCAGTTGTCATAGTGACTATCAGGCAATCCGGCAGCAAACACCCTTCCTTGGCAGGGTTTAGGTAAAGCAGCCTTTGTGCAGTTGTCAGCCAGAGATTTATGATGGTAAAAACTATATTTGGCAGCCAAATCAATGCGTTGACCACTCTTTGTGCTCCTGCCCTTATTTTAACTTAAACACTTGATACTCTACCTGAATATTAAGAGGCCGCATGTCCCCGGAGCTGTTTTGTTATTAATAGATCACTTTTTATAAACTGTGTAGGATGACTGGTTATTTGTATATATGTCCAACAAATGCAGTTGCTGGTATTTTTTGAACATGTAACTCCAAATGTCAGCTCCTGCAAGCAAGGGGATATTAGAGGGTACCTTTTTATGCCTGCTATTAAAACATGTCGAGTGATCTATAAATTACACCATTGAGATAAACAGTGGATTAAAATAAGGCACTCCCATTCTGTCATCACTGTAATATTAATCATTGGAGTTTTGGTCTTTAATGTTAAAATGTACCTTTTAGCAGTATATGTCACTCCATATTAAATTACATGTGAACTGACAGATTTTTTAATCAAAACCTGCATTCTGAATCTTGTTTTCTTCATAATGTCACAACAAGGTAGGAAAATAATTTTGCTGATGTCTATGAATTTTTTTTTAATATTTGGTATTTTATTTTTGCTGTAGAATTTATTTTTCTTGTGGTTTTCTTAAGTTTAACTCTGACTTGTTTCTTTCATTGAACCTACAAAATGCTTATTTTAGTCTTATTGTATCAGCTGGTGAAGGAAAGGAATTATAAATTTCATTCAAAATTTTAAACCTATACAGTTTGAACATAAGAAAGTATAAAAATTTTATTATGTCAGTTAATAGGGGAAAACATTTGATGGCCACAAGAGCTTCACTTGACTGGGTCTGTATAAAACACAAATATTGTCCTGACTGAATCTATTTTTTGCCATCATTCCAAGTGAAGTCGTGTTAGTGGGTTTAACAGCATAGATTTTAATAGCATTGGGCAATAAAATGTTTTTCTAATCCAAGTATGCAGCTTTGAGACTGCCTATTTTCCTTCATAGGGGAAGTGGGCTGCACTCAACTTGTAAAACTACAAACCCAATCATTCAGGACAAGAAATCGCAACTTTTTTGGGTTTGGTTCTGTGTTAAGTTTCTGAAATTTTGAAGGCCAAGCTCTCTGTTTTCTTATGTGGGTACTGCTGTTCCGGGATTCACATGGAAGAGTTCACCCATTTCAAGTGCTGTAATACTACATGACAGTGGGTGCAATGACAATTTTACTGGTAAACAGCCTGAAACACCCACTGCTGTTGCCATTACACATTTTCATGTGGTCAGAAAAGTAATTTATTATTGGAATCCATGTCTTGCATCTTTGTCCACCTCCTTAAAGCAATTAAAATACAAATTTAGTTAGAGAGTGTTCTGACTTCCAGTGTATCAACACACTGGAAATATTTTTCCTTCTTTTAAGGTGACTTTACTTTGTGATCTGTCATTTATGGGCTGTTTCTGTGCATTTATTTCTTTGTGTATGTTGGCTCTGGAAGGATTTTTGCAGCCATGAGTTTGCCATTTCTCTTTCCCCTCCCCTGTTATCACGTTGAAGTGGACAGAAGTGTCCTGACAGGGACCACCAGCCAGAAGTGGCCCTCATGCCTTTGGCACACCAAGAGGGCTCTTCACCTGTGACAGCCAAATGTGAGGTCAGGAGCCAGGAGGGAAAATCTGAGGGAGGAAAGAAGGAATCTGAGCTCATGGCAGATGCTCCCAGCAGAAAGACCACAGAATCATAGAATTGTTTGTGTTGGAAGAGCCCTGAAGGATTGTCTAGTTCTAACCCCCTGCCACAGGCAAGGAACCTTCCACTGAGACAAACCTGGCAATAAAGAGGAGAACTTCCAAGCCAAACGAGAAATTTGTGTCACAGAACCCAGTCTCCTCTCTCATAGGAGTGAGGAAGACTTGTTCTTGATGGAGATGGCAAAGTTACGAGTACGAAAAGAGGAAGACAGTCAGAAATCAGCGGCAGGTACAGCAGATTCAGAGATAGTGATGGTTTGGTAAATCTCTAAGTCTGTTGTCGGAGGGACATTCATATAGACAACAGATGGATGAATCAGGAGAGGAATATGAAAGGAAGATCCTAGAAATGGAGAGACTGGAAAAATTGCCATCCTAGTCACAAAGAGAGATCCTGGCAAGGAAGTGAAGTGTGTAGATGTTATCAGTTAAAGGTTATCTCGCGCTGCTCCTGCTGGGTGTGTGCTGAAAGCTGGTGTGGGGCTGGAAAAGGGAAACATTTGCCTCAAACATTTTTGCAATGCTTTATCAGTTTGTTAACATTTGGTCTAAGTGTTCCCGCGTGCCTTTTCCCCATCCCCCCACCTCAAATCCCAGGCGTCAGAGCTCCTTTCACAACATATTGATAATAACCAACACAGTTGTCCGTCTTGGAAATAATAAAAGCTATAGACCGTAATAGATTTTTAAAGTTACATTTCGAGTTTAATGCTTATAACTATATCACTGGGAGCAGGTACTTGGCACAAATGTCTCCACTGGAGCATAAACACCTTGGCCTATAGCCTCTGAGAGTTTATCAGTGCCATGGGAGATATTTCCTGCTATGTACATGCTCCTCTACAATGAATGAACAGCTTGCAACTACATATTAATCTACTTGATGACCTCGATCAAGAACAAGGAAAATAATATTGATAAGTCAGTCACTTTTACTTTTTGGTATATTCCTGACTATTAGCACTTCTAGGGAGGCAAACAGATGAATTGAGACTTTGCTTTCTGACACAGGTCAATATCGTTAAGAAAACTTTCTTTTTTAATTATTTCTGGGCCAGACTGAACAAGTGGCTGGAGGGAGAGTGGGTTGTGGAAGGTGAGCTTAGTTCTCCTGGGATTGATCTGAGATTTGCAGTGTTACAGCCCCGGCTGGATGGCTGAAACACAGAGTTTCTGTGAATAGATGTGCTGTTGCAGTGATCTGCATCGGCCAGGATCCGGACTGTCGTGCCTGATTCTGTGAGAAACTTTTCTGTGCAGGTTGTTTTGTGCTGTGTGGCATCGCCCTGTTCACCTCTGAGCATTGCATCCTGGCTCTAAGCAGAGAGTTCAAATCATGGCAAATAAACTCGAGTGTTATCTGATGGAGGATTATGCAGCCCTGCAGTCATTCAGCTGCAACCTCTACAGTCACCTTCGTACACACCCGGTATCCTTCCTGGTTATGCTCATCTTCCTCCTAGCACCTCTTTAAATTACACACCTGCAGAGGCACTGATCACTGCAGTGTAGCCATAAAGGAAAGACATTGCTTCTTTGCCCTCCTAAATACCTTGAAACACCGCTGATTAATTTTTCACCAAAAATAGTCCACCCTGAATGGACTGAGAGGAATTTACCACTGATAATCCATAGGCCAGTATGTGCGGATGGAATCCCACTCCCTTAGCTCTGACCATTGAGTATTCCAGCCCCAAATCCCCCTTTTCTGCCACACAAACTAATATGCCTTTTAGCCTTTGTTCTTGCCAAGCTTAGAGAAAAACAAGGACTTTTTCCATCTAATGTAAGTATCACAATAAGAAAAAAGTTTCAAGTGAGAAAAATATGACTGTTGCTGTTTTCAACAGAAAGTGCTCCCCAATGATCCATATATTCAAGATGTATGGGAAATTAATACCTTAACACATATATTAGTATGTCAAAATGGCATGCCTACTTACCCATTTATCAGGTTAAAGGAGGGGACTGGTGTGACTTTAGATAGTCATTTCATTTCTATGTGCCTACGTTCTGTCATTTAAAAACAGGAATATGGATAATAAACAATAGCAGAATGTTATTGAGTCGTTCACATTTATAAAGCCCTTTGATATTGTCTATGCCTCAGTTTTCTCATTTGTAAAACAAGTGTAATAATTCATGTATTTATAGCTTTAAAGGGTGGATAATCTAATTTGACATCCCGTGGAGCAAAATCCCTAGCATTTCATTTAGCCATTTCTTCACTGTTCTCAGTAACTCATGGCCTAAAGAAAGCACATTTTAGAAAGGCAGGAGATTTTAATTTTAAAAATGTCATGTGACTGATAACCTTCCTCAACTCTTGGCAAACTCTGCCCTTCATCAAGCATCCAAACTATTAAAACTATGATCCTTATTCACCATGTGATATTGTTCATGATTCCTAAATTTCCAGCATGTTTTGAGACACCTTGTAAGTAATTAATTTTATTGGACTATTTATACAACAGATTCTGCTCCATCTATTGCTTCAATAATTCCGAGATATGCCGATGGCCTGCCCTTTATGACATCCTTCTTTGAAATTCCTTTTTTAACAAGTCTGAGTCTCGCTCGCTGAAAGATATCAGTGGATGTTTGTGTTACAGCCCTGAAGAGGACAGAGACGTGTCATTAGTGATGACCTGACGGTGATTTCTCTCAAGTGGGCAGAGGAGCATTGACCAAACCATCGCTAAGAGGCTGCTAAGTGGAGCTCAGCACTGTCTGACTTTCCACTCATCTCCCTCCCCGATCTGCAGAGCTCTGTTATTTCAGGAGTCACTGGAGTGCACGCAAAGGAGCATTCCAAGTGGTGGGAACCATCTGCTTCAGAGGGTGTTGCTGGCAGCTCGTTTCCAAGCTGCATCTTAGTCAGGATTGAGAATTTTCTAATTTGATGCAATGACTAAAATCTCCTTGTCAATCGTGTGTCATCCTCAGCAAATTTCCGATGTTGTGGGTATGTGAGGAAGACAGCTGGATGCAAATACAGATGAAGGCAGGTCCAGCAGAGGAGATGAATCGGCTGTGCTTGCATGGCTGCACAGGCACACGCAGACCAAATTGCTGTTGCTGTAATTGCAAAATTGCATCTTCCAAATCTTTCAAACTACAGTTCTGTATTTTCCTCACATTATGTCTTTTGGATTGGTCTCTGTGAAGGAAAGAAAAAGAAATCATTTTGCTGTGAAATCCAGTGTGTCTGTTAGAGAAATATAATTTACCATTTCAAATTCCAGTTGTGGGTAACTTGTTGATTGGCAATTTTTTTGATTTTCAAGGTGACAAATACAAACAAATGCCTCTCTTGGCTACTTCATATAAAATAATTTATTTTTCTCCTTTTCAAAGCTGCCTTTCGGGCCTATCATGACTGAACCAGCTGCCTTGAAACTTGGATAAAATATTATTTCTTTACATATATAACAAACCAGTGAAACAGTAAAAATAACATTGGCATAAGCTTGCCAAGGGGATTTGGTTGAACCATTAGGTAAGGTCTGCCAGATATATATAGTTTCAGCTGTTAAAATTGCATATTCATGTGTTTTCCATATACCTATTGGCCTCTCTCTCGGAGAACTTTGGAATATTTTTTTACTAGACTATAATTAAACAACAGCAATTGAGACAGGGTATTCCCCAGAAATTGCAAAATGAGGAGTGTGTGGTGGCCACTTGCAGAGTTGCTCATTAATCTTGAGAAAATTCAGTAAGAACAGACTTGGTGTGAAGAAATTATGGGGGGGTGGGGCACAGGACTAAAACACGATCTTATTGTACACGTGTTTTGCAGATTTAAGTTTTGTGCAAGGAATGCAATTGAAATCATTCCCTACAGTCCAGCCAATCTATATTTGTCCATATTATTTCCCCCTACCCCTAGAAATTCATTTGAGTTGGTGCCACGTGTCCCAGTGCCATCAGTCTGGATGTCTGGGAATAATTCACTGCTAGGCTAGCCTAGATTTCTCATGATTTCCCTGGCATACAATTCTAGCTTGCTGTGTTTATGAAGCAGTGAGTCAGGTTCTCTGGGGTTTTTTTTCAATGAAACACAACTTTGAGTAGCTTCTGGGATGTTTGTGTTGGTGAAGTTTTCTTTCCCGAGAGTTCTGCCTCACCAGAGTTACCTCGTTGGAAGGACTTACTGCATTGTCTTGACGTAGCAAGAAGTAATTAATGAAAAGAATATTGGGTTTTGCCCTACCTGTGGGCAATTAGAATTTTCAGATCCCTACCCCAGATCAGCTTGGATCCAGAGTGTGAAGCCTATTCCTGGAGTATTATTCGAGAGCTGTGCGATCTAAATCGGGAGGTCACGTTTCTGCTGCAGATGAGTCTGAACACTGCTAAATTCAGCAGGACGGCAGGGAATTCATCCAAAGCTCTCACTGTGGCTTACACATTGTCACCCACCCACCTCAAAGTATTTATGTGACCTATCAAAGCTTCTGTTTCTTTGCTCGCTTGGGTTAAGCATTGGCGCTGTTTCCTTCGGAGACCTGTGCTTCAGACTCAGGCTGTGCAGATCGATGGTCAGAGCAGCAAATGGACTGAACAGGGCCTCTGAAATGCTCCAGCGTGGAAATCCACACAGGTGTAGGCTCTGGGTATGAGCTGGTGACTGTCCATGCCGTGTGCTCCACCACTCCAAGCTGCAGTCCCACCACGCTCGCGACACCTTGGCATTCTCTGATTTTACATTCACCACATGCTCTTTTGTAATTTTTCACAGATCAGAGCCATGAAAGTAGCCCAAGGATAAGTATTTAAAAGGATTTTAGAAAAATATGATAGTGGAGCAAAATGTAATCCTTAAGTTACCCCAGGATTAAAGAAAGCAAACATGGTTTTTACACAGAGCCTGTTTTTGTGATGGACTGGGATCTCTCACGTGTATGTCACTGTCTTTATCCTCGTCTGTGAGAACCATATGAATATTAATTCACAGCTTTCCAGAAAAAATTATCTATCTATCTATCTATCTATCTATCTATCTATCTATCTATCTATCTATCTATCTATCTATCTATCTATCACTCTGTCTGTCTATATTTTTAATATGTATTGCTCATGCTTTGAGGAGAGAGTGTTCTGTCTTGGACAGCTGGGATGGTTGCTTTTGGGTTTGCAAAAAATGGTGTTTTGGTTTCCAAGTGTGTAGAAACTATGCTGGTGTTGCTCAGTTTAGGGAAGACCTGTGGTCTTGGACAGGAAAGTTCTGATGTTTCCATTATAGAGGCATTGATAGGGAAATACTGAAAAATACTTTGTGCTATTAAAAAAAGAAATCAGTTGCTGGGCCTTCCTTTTTCCCTTCTTTTTTATTTTTTTTTTTTATGTCAGCAGTCTACAAACATTTATTTGGAGAAGTTTATTGGCTGTGCAGACGTTTGTACTGATATAACACAAATGTCTCTTGTCTTGATATCCTGTGAGAAGTCAGTCGTAAACTCCTGTCATGTCTATTTTCTTTGTCTCTTATTTCTTGGGTCCCAGTATAATGTAGGGGAGACATCACTGACACTCTCAGAGTATCAGTTTCCTGAAGCTGATTATACACCAAATTCTAAATCTCAAAGCAGCAACAGAACTTGAGTTTCCTAGATTAAGCATTCAAGCAATGAAGGAAGAAGAGGATGGGGGTGGGGGTAAGACAAAAAGGAAAAAAAAAATCAACTCATTCTTCCCTAAATTTAATAAATAAAATTGTAAAAAACCAAAACATGCAAACTACTGGAATTATTTTATAAAAACCTTGCACATCCGAGGCCCGGTGTGCTGCAGGCTGTGCACCCAGAGCAGCTTTCTTCCGTGTGTTCTGCTTTTTGAATGTCAGAACCCCCCTTCACAGCAGGGAAAACTGGTGAACAGAAAAGCGAAATGCTAAATGTCCCACTGGAGGTTCTTGGCGAAACTAAGAGCAGCACTCAGAGATTCTGGCTCCTGTTTCAATATCTTAATTACATAATTAGCCTTGCTTAAATCAGGTCATGTGGCACTCAATCTGACTTCCTTTGCTGTCGTGCTATCTGTGCTATGTAATTCTCATGCCAAGATAGTGTGCAGAGTCTTAAATAATCCAAGATATTCTAGTAAGGCATGGTAAAAAGTTAATTTAAAAAAAAAATCACATAAACATATATATAAGGAAATTAACACTGTTAGAGATTAACATAATCAAACAAAATATGGTTCATTACAACTGTATATATTACCATGCATTTAAATGAATGCTGATTGAAGGGAAAATGTATTTTCTCTGTGCTGAAATGAAACACAAGAGCAAAACAAGTGAGCTTCTTTTAAGAATCCGTAGCTAAGAAATTTATTTCATAGGTAACAAATGGTAAACGGACAGGAATAGTTATTTCTGTTAAAGGAATAAATCTGCTGAAATACTGTGAAACATTTTCTGTGCAGCAAGCCACAATATATACAATAATGCAGTAAAATCCTCCACCAAATATCTGTTAAAGGAATAAACCTGTCAAAAGAATTAATTTTCTGTGCAACAAGGTTATTCATTCAACAGGCTTCCACCATATGTAATTTATGAAGCAAATTATACTATTCCAAAAAGGAAAGGGAAACTCATACAAGGCAGTTTAAACTACAGCAAGACTGGCTGGAAGAATGCAGCCCTAAAAGTCAGGAAATCTCCGGGTAGAGCCAAGTGCCTGCGCCGCCGGTGAGCGAGGAGCTCTCAGGGTGCACCAAATGCTTTTCCATGACTGTGGGGACAAAAAAAGAACACCCTTCTCATCGTAGATGAAGCAAACCTGGCGACGTGATAGGCAGGGGAGCTGTTCACATTTCTGATTTCTGTTCACAAATGTGCTTTCCTGGTGTATCCCACATTTCTGGGTGGAGAGGAGATGCAGTCCAGGCCTAGCAGAATTACCTGTCCAGTGAATCAAAGGGTACTGAAAGTATTGCTGCTGGAATTAGTGGATGCTGCAGTATGCAGTAGTACCTGGTGGTGTTTTCTTTATTGCTGCTCTCAGCCTCATGCTATTTTTTACTTTGGTGCCATTAAGTTTGAAAGTAGGAGGCAAAAGGACTCACCAGCACTCAGAAAATATAGTTATCCCTTCAAATCACTGCAGTTCTGAATCAAAAAGCGTTGAAAGGTGCTACTTGAAGGTGTGCTCTCTTTTACCTGCAGCAATACCTTTGCTGTCTGAGCCAAATTCATCAAAATAATCAAACTTTACCTTGTGCCAGATCTATAATTTGAAAATCCCTTTGTAATTTTTTCCCTCGGTTATCTGTCTGTGGGCCTCTGTAACTTTTGGGTGAAATCTTGTAATCCAGCCTGAAGTGTCATCCTCAGTGTCAAGTTTAAAACATCTGAAATACTTTATTTACAAGTCTTTAATTTCTTGCAAAAGTCTTCCAGTCCTGGGCAGATTAAATTGCACCGTGTGTCTCAATCTTATTATTTTATTAACTTTTTGCTAACCTCTAAGCAAGTAGAATGTTGATTCCTAGAATAATGATAAAGTTTCCTTTCAAAAACCTGCAGCAGGGTGAAAGTTGCTTTGTTTGAGCTTTTGTTACAAATCCAGAGACTAAGCCAGGTTCAGTGGGGTTCATGAACCTTTTGGCAAGTGTGGGCTGAGTCTCGCCACAGAATCACAGAAAGGTTTGGGTTGGAAGTGACTTTAAAACCCATCCAGTTCCAGCCCCTGTCAGGGCAGGGACACCTTCCTCTATCCCAGGCTGCTCCATGCCCCGTCCAGCCTGGCCTTTGATACTTCCAGGATTGGGGCAAATGATGTCACACCCAGTGTGAACAAATACGGGCTGATTTATGATTCTGGGTGGAAATCAAGTGCAACCAAAAGAAATGTGGCAGCGCAGCTAAGTCACCATTGCTTTTTGTAGGTATTGTTAACCCAAAGCTAATGGAAGAATTCAAGGTATTGGATTCCCATGACATGGGTGATCCCTTTCAGACATAATTCCATGGGTAAGAAGTGGAGAAAATGCAGAAATCATACCGGATAATTGATAAAATTACAAAAAGTGCCACAGCCACCTTTGCATTTTGAGACAGACAAAAGCCTTCTTTTAAACAGCAGCTGTAGTCACCTGGAGAAGTGCTCAGGAGGGAAACAAGCAGGAGCAATAATTCACAGCCAGTTAACAGATAGCCTCCAGTGGGGAAGTGCAGACAAAGATTACATGAAAGAGATTTAGACTTCCAGGGATTGTCCGTTCCAGGTCTATTTATTTACATAGATTTGTCAAAGCAGAATTAAAAGCTGCAGTTAAGATCCAGAAGTCCATATTTGTGATTGAGATAGGTGTAGTATTTGAAAGTATGTACTTATCAAATTGCGATATCACTTCATTTTTTTCCTGCAGGCAAACTAAGGAATAAAGTGCCTCCCATGCAAATCTGCTCATCTGGTTTTTGTTGGGTTTTTTCTTTTTTTTTCCCCCTCTGTTTTGTTTCATTTTGTTTTATCATTCAGTCACTGAAATCTGATCTCAAAAAAATGTAGGCAGATGTACAGAAGACTTATTTTTCCCTTGGCACACTGTTTAAAAACTTATAAATTTACTCCCACTCTTTTAAATCATTCTTCTCGAGGTGTTCCAGCCAGGCATCTTCACTGGCTGCCACATCCTAAATTCTTTGGGATTTGCTGTTGGCCTGAAATTATTGTGCTCTGTGAGCTCATCATCTGGGATATTAAAAATATCCGTTACTTCAAATGTGATTCGTATACCCAGTGGCATTTGAGTAAACAGCAACATCACTGACTCAGGGATCCAGTTTGGCTCTGTGACATGTGCTAAGTGCAAAAGCAACACCATTTTAGGGAAGAACAGGACTTGAAGATTATTTTGTTTATATATTACTGACTGGAAGGGAGATCTGGCCTCCTAAGCAAGTGTATAAAAAGATCTAGGAAACAGAGGCCAGAAAAATAAATCATTGTTGAAATAAAATTTTAAGTTTCCTGCTCCTGACCTCCTCAAGAAAGGTCTCATTTTTCCTTTCTCTCATATTTTGAATGTTGCACAGAACTGTAAACCACGAAGTGCTTTCTCAGTGATGGATTTTGCTCCTGCTCTGGGCCGAGTTCTGCTGCTGAGGAGCTTTTATTTACTGAGTGTGCTCACCATTTGGGTTGTGGTTGTTGTTTAAATAACTGTTTAAATTGCTGATGAAGATTATTCAAGTTAGAGAACATCCTGAGTGCTCTAAAATATTGAAAACTGAGCCATTAGTTGAGATTGACAATAAAGTCTGATTAATAGTTTGATTTTTAAAACAATTTCATAAAAATATTGTTTGAAATCATTCATTTTAAACAGTTGACATTTTAATGCATAAATATAATTACAGACTCTTTAAGAAGAGCCTAATTTTGGCCTTGATATATATGCTGGCAATTGTGTATTTGAAATAGAATCATAAAATGTAAAACTTTCATATTTAATCACTAGTGTCAAAAATTATTAGGTAATAACCACAGCAGGAGAGAATGTGATAAAAGATACAAAGGCCCATATTTAAAACATAATTTTTCTAATACTTACTATGATTTTAAGATGTCATGTCGTCATATGAAGGTGAGTGGGTCAGATGCAAAATTGCCTTTTTCTTTTTTTAATGTGAAGCGATCAATTTACACCCGTGGAGGGGTTAAGCTTACTGGAAGGCCAGGTCCTCTTTGTCCCCACCCCAGGTGTGTCACAGGGACATCAGCCCTGTACCTGCCTGCTCCCCGTGGGTTCAGCATCCTCCCATCCAAACCCGACGCGGAGCGGGCACGGAACGCAGGGCTGGAGGAACTTCTGAGGAGAAATCTGTCACCTCACAAAACACTGCTTCATTATCTCACACCTGGTGGTTTTCCACAAGGAACCGGGGTTTTCCTGTCAGATACTTCACATTTTTCTGCAGCACCAACCCGAGTGCTTCGGTGACAGAGAGAAAAGGGCTCTCACAGCTCTACTGGAGGCTGTAAGAGTGCACAGAGCAGGAGAATCTCAGCCAGTGTTGCTCTCACTGCGTTTAAGGCCCTTTTTAGTCAGCAGAGATGACTCTGATCCTTGTAGTTTGCTGTTTGTCTCAGCAATCTTTTTTCCAGATATGCACTAACTACTATGAAAAATGCATCTGCTATTTGCAGGCCATTTGTGACCATCAAAAGATCTGAGGTTTTTAAGTCTCAGCCGCACACAAATGGCACCACACAACTCGCAGAGCAGAAGGCTGATGTATTAGCATTATTCCTTGCTGCAGTGACTTATTTACATCTGGGACAGAGCTCAAGGATTTATAAGCCTTGCAGGAAGAAGTCCCTGCCCTGGCCACCTCACAAAAGTGCTCTGCAATCAGATCTCTGCTTTCCTAAAGGAACTAATAGGATCAGTCCCAACAGAGACAGAACAGGAAAGAGCAGCAGTGTGGCAGGATAATGGCCAGGCATTTCTGCTATTACCCCTGTAGTGCCTTTGAGTGACCACTTTTAAGTGGAGAATTGGGGTTTGTGGAGTACTTTAGTGTCATTTTTACTCTCCAATTTTTTTCCTCTGGCTTTGCTTAAATGAAAACTGCTTTTGAACTGCTCTCCACTTTGGCTGCCTGCACAGGAGGGAGAAATGGGACAGGCATAGCAGGAGTCCTGCATTTCAAAACTCTTCAGCACCTACTGGAGCCATCCAGGGGACCATTTGTCCATCCATGGGTGATCACTCCTCTGTGGCTAGGAAAGGGGATGGGGACAAGGTGTGGAGGAGGAAATCCTTTTCTTAAGGCTCCAGGTACTCCTGGACCACTGCCAGACTGGAAATAAGATTTTTGCTACAGGTAATAAGGGCAATCCAGAAGTGCTGAGGAAATTAAAATAAATTCAGAGACAAAATTAAATTTTAGATTGAAACACCAAGGATTATTGGTTTTTATCTAGAAGGCAGATGATGGTATTTAGCAAACCAGGTGATTTTTAAATTGTATGTGTAATCATTTAATAAAAGTTACCGAGAGTCATTTGAAAAGAAAGTAGACAAAGTGAAAAAGGTAGTTCAAGAGAGTGTTTAGTTCAGTTGGGAGGTCAAACAGGAAGATGCCTAAATGAAAGAAAAATGTTTATTTCTTAGTCCCAAAATCACAGAAACAGAGTGGCCTGGATGAGAAGGGACCTTCAAAGCTCATTCCATTTCAACCCCTGCTATGGCCAGGGACAAATTCCACTTTCCCAGGGTGCTCCAGGCCCTGTCCAGCCTGGCCTTGGACACTGCCAGAGATCCTGGGGCAGCCACAGCTTCTCTGGGCACCCTGTGCCAGGGCCTCCCCACCCTCACAGGGAAGAATTTCTTCCTAATATCAAATTTAAACCTTGTGCCACAGAAAAACTGTTCCCAACAACACTTCCACATTTTGCTGCTGTTCACCCCAGGCGCATCCCCAGTCGGCACCATGTGGTTGTCCTCTTCAGGCACACTTCCCCAGAGCCTCTCCCTCAGCCCTGGCAATTGTTGTCCGAAGTTTTGCAGTTTTTCAATGTTTCTCTTTGCTGTAGTACTTTCTCACGCATGCTGTTGTAAACATGGCCATGTTTTGCTAACTGTCCTTGTTGTTTTCATTCCATTCTCCTAGGCGGAGACATGTGATGGATTTTTCCTTTGACCAGCGTGATTGAGAGGTGGTAATTTCTACCTCCAATCCACGGTGATTTCTAAGAACATATAAATAAAGGTCAGAGGGTTCTGCCCTCTCTCTTTTAGCTCTCTCTTGGCTCTTTTAGCTTTTCATTGCTCTAAGACCTGCTTGGCTATGTGTGTTTTCTTTGTGTCCATACAGTGCGACAGGCAATGAAATACCAGGCTAGAAAGATCTTTTCTATCACTTCTCATGGCCTTTCTTATGTTCTGACTCAAGAGGTGCCTGGCTTTGCCAGTTTTAAATTCTTTAATTTAAATGAAAATTAAACTTTAATGTTATTATTAAATTATTTTATTAAAATTATTTCACTATTAAATTTCTAAATTATTAAGTTTCATTTTAAATTTAATATTATTCTGTATGCCCTTTAATACCAGCTGATGAAATGTCACTCACCAGGAGCTATGGATAGAAGCAATCACCAAAATTTTGGTCATGAGGTAATGCCAGTGAGATAATGGACATAGGTCAGGAGGGTTTTGGCCAGGAGAGGCTCCAGTGACTTCTCCAGAACAGGTGAGAATCACTGGAGTTTTGTGGAAGTCAAGCTACAAACCCATGATTTTGCCTTATTTCCTGTCAAGAAATACGTGAGCACACTCTAGCTCTGCCATACAGGGGAAATAATTCCAAATTAAGAACTCATTGATGTCAATGTTTACTGGTGGTTTAGCTGATGAGCAGTAGATGTACTGCTGGCAGATACTTTGCAGCCCTCAAAAGGGACAGCTCTGCTTCCAACAAATCTGCCTCTCAGAGCCAAAGTGGAAAAGTATCTCCACCCTCACCTTGGCAATCCGGGTGAGTCAGCTGAATTCAGTCGAACTGATCTCCTCAAAATTGAAGAGAATGTGTTAGTACTCTTCCTTTTCATCACCAGACTTATCTTCTCCACTTAAGAGTAGGTTAATAGTTCAGGAAGATCTGTGGAGTTTGGAAAGTAGCCAAGACAGTGCCATTTTTAAATGTGGCACCTAGGAACAGCACGAAAATCAGTTTGTGTCCAGTGTCTGATCTGCGCTGACCATCTGAAAATAATTATATGTAAATATATATATATGGGGGAAACAGCTCTGGTAATCAGATTAAATACACCCAGTTTAAACTCCTCACTCACACATCCTGATGTGTCAAGGGTTGGTTGCTTGTTTCTTTGGGGTTTGCCTTGTTTTTCCTCGTGCATTGTTGCTGGAGCAGATGGGCTTATCTCTCCAGAAGGGCTCTCAGCAAAGTGCTTTATCAGATCACCCTTCTGACTGCGGCACAAAAACAGCCTTTTTGTCTTCCTAGCAGGGATGTATGGGAAAGCCTCTCTCCCAGTTTCACACGTGTCCTTGCTGCATTTTTGTTTGATGCTGTTTTGGGGTTGGTGTGACCAGAGTTTACAGCAGAGAGGAGCCACCAAAGCACTCTGATGATAAAATCTTCCGGTCTGTTGATGCTATGGCCAGTTCTTTGTAATTCATGAGTTTGTTCACAGTGGGTGATTTTAGCCCGTATATTGACAGGAATTTTTAATCTCCATGGTATCTCTGGGATGATGCAAGCAGGAGAAGGCTGTTTATGTCTTTCACAAGCATCTTTCACCCCTACCGTGTTGGCTTTAGATGTGTGTTTAACACAGGGGCGGTTATCTCTTGCTGATCGCTACTTGGCAATGGCCACTGAAAATAAATCTATGTTGATTTTATTAGATCTGTCAACAGTCCTTGATGTTATTGACAATGAGGTTTTGTTGACTTGTGGAAATGGAAGGAGACCTTCCTCAAGTTTGACATTTTCTTAGCATACCATGAGGTGTATCCAAATTAATATTCTCAGCAACAGGTTGGTTTATTGTGAAGTGGCCAGACCTGATTGTTTGAGGAAAAATAATAGAGTTTGATGGGTCCATCTGGCGGAATTAAAACAGGGTGGGGGGATACAAAGAAAGAAGGAGGAGGGCTCTTTAGCATGATTGAAAGCCCCCAATTTCATGGTATTCTCTGAGCTTTTATTGCAAATACTGTACAGCATCTTGATGTGGAGAGGTGTGTGAACCTCTCGGTTGTTCTACAGCAGCATTGTGCCAGATAAAGAGGAAACAGTTCGATGCTTTGACAATAATCTTTGCCAATACATTTTCCAGCGGGGGAAAAAAATAATCCTAATTAAGAAGTTAGGTTATGCCTTACAAAATGGAAGGGCAAAAGGTTACTTGTTCCAGGGGAAGAACAGGAGAGCAGATCTGAGAGCTGACAGTGGGATTGGCTTGGATCCACTTCTCTTTAAGCTTAGTTTTTGCAAGCTCTCTGCCAGCTGGGAGCACGATGGACCTCTTTCCATACCTAATGGCATGCTGGATGTCAGCCCTGGCTCAAGAAAGCTCAGCTGCACAAGCAGAAATTAGGTGTGTTTCTGTGCAACAAAAACAACACCTTTCTCAACAGCAACAAATTTCGTGCTGTTCTGAAGGTAGCTGATTTGTAAGCCCTCCAAGTCCATATGTAAAACACTTGCACTGAAAACACAAAGATAAAGCAAGCTGTAATACCATACAAACACGTGCAATAGGGATGGATTTCAGAGTTGGAGCTGTATTTATGCCTGGAATATTCACGCCTTGATCTAATCCTCTTTTCCTTAAAGGGGAATTTTTCAAAAGTTCTTAAGGACCCGTCATTGGAGCTACATCTTGAAAAGGGCACGTCTTTCTCTCGCACACCTCAAACAAGGTGGCCTGATGTTTCAAAAGCTGCTCAGAATTCAAACGCTTCCTTCGGGTGCCTAAGTGGAAGAGCATCTCTTTTGAAACTTTGGCCACTTGTGGAGGTGTTTAAATGGGAAGACTTGGTGCTAAGTAGGGCATGTAAAAAGTTTTCCCTTGAAATATTTCCTTAGGGAAAATTGGGGTTTTGACTACTGAAATGTTATTTCACAAAGAGCAATGCTTTCTGTGATAATAACAGGTTTTAATAAAAAGAAAAATGACCACTTGAAGAACAAAGAAGATTCCTGTTATAAACTAAAATTTAAAGCATTTTCAATTTAAAAGTTAGCATTTGCCCTTTGGAAGCTTCATTGAATTTTTGTTTTTTAACAGCAGTTTCCTCAAAGAGGAGGCTGGGCAAGAACAATTCTTTCCAGATCTAACATAAAATTTTAAGGTGAAACAAGTGGCAAGATTCAAACAAACAGAAGAAAAATGAACCCATCTTTAAAAACATCCCTGGGAACAGCTGAAGATCCACATTCATTCCATTCTGTCACTGAAAACGGGAAAGTTTTCAGACAGCTATCAGGAAGCAATGGGATACGTGTGCAGAAGTCTGTAACTGAAGGTAGATTAAGAATTGGAGCATAAACTTCACTTACCTCTTGAGTAGACTTTGAGCTCCAAGGCCCTTAAAGGTTAACAATAAAATCTCAAATTGAATCCTCATTTTCAATATGAGACAATTTAAGTTATAAAACAATGAAGTGACACGAGCCTAGCGAGGCCAACGAGGACACTTAAACCGGGGTTGTCAGAATGCCCAGGCTTTATCACCCATGAAAGGATGTAACTCTCCATGACATTAAGGATGCAGGGTTTGATGGAGTGTCACAGTTAGTTGACACCAGAATCATCCGAAATCGTAGACTCCCTGTCACATCCTGCCACTGCAGAATAGAAACTAATGATTGTGCTACTACACCATCACAGGCATGCTGGGGTGCTGGTGGCTGGTAAATTATTACACAGCAGTAAGAGTTGCCAACAGGAGTAGACTTCCAGGGCTAATAGCTAGGGGAAAAAAGGGAAACTGTAAATGTGGGCTGTTTTATTCCAACAGAGTCAGCTCCTGCTCTGAGTGTCTGATGGGACAAATGGTTTGGGGACAATATGAAGTCATGCTGGGCCACTGTACGAGTTGGAAATCTGCACTTTCCCATAGATGTTTTGTGAAAGGGACATTTAGATAAGAAAACATGAATATGCACTTTTGGTAATGGAAAATATTTTTGCGGAGACTGATAGATTCAAAACACCAAGGCTCAGATTTTTAAACAAATATAAACATATAAAATGGAGGAGTGTCTTATTTCCAAAAAGAAATTTGCAGGGAAAAAAATGGGAAATATTATTTACATAATGTCATTCTGAATATTTCACAGACTCCAGAAGTCTGTAAATAACAGAAATTTAAAACATCTTTTGGGTACAGACGCAATAGGCATTAGTGTCTGATGGAAAAATAATTTGATTCTAGATTGATAGCTTTTTATCATTTTCTCCGAAGGAGCAATACCAAAAATCAATGTGTAGGAAATACAGAGGACAGATGCACCGTATCCTCAGCTAAATGATCTTTCTGAACAGACTCCTGCCCAGGTTGCATTTGAGCACAGAAATAGAAGCCTTATGGGTGCAGATCAATGGTATTTAAGCATAACAAGCTACCCAATTACACACAGAAAAAAAACTGGCTGATTTGGGATCATCATGATCACAGCTTGGCTGAGGATCCAGGTGACATCTTGCTGTGATGTGGTGTTCACCCAGACCTGTCACTGGCAGAGGTGGGAAGTTATCCCTTCTCTGTACGTGTCCTTTTCCCTCGGCTGTGTCCCCTGTTCCAAGAAAAGTTGTCGTTTGTTTGGAAAGGAACCTGGATCCAACATGTCGAAACCCCGAGCTAGCAGGACAGATTGGCTGAACGAGGTTGTTTAGCTTAAATAATAAGCGCTTGAGAAGGGACATGAAAGTAATTACAGAAGAAACAGCGGCAGGGAAGACAGAAACAATCTGTGCATAATGGAAAGGACATGACATAATGGGCTTAAATTACAGCGAAGGATTCCGGTTAGACATCAGGAAACTTTCATAACAATCAGGATAATAAAGCACTAAGGTAGACTGCCTGCAGAGGCTGTGGGATCTCCGCTGTTGGAGGCCGTCCAGAGCAGGGCAGACAGACTTCTCAAAGGAAAGACAGGAGGATAATTGATCTTGCTGTAGGGCAGAGGGGTGCACCAAGTATAACCTTCCTAGGACCTGTGACTACCTTGAACTGGTGATATCCCTCATCCCCACCCTTCTTAAAACTTGTTTCTTAAGTTTCACATCTCTGTTTTCTGCTGGTTCATCTTTCAAATCTATTTCTGATTTTATTTTAGAGGCTTGGCCTTATCCATCTTCATCTAAGAACACGAATTTAACTACTACCTCTATGCTGATGATTCACAGGCCTATGCATCTTCCTACCTCCGACCCAGCTAACACGTTTCAAAATAAAAGCTCAGTCTGTTTTCCTGACATATCATTGCAGATGTTTTGCTCACCACTAATCTTGGCACAGCTAAAAAAATTCTCATTGTAATCAATTCCCTCTGCTCCCAGCTTTTCCTTTGATCACGTTGAATAACACTGTCAGCCCGCTGGTAAGCTCAGGTCTAGAACCTGGAAATCATTTTACCTAAGACCTCACCTGGCTCCCTATTCTGGTCTATATATGTATTTTATGGAGGAGAGGTAATAGTGGCTCGCAAAAGGACACAAAAATAGGGATTTTCATCATCTTCATTCTTTGAAAAATGCAACACTTCCTCATCTACCTGTTCTCAACACCACCAGAAGCTTCATTGCTGTCTTGACCCTGTCGGAGTGGGGAACTGCAGCTCAGCAGAGCAATTGCCAGGCTTTGCAGGTAGCACACCGTACCCAAACACGTGTTCCTGTCTTGTTATACCACTAACAATTTGTTGTTCAGTGGAGAAAACATGCTGAATAATGAAAGATGCCTGGAGAAAGGAACACGGCGTATCCGTGTACCTGCAGCGCGTTGTTTCTGTTTGTGTGCTCAGCCCTGAGCAGCGACCAGGGAGTGCCGGCCTTGCCTGGTGGATAAGCACCTGTTTCTCTGCCAAATGAAACTCTGTGGCTGCAGAAACAGTGTCTGCATTTGCTTTCCAGCAGGTAAATACACCCACTGAATTCCTGCCATGCGGCCCCACGGCGTGGCAAACACCTCTGGGAAGGGCCCATGGAAAGGGAGGGGGTAGGACCTCAAGCCTCAGAATCCATCTCTCTGCTAAATCAAACTGACCTCGATTTGAAATCAAAGGGATGCTGAGGGAGTGTCCAGGCACATCCATGTAACTGATCAGAGATACACTTTGACTACAAAGTTTTAGGACAAAGATTGGGTTTGCGTGTTGTCTGTGTTTGTGCAGGTGCCCAGTGCAGTCCATGACTAAGCTCCCTGGCAATCCCACAGTAAAATAAGTAAAAGCTGCTTTTCAGTGGAAAAAAACCAGACAAAACCTTCCTACCTTCCTCTGGAAATGTGCTGTGGTGCGGTGTAGTCTGGAGAGATGCTGTTGATCCTTTGGGCTTAGCTGTGACTCTGAGCTTTGGTCACTCTCCGGAAGAGCTGCCCTTAATGAAGAACCTTAAGATGGTTGTGTTTGGACCATGGATTGTTCCAACCAGCTGCTGGTGGAGTGACTGTGAGCTAGAGGAGATGAAACCCCCACGTAATCAAATCAGGGGAGTAATGAGGTTTGGGACTGGAAAACCAAGAGGGACAACAGGCAAACAGAGTGAGGCTGTGCCACAAGCCTCTGAAGTCTGTGAGTAACTTCGTTATGTCAGCAGCAAACGAGGGAATAGCTCTGCAAAAATTCAGATCCCAAATACCATTGTAATTAGCATTATTTCAAGATTAAAGAAACCACCACTTCCGTGTAACAAATTATCTCCAATTTAAAAGCAAAAATAATGTATTTTTTGTTCATAAAAAATGCTCAAGCGGAAGCATTCTCACATTAATTATTTCAGTCTATTCGGAAAGCATATCCCTGCTTGCTTTTTATTATGCCTTCCAGCTCCTTCTTTGAAAAATATGTTAAGAAGCTGCAAGCTATTTTCCAAAAAAATGAAAAATAAATAATCTTTGAAGCAATTAGAGCTGAACGACAGAATGTATAAATATTTTTTTTACTTATTCTCCCCCTAGATTCAAGTCCTCCATTTTCTGCCACCTCCCATCTTGGCAGCTGCAATTCAAGCATCTTTGCTTGAACTTTGGAGGCAGGCAAGTGTTTCTCTTTCTTCCCCCAGAGTTGAATCAAATCGTATTCTGTAGATTTGACTGGCAAGAGCTTTTATAAGTGAGCTGAGGGTTACTCCTGGAGGCTAAATGCATTATTTCTATAATGCATTTGTCTTCACTCTCCTAGGAGCCTAAATACTTCTGAACCTTTCCCTACAAAAGTAATAATTAGTGAACATGTTACAAAAAAACTTTGCTTACACAAGAAAAATCGCAAAATTGAATAATAGGGACTACGGTTGGTAGTGTGGAATTATCTGGAATGTATTTTATTGTAAGAACAAAGAGCACTTTGAATGTCATGTAAATATCATTACAGAGCTGCTTTTTATTTTAATGAAGGCTTTGCAGCGGTTCAGCGTTGGGCACAACCGCTCCGCGTCAGCGCAACTCTAAGTCAGCCCGTGCTGCGCTGAGGCTGCAGCTTCGTGTCGCTTTCAAAAGCACCTTCAGCCCCAGAAAGTTGAATTTAAAATGTAATTAAGGAACATTTGTCTAGTTGCATTGCCACAATCGAATCAATATGTAGCCCAATTAAACAAGAACAGTGAACTGTACAGCACTATCAGCTACATTAATAAAAGGTACCTGTTTTCAATATACTTTCGCCTTTTCTTTCTTTGATTTTTGCCATAGGAACAGGAGAATGCATCTAAACAGTTCCCTATTTCTTTGGCACTAGCTGGAAGTAGTCACGAGTTGCAGGGAGATAATATATTAATATGAAACTAGCCAGGAGATAAAAAGAGCTTACACGGCACTTTTCATGGGTAAGATGATTAAAAGTGTTATATATGATAGCAGGGCGTGGGGCCACATCCTCATTTGTTTGCTTTCCCAAGAGGTGGATGGGAGGGTGTGCTCCAGGGATCCTTCCTGGAGATGGCACGGAGAATATTCTCTGTGAGGCAGGAGGTTGGGAGCAGTGGAGGATTTGTCTTCTCTAGGAGGAATTTGAGCTCTTTCTTAGTGCAAAGACATCCCGGTCAGTGAAAGCAGCACCTGCCCACAGGCCGGTGAGAGCAGAATTGGGTGGCCACATGCAGAAGGGTGAGACTGATCCTAGAATGTTGTCCTAAGTTTTGCAGTTCTTCAATGTTTCTCTTTGCTGTAGTACTTTCTCACGCATGCTGTTGTAAACATGGCCATGTTTTTGCTAACTGTCCTTGTTGTTTTCATTCCATTCTCCTAGGCAGAGAAATGTGATGGATTTTTCCTTTGACCAGTGTGATTGAGAGGTGGTAATTTCTACCTCCAATCCATGGTGATTTCTAAGATCATATAAATAAAGGTCAGAAGGTTCTGCCCTCTCTCTTTTAGCTCTTTCTTTTAGCTCTCTCTTTTTTAGCTCCTCGACCTAGTCGGCTACGTGTGTTTTCTTTGTGTCCATACAGTGCAACACTAGAGTAATCCTACTGGGCAGCATCTGCTGGTGCTGGGAGCAGCTGCCCACCGTGGGTGTGAGTTGGTACTGTAGCACACAGTCTTTTAGTGGGCTTCTTGCAAATCAAAAATGCTCAGGATCATCTGTGAGAACTGGAAATTCTGGGCAGTAAAACACAAGTAAGGGCAGAGGGGAGCACCATACCCAGCCACTGAGACTTCCTGTGTAACCGAGGCCTGAAAGTGCCAGAAACAGACAAGATTTTTAGGGTAGTTTCAGTTTTAAAATCCCAGTTTAAAAACTTCCAGCAGCTGAGGATGCACTGCAACCTGAGATGAGGTTGGCGAGTGGTCAGGGAACTTTCAGCGCATTGTCCAATTTCTACAGACTGTGATAAAGTTCTCTGTGATCCTGTCAGAGTTAGGCTAAATGAGCTTTTCCATGAGACAGCATCTTTTTCAATTTCTTTAATGTTTCCTATGACTTTCTACTATAATTGCCTAATATTTCAATGTACTTTTCAAACTGAGGATCCAGAACTCCACACAATATTCTCACAGAGGCAACAGCAGGCTGAAATACAGAAGTACACCTGCTAAATATACTCCTGTCTGAGCATCTTAGAATGGATTTTTTCTTTAGTTCACAGCTTCATACTTGAATATAATGTTGAAGGGATCATACCGCCGTCATCTGTGGAACTAGAGTTCCACATTTAGAGACTGTGGCCTTCACATTTTAATAACAAGATGTGTAAATTTGTACAAAGTCACATTTCTAAGTCATAGAAAATGACATAGAAAATTTCTAAGTCATAGCCTTCAGATATTTTATGGTCAGTCTTGTCCATTTTCAGTAACCTTTTTCTCACTTGTGTTTACCATTCTTCCAAACCTTGTTTCACTCCTGAGCTTTGCAGAAACAATTGGTTTTCTCTCTAGGTGTACTAATGACACATGGTACAAGGCCAAGAGCTACTCCCTAAAAGATTGCACAAAATGTTTCTGTGTTTCTTTTGGTTTAATAATTAAAATGTCTTGGAGTAATAAAAGGAAAGCTAATGGCATTAAAAGTCTACTGCAATATCACATTTATGCTGCAGTATGAAGTATAGCCTGAAAGCTGCTAGATAAGGTGCCGTGTGCTCCAGGATGGAGCTTAGGACAGTTCATTCCGTTTGTTTTCCTAGGTTTGTATCCTGTGATTCTGTATCTACCACCAGGGTTTTCATGCTGTACCTTTGACTAGTATTTACTTGATTGAGAGCTGAATGTTCTCCCTCTCCTCTCATCTGTCTTTCTTAATTAATCATTAAGGTTGTTAAATCTTTTCCTGACCTTATCCAAGGCCACTTGGCATTGTGTCTCCTTTCAGCCAAAAGGACATTTTTTTGTTTGTTTATTTATCTTTTGTGTCTAAGAAATATCAGCTGTGTACTTTTCTTGTCCTTTTTTTTGACAGTTCTTTGGAAATCATAACTGCTGAGAGCATTTCTTACTTGACAGGGAGAGGTGGCATCAAGATTTCTATCTGCAAGCACTCTGTTATGTATTGAAATGTAAAGAAACCTGCTCAAGCATGGTTTGTGACAAGCAAGGAGGGACAAGGAATCTTAAAATCAACTGCCAATCCCTTCCTGTCATGGAAGTTCCTGGGCAAAGAAACAGTTGTTTTAGCTGTAAAGAAAGATATTTTCTTTGGGGATCAGCAATGTAAGAACAACACATATTTGCTCTTCTGGCTGTAGAGCCTAACTAGCTGTTTGTTATATTATTTACCAGCTTTCTGTAATCCAACCTCTTTATGCACATGGGTTTTCTACAGAGTGCAGAGACAAATCTGCTCCCCAAAGATGCGCTAAAGAGCGTCAGCTGAAATGTTGAGTAACGATAAATTCCTTTGAATTCCTCGTGCGCATTCTAATCCACCATGATAAAACTTTCATGTTTTGTCAGCTATTGTAATTTTGCTTTCAGAAATGCAACACAAATTCTTCCTGGCTAAGTGACTTGCACATTTAGCAGTGTCTTTCAGAAGAGGATCACTATTGTCATCTTATAAATGGCGTGTGTTTCAGTAGCACTCAAACACACGGGCTCTTCCTGGTGTAAATTTGAAACCCAATTGGTTTCACTCAGCTGAAGCCAAGCTTACTTCTTTTTACTTCTTTCAGGAATTACTTTACATTTTATTGCCTGCAAGGAAAGACCTGAAAATGAAGCAAAGTTAAGGATGTGTAGTTGAAAACAAAGATCATGAAAAGATAAAGGTCCTGGTTGTATGATCTTGGATTATAGCAAGTCATGGAAAAAAAGTGATTTGGCTCTTCTTGTCAGTAAGAATCTGTCCATATCATGTTTCAGTTTTATTTGTTTTGGAGCTATAGGATTTTTGTAAAAAAATCATCAGTATGAAGCATTTTGGGGAGAAGAAAACTCATAGGAGGAAACAACCAGAGAGAGCATACAAAATTGTCTTTTCTCTCTGCCTTGCTCTCTTCAAATCTTTAGCAAGATACTAAAGATGCTGGAAAATTTCCAGCAAAAGGTCAAATGGTTTTATAATAACACAAAAACAATCTCCATCTCAGCTACAGGAGTCGCTCTGCTATAACAAAATCCAGTAGGATGTATAAATGCAATATATTGCATATCATATGTTCAATAACAACAGAAAAGCCAGCCTGGCTAAAAATAATTACGAAGCTCAGCAGCTGTAATTAAAATAATTTGATGGGAGATAGGAAACGTTTATGCATCTTGGCAGAAAAAGACATTTTGAGGATTTTGATTGATGTCTTTTATGTTTGTTCGATGTATTGTACAATAGCAGATACGGGCACTGCACCAGGATGTTAACTAGGCACAATGCTGCGTGTCTTACTAGGGCAGATAAGAGGTCAAAGTGAGAAAAAAAGGATTTCTTGGTGACTTCCATTTTCCAAAAGTATCCTGGTAAGGTCATGTGAGTTTTTCATGGGTGAGCCCTTATAGACTCAAAAAATCCAGCTGAATTAATTTGTGTGAGGTCTGTTTATGTGAATTGCTGTTCAGCACAGTGATTAAATGCGAGTAAGGGTAGTTCATTGAGAAGAACAAAAAGTAGTATCTGAAGCCATATTAGAAAGAAATATTAACCCCTGCACTGGGCTTTCCAACACTTCACCTGGGGCTTGGGAAACATTGCAGCAAACAACTGATCTCACAAAGCCAGGCTGCTCCCAACAATTTCCTGTTGATAGGATAATTTTTTCTTCTGTTCAGATAAAGAATGGGCCAGGTTTTTATCAGGGAGCTGACTCCAGTGTTTCCAGCGAAGCTGAGTGGATGTTGTCTGCACTGGTGTAATCATACCTTAGAAAAACAAGGAGCTATCTTCACATCTCACTTTACATTATTGATGCAGTATGAAATAAGTCCCATAGTAGATGAGCACTCTGGGGATTCTCTTGTTTGTCTCAGCATGTTACATGACTGCAAGGCATTACACATCTGAGATAGAACTGCTTAAGTGCATAATTCTTCCTCGTGGCTTTGCTAGGAGCTAAACGAACCTTCTTAAACTAATAATAAAATAATGTAAGATATAAAAATATGTTTCTTTTGGACAAATCTGACATGTTACAATGACAGAGTGTTTATGACTCACAATCACCACCTCCGCCACCAGCACTGCTGTATTTAGAAGCAGCAGGCAGCAGAGTGAAATAGGCAGCCCTGAAGTTTCACATCAGGATAAAAGTGGCTAAATTCTTACTAAATGGGGATTAGATATTAATGAAGAAAAAAGATGGTGGATTTCCAGGACTGTGGCTCAAGGGAACACTCTCCTATTTCACTAAGCCTTGTAGTTGTGTCTAAGTTCAGATTGCAGTTTAGATATAAACAGATGAAGACTTTAGGGATGAAATATAAACATTCCCAAGTTCTTACAGTTCTAAATTAGGTGCGGTTCCAAGAACATGGGTTTTGGTGCTAGCGCTGTTTACATTTGATTTTTATGTGTCAAGGAGTACTTATTCAAAGGTGGAAAAAACTAAACCAGGAAGGCTTGTCTCGTTAAATCTGTACGTTAGAGGTGCCTCACAGCGTGCAATGATTAATTGGGTCTTAGAGGAGACGTTTCTACTCCCCCAAATGGAAAACTTTTAAAGGTCCAAGAACACACTCTTCTGCATGCAGAAAGGATGAATAGGTTATAGTCAGCTTTCAGTGTCCTGCAAGATTTCTAGAAAAATATGGCATAGGAAATCTGTGTTGTTATTATTGCAGTAAGGTGAAGTAGAGGAAATGTCACTTATAAGCCTCAGAAAAGACTATCAAAACCACTATTTACAAGTTCCTTTTTATTCATAGCCATGTAAAGCCTTTAGCATCACTTTGGACTAGCCCTTGTAACCCTTTCCCTGTACTCTCTCTTAACTCCTAATTCTCTTGCCAAAATTCCTGCAGTCATATGTTACCTATTGAGCTAAATTAATTTCCAGCCACAGAAACTTCTGGTAGCAAGAATTGCTAAGCACCCCAGGCAAGCCAGGAACCAGGGTCCTGTCAACAGGACCAGAGCCCTTCCCGGGGCAGGGGGTGAAGGTGGGTCCTTGAGCACACTGATGGGTAGATCTGGATCTCCAAGGAGCCTCTCCCTGAAGGTGAAGCTCAGGGATTTACAGGGGTCTATCACACACGCAGCCCCATCACAACCGTGCCAAACTTCAGGAGGAGCAGGGAGGCTGAATTGATCCTTGTGGGATGCACAGGCCCTGCTCCACCTGAGAGCAACAAATGGTTTTGTGGTTTGAGGGATGCAATCAAAGCAGGGACCTGCAGGAGCAGTGGAGGGAGCGGTTGTGTCACCTGAGTTAAAAAATCAGTCATGATGAAGAGAACGAATGTACAAAATCACACACGTCTGTCAGAAGAACGTGGAAGCCTTTGTAAAGGAAGGAGAGGTTTTACACTGGTGTGATGCCAGCTCAGGATTTGCCAGCCTGATGACCCAGTTTGACCTAAATTCCTTACCCAGTTTACCTGTAGCTTTGCTGGTTTGCTCTGGCAAATCCTAAATACAAGGTTTCCCCCCCTTGCTTTTTGCACATATTACGCTTCTGTTTGTGTAAATAACCATCTTATATAATAGACTGTGAAATATTGTAGTATAAAGATGTATTTGACACTTTTTCTTGATTTTGTTCCTCACCCAAAATATAACCACTCAGACATGTTTTTGGAATGACGCACATTTTAGCGGAAAAAATATTTTAGAAATATGCTGAGCGTGTTGGCATTATTTCTTTTTGGATCCCTCTGGTTGTAAGCAAACTATCATTGTGAGCTCCATTGGGCAAAAGAAATATAACTACCACTGTATAAAATATGTGTGTTTGAACTCCTGGTTAAATGTTTTAATGTTAGCTTAGGTCTTTTCCAGTTGCCATAATTTTAGATAAAGAAACTTGTGAAATACTAGGATGAATGGTAAGACAGTCCAAATGTTTTCTTCCTATTTATCAGCTATGCACATTCTTACCACAGTTAGTCAAATTTTTAAATCTTTCATGTCTGTGGGTAAGATTCCAGGAGGTTTGCTAGCCTTGAAATGGAAAAAAAAATCCACAATGCCAAGAAAATGTAGCCCAATCTGCATTTAAAACAACTATAGTTAAATATTTAAAGGTTTTTCTGTACCTCTGCAGAGCATTTTGCAACTAATCCTTAAATTTAGAAGTCCTAGACTGCCTTGCCTTGATCATTTCCTCTCTGTTGTCTTGCACTTTGGTCACCTTAACAGTAGATCAAAAATTTCTCCATTTTATACCACGTTGCCTTTTTCAATCTATTTTTTTTTAATTGGTAACTTAGTTGAATTCTATTTAAACAGCAATTTCAAGGGATTTTGGAAGAAGAGTGGGAAACTTTTACCTCAGCCAACCCTGTTCCAGCCCGTGCCCCATTTGCATTCTTTAAGTCATCCAAGTGCATCTTGTAGGTGCTGTTACACCTTTACCTATAAACCTTCTTTAGAATTGAGACACAAAAATTCCTAGCTCAGAACATGGGAATTGAAAGCCCATCTTCCACTGGAATCCTAAACCAAGTACTTGTAACTGTACCAAGTACATTTATATCTTTATCTTGTACCTTCTAATCAGCTTTCAGACCAAAGATTTGTCGCTCCTTTTTTGGGACATACCCGGGTTATTTGCTAAGCAGCACAACAAAGAAAGCACAGATGCAGTTGATCCCAAAGAGCTCCCAGGTTTTTTTGTTCTCTTAAGCAGCAGGCAGTGCTGCACAGCCACAGGAAAACGTGCCTATCTGGGGGCTGGTTTTGCTCTGTGAGGGGTTGTCAATCAGACCTTTATTGACAGTTTCGTGCTAACAATGCAAACCCACTTTTCAGTGGTGAATGCTGTGAACAGCTCCAGGTGAAGATGTCAGGAAGGATTTTCAGGGTAGAAGATGCTGTGCCCAGCTGGATGAGGCTCAGTTCTCTGCTCATGTGCCAGCACATCCAACAAGAGCTCGTTGGAGATGGGATTTCTCCAAGGGATGCTCATCTAGGGGTTGTCCCTCTCATCTAACCCAACCAGGCTTGTGTGAAGCTGGTGTGAATTTTCCAGTGGTATATTTGTTTTTCAGACCATCACACACAGTGCTGTACCCCTTTTCCACGGTGCAGTGAACCTCGTGCCAGGACAGGGTTATTGTCCCCATGTCCAGATGTGTTATCCCATTGAGGGTGGGGGAATCTGGTAGGGCTGAGCCTCTTCTGCACCCCTCCACCTCTCGGAGCTTGCCTGCCTTTCTGCATGTCATGATGTTTGGCACCTGGTACACGCTCACAGTTCTGATTGAAAGGAAACAGCCTACAACTTTAATTAGCTAATCAGACAGTGCAAAAAAAAATCTGTAAAAGGGGAATATTAACAAAGCCTCAATGGTTGGTAAATTATACACTTTCAGTGGATCTAGTGCTGCTCTTCACTATGTTCTGTAACTAAACTCAGCTCTACAAGGAGTGGATGGCCTCCATTCATTGAAATGCATGGCTCTTCTCACCTCATTACAGGTGTGGTTTTTGTTTCAGTTTATCTTTTTAGTCTCGTGATGTTCAAGCAAACCAGATATCCTTTCAGAGCTATAACACTAAAATCCTTGAAGGAAGCACGCATGCAGAAGTAACAAGATAACAGCACTATCAGCAGCAGGGCAGGTAACGACAGGTTTAGAGACTGAAATTATTGAGCTCATTTAGTGTTCCCACTTTTGCAGCAGGAACAAGCTGTCCTGTTCTAAAAACCTCCTGAGTGTTAGTGATGCTTTTTTTCTGGCAGTCTGTAGTTCTGCTGACTGCGGAGTTTATCACATGAGGAATGAGGCTGCCATGGCTGAAGTCTGCGCATCCTCAAAACCAACCTGATCTGCCTGACATTGTGTCCTTCCTGGCCAAGAGATGGCCTCTGTTTCAGGCAGTACTCACTGTATTGTCCACTGCAGGCTTCCTTGTTCCCTTTGGTGACCACACAAGCCACTGCCCACAGGCTGAGCTGGTGTCCAGAGGGTCAGTAAACTCTCACTGACCCCCTTCCTTCTCAGGGTTAAATGGACAGTGTGACACAGGGAACTGGATGAGACTCCACTTCATCATGGAATTTTAAACCTCTGGGGGTAAGGTAGCTTTACATAAAGGTTCACTTTACATAGCATTTTTCTGCTCTTCCTAATATCCACCTGTGGATTTCAACAGTAGTGTCTTCACCTGTTTCTGTGACCGGTGTTATTCAGAGTTTGGCACATTTCTTCCTCTTTGCAGATGTTGTTTTAAAGCAGAGATTAGCTGTGCCATATCACTGCCAATGCTCTACAGTCTGTGAATTTTTTGAGATGAGCAACATAGCCTTTGTAAAAGGACATTTGTAGTCTCAGAGATTGGGTTTACTTTCAAACTCCGATACCAGACACACTTGCAGCCCATTACATAACCAATATATTGGGAGAAGAGTTAAATGTTTTAGCAAAATGACAGTCCTCCCAATACCATAAAAAGATTTTTTTTCCCCCAATAAATTCTCTGTCTTATGCTTCAAGAATAGACTTGGGTAGTCCTGCCAACATAGGAATATTTACCTCAGTGTATAACAGATCTGTAAGCATGCATCAGTAGAAATCCCCAACATAAACTGCTGGCAGAGGAGCGAAGGGGAGTTTATTAAGCTGAAGGCAGGGAGGAATATGTGCACTCTGTATATACACATATGGCATATCCAGAATATCCGGCAGCTTCAGCAGCAATGGGGTACATTTGGGACAATGTGCTGAGCCCACCAGCACCATCTGAGATCAGGTACCGTGCTCTGAATGTGCTTTTCCTTTGGACGTATCTGTGTTACACAAAAGAAGTGGCAGTGTCTCGTTGTACCAGACCTCCTTCCTGCAAGGCATTAAGGAAGGAACATTGGGAATGAAGGAGTCCTAGAAATTGTCTTCCCTGTGATGGTGGATATTTGACCTGATCTTTCTTCCCTTTCTGTCTTCTGATGAAGTGACAGGAGGTAACGGACTGGCTGTGAGGGAAGGATGTAAGACAAAAAACTATAGGTCAAGTGCAAGTTTTTCTCCAGGTGATTATTTCAGTATGTCCCCACCCCGAGCCCCTACAGCGCAAAATGTTTGATTTTTTAAAATGACCTTTAATTTTGCACTTGGAATGGCTTGCAGATACAGCTCACTGAAGCTGCAAAAGACAGACCTTGGGCATTGAGCTCTAGCTATGAACCAGCAGAGTTCCCAGTCTGGAAAAAGGACATAAATTTCATCCCACATCCATTTTTGATATCCAAAAGACATTTTTTTGGATAGTTGCATGCTTTTTACTAGATAGATCTATTCTTTTATTAGAAGAACAAAAGCCAACATTATTCCCCATTTTGTAAAATCTAGCAAAGTGTCTTTCCTTGGTTCTACAAAAACACTTGCTTTGGTTCTCCGAAATTAACTTCAGGGATTTATCTCAAATGCTGAACCCAACTCTTCACCTTCCAATTTTTAGGATTTCCTAAACTCTTTGTAAACAACTGAATAGCAGGATCCTGACAGAGTTTCAGCATGTTCTCTCACAGTTGTCAGTGGTACCAGTACCTATTTGCTATGGCCTTAATCCAGTTTTAATTAAAATATTGATAGGTTGATCGTGTAATGTGTGCTGGATTGTCTCTGAGTTCCCGAAGCAGTTTTGAGGCGTTAATGACAGACACTTCAGAAAAGCTGAATCCAGTCAATCAGAAGAAATCCAATCAATCAGAAGACAAATTTCAATCCACAGTTAGTTTTGATAGGAGGAGTACTTATTTATAGGAGAACAGTGTTTATCTCCTCAGCAGCATTTGGATGGTGAAATAGCTGTGCCAAAATCCCGTAAACTGTTCTCCACCAGGCACCAAAAAGTCAGTAATGCAGCTCTGAAACAAGGGCACTTTTCATCACATCCATCATGAGGAAATATGGATGGAGTCTTGACCATGCTGCCTGGCTCTCTGCTGATAGCAAACCCCTCAAACTGATCTCCTTGCCGTGGTGGTGTTTCCTCAGCTTCACCATCAAAATTCCCTGCAGGCACCTGTGGGGATCTGAAGATCCTTTATCTCCTCTGTGCGCTCCAGGAGCTGGGAGGAGAGAGGGAAGGAGCAAGGCTCAGAAGCTTCCTGCAAAACCTTCTTTAAGTGCCTGTTGGTTTTGCTTCATGGCTGAACAGTTATAGGGCTGCCCTTAACGGAGAGGTGACAGAGTTTAATTTCACACCTCTTGCCAGTGGCTGTGTGATTTCCCTGGGGAGCACAGGGAGTGCAGGAACCTGCAGCCCTTGGTGGAGATGCTTTCCTGCCGGGGTGATGGACGTCATGTAAGACCAGGCACCAGAGCACTCTGGCCTTGTCTTGCCCTAAAGCTTTTATGTAAGTATACTGATATTTTATCAGTATGTAACTAATAAAATACCCAAATTAAAAAAAAAAAAAAAAACAAAGGAGAAACCCTGCTGCAAGAATGGGAAAGGGGGAACTTGGAATTCAGCCCTCAGACTCACAGCATGGCCAACAGTGCCTTCTTGCAGCTCTTTCCAGTGGAGCCAAGGACATGGCCCTGGGCAAGGGACAGGTGGCAGCAGCCATGGTGCAAGGAACACTTTAGGATGCCAGCAGTAGTTATGACACAAGCAGGAGTTACAGTGATAGCCCTAGAAGATGTGCTGGTTCAAAGGGCCCTGGAGAGGCTGATGGGCAGGGGACAGAGCCCATGGCATGGTTCCTGCCAGCTCTCGAAGACCAGCTCTCCTCCTGCCGGCAAAGCTGAGCCTCACACCCTGCCAGAGAAGAACCAGGCAGGCGGTGTCTGAAATCCCATGGAGATGGGGTCAAAAGTTTAACTTTCTACCCTCACTCCTTACCTAGTCACACAAAACTTCAGTTATTTCAGGAGTGAGAACTGAAGGTAGCTTTAAAGCTGTCTTCTGCCGGTTTTGCTGCAGGGGTCCCCTTTGCTGTCAAGTTCAGTTAACATTTGTTTAAACAAGAGATGTAGATACCTGATAAGTGGCAGCACCTGGCTTAAAGATGCATTATGGACAGCAGAGAGTAAACAGAACAGCTATAAGATTCCAGTGTGCAGAGGTCAAGACAACATCTGTTTTGCCTCGTGTACATATTCATACATAGTTTTCTGTTCTAGAAGTCACTCAAGCATCTAATAACTTCCTGCTCCAGGTGATGTTTCAGCAAATTGTTTTCCTGCTCCAGTTCAGTCAGGATTTTTCTAGCTTTGGCAAAATGGTTAAAATACCTACAGACTCCACATGCCACCCCAGCTTAATTGCAGTGTCACAAGTCTTGGGCTGGGAGCCAGTGACAAACAAGTTCAGCCAGGCAGGGAGGGGATGCACGGGGAACCAGCAGTTCAAACAGGGGATGCTGACCTGGTGCTGCTGTCAGATTCTCAGAGCTGAGGGTCGGCTGGGCACCCTTTCCGCTGCTGGGTTATATAGCAGCTGTATGGCCTGGTAGGTTTTAGCCTTAATGCAATGCCATAGTTGTGGTTATGGATGCAGGCTGGAAAAGCACCTTTTACTTTCCAGACTGCCAAACCAAATGGTACATCTGACTCACAGCATTGCCTCACCTATCAATTTTCACCCATTTACATTGGGAGTGTTGGGTAAGGTCATGGGTTAGGCACAGAGACCTTGGAGTCAGCCTCCTCTCAGGGCCAAAGTGCAGCCATTTCATTCCAACAGCATCTAAGTCATTAGTGTTATTTAAACCAAAACCATTTCATATTCTGCAGATAATGACTTTACATTCTGTTCCTAAAAATTAATAATTGAACAAGTGCCTCTAATATCATATTTTACTATTTGTGTTGCAGTAGCAGCTAAAAACCCACCAAGATCAGGGCTCCCTTGTGCTGAATAAAGATGCAGTGAAAAACAGATTGTAGATAAGAAACATACATTGTAAATAATTAACACCAGAGGAAAAAAAATTGCAATGATTTGATCCATCCTTCTGTCACACTTTTTTCTTATTCATCTTCTATATCATCTCAGACTCACACACATCTCGTTCTGTTTTGCAGCAGGGCTTTTTCATCTTACCCAATTTTTAAAAATTTGTTTTTCATTGATAAAAGAAAAGTAGGTGCAGTAGAAAATACTATGAGCAATGCACATTCTGCGGTGTGTAGGCTTCTGTAAACTCTTGAACAATGTTGCAGATACTGACTGACTTATCTGTGACATAACTTTGCGTGTGCGGTGTTATCTCTCTTTCGGTTGCAGTATTTCCTTCTGCAGTACTGAAATACTTTAATCTTCCTCCAGTTTGGCAGTTGGTTTATTAAATGTTTATTCATTTTCTTTGCATTTGGGATGGAGCTGAAATTAGCACGTCCATTTTCTTGTTTAAACAAGAGAAACTTCAGTGTAAATAACATCTCATCACACAAATGCGTTTTTGTCCTTTCACTGATGTCAGAACAAAATGAAGGATGATATTTGTGAGGAAAACAAAACCAACCCAAATCTCTTTCCTAAAGCCAACAGAGGGAGCACAAAGCTTTGCGGTTTTGGGAGACTTTTAAAAAATAGGAGGTTGGGTCTACCACACCTTACCATTCCAGTGAGAGCCTGGCAGGTTTAAAAGCTGGAGAAATATTTTAGATCTTAGAAACCTCTTCCATTGACTGCTCCAAATCTGGGATTTATCTAGTTGTCTTCTATGTGTTCCTGCTGCATTTTCTTTATTATTCTTGTCATTCAACCTCTTGACTTTCCAGAGGTTTTTTTCATATGCAGATGTAAAATGTAACTTCCTCTCTCCCTTCTCACTGCCCTTCTTTGGCCAACCCCACTCCTGCCCTGCAGCCCAACAAGCTCCACTCCCTCTGTCTGTGGAGTGATTCACACCACAGTTGGGACTATGGTTCTCCCACAACTCGTTGTGCAATGCCTCTTGAAAATTCAGGTAAAAATATAATCTGATAAAAATGGAAGTCTTGAACATTCTGCAAGGAAAACATGAAGAGGGCCCATTTCCTCCTCTTTCTGCAACAGTTTATCATTTCACCCTCTTTTTACAGATGAAGAAGCACTATCTGTGTTCCTAAAGAGACATCTGGGGTGTTTTGGGGTGGTTTCTTAGAGCTGCTGAAGGACAATGGGCCAGGTTCTCCAGTCATGTATGTTGGCATAACTCTGAATCATAACTCTGAATCTGTGGAGCTGACAGAAACAAGATGGCAGAATTGTCAATTACATTTGTGCTTGGATGTCCTTCTAGGAGCCATGCTCCAGTTCCAGCACAGCTTGTTCAGAAAGACGTAGGTGTGTAGATGTCTGTGATCCTCTGGCTGTGGGACAGACATGAAGCTGGACAGTCGTTCCCAGCGGTGCAGGAGACCTCCCACCCCTTCTCACCTGGTGTTTGAGTCAGGCAGATCTCCACGTGCACCAGGGTGTTGTGCAATGCGTGGCTGGGTGGTTTGCCATGAGACGTTGCCTCTTTTTCCACAGTTGTGCAAGGTTCAGGCCTCTATCTATCCAGACATTTAAAACAAGTGACCAGATGCTGTAGGCTTACAAAAGCACTACGCATAGCCAGCTGTGCCATATAAATCTTAGACTTCTTTTTTTTATCATCAAGCTGTGGTTTGTTTGTGGTGTCTCATTTTTCCATCAGCTAGACATTCCTGTCCGTGCTTCCCATTTATTTGTTGGGATCACATAAAAACGTAGCTTTATTTATGCGTATGCTCTAATCCAGAACATAAACTGCTGCAGCCGACTCATCATGTATTGTCTGAGGGAATGCACATCGTAAAGCGCATACGTCACACCGAGAGCTTTCTTATAACTCTGTGCAGTCCTTTTAACTGGATCTCTGCTTTGGCCATCTGTTCTTTAATATTATAATGAATATTTCACACTTATCGCTGCTTTTATTCGAGGATCTCTCACTTCTTTTCAAAGGTGACTAAGTATTGTTATTATCTCAGTGTTTCAGACAGTGTAACTGAGGCACAGACAAGTTGGGTGACTTGCCAAGGTGATGTGTTCGGCAAATGTGAGATTGTGACTTGCCCCTTCAGCTTTCTATTTCCTGTTCCTCATTGCTCCATGCAGTTGCAAGTATGGTTTGTGGTCAACCTGCAGTAATAAGTCATATTGTTCAGCCTGTTCTTTGACCCAAATGTTATCATTTGAGTTAAACAAATATTCTCTAGTTTGGCTACCAGCATGTCACGGTGTCTGGATACAGTACAAAAACCTTGGCAGATTTCAGCACCTGAAAATGCTCTCCAAAAATTTTTGTTAAAATTCTCCAAGTAGTTCAAGTCCAGTGTTGACATTTTCCAAGGGCTCAGGTTTAGCACTCAGCACAATTAGGTGACATTTGGGGGTATTTTGGGGTAATTAATTGCCTACATGCCTGGACTGAAGCATCTGTAGAACTGGGATAACGCTGAAAAGAAATATTTGTGACTTCTAAATTTCATTCTCAAATCAAATGCCTCAGTTGGACCCTTCTGATGGTTTGGTTGGTGTTTCAGAGGTGGCAGCTTAGCTGGATGGTGTTTAGGTGGTTTTGTTTACATGCAACACTCTGTGCAGGTAAAGACATCTGTACAATGGCAGTCACGAGCACTGAAATGGAAGAAAATAGAATTCAATCAATGAATATACAGATTAGGCAAATTGCAAAACCCTCCCGTACAATGGTTAGAAATGGGTTTTCAGAACAGCAGCTCTGGCTTTGAAGGCCTCTTCTAAGACAGTTGGTAAAACCAGGCAAACTTCAGCCATCATCCCCTCTACAGATATAATAAATAAAAATGGAATAACCCCAGTTATTCCTGCCAGAACTTGCCTGCTTTCTCCCTTAGCTTCCAAGCTAGAGGGCTCTAAATAAAGACCACATATAATGTATATGCATCTCAAGGAAACAAAAGACTCGTGTTCCCATTCAACATCACTCTTAACCTGAGTGTCTAAAGACCATCCAAGCTTAATTAGCTCTAAATGGACTTGTGACAGTCCCCTGAGCATCTTCCACCTTGGGTTGCCCATGACTGTGTGAACCTTGAGGTCAGGTTTGATGGGACTTTGAGCAACCTGGTCTCAGGAAAGGTTTCCCTGCTCTGGAAGGGGCTTGGAATGAGCTGATCTTCCAACCCAAAACATTCTATCATTCTGTGATTTGCCTAAGCCTTCTGCCTTTGGATGAGAAACCAGCCTCCAGGAACCTTCCCACTGACATGGGCCAGGTGAGACAGCAGGTGCTGGGAAGGGCAGGGCATGGCCCAGGTACCCAACAACACGGCTGGGATGATGAATGTGGGCTTTTGAGCACGGCCAGAGACCCACTGATAAAACTGAAGGGATTTGGAAATAGGGATCAATAGCCCAAGAATGCTGCCCACCACAAATTCTGTGACTTAAGAGTGGTAGGTGTTGGAAGCAAACAAATCACAAACAATCACAGCTGAAATTTTTCCACACATTTATGAGCATTTGCAAGGCAGTTTTGTGGAATAAACAAGTAAATAACAGCACGGAGTGCTATTGCTAGAGAATTTACCAGTTGGAGAAGGACCAAAAGCTGCAGAGAAGTTCCTTTGTGATAAGATAACCACCTCAAGGCTGGTGAGTGCTCCCCTGCCAGTGTGGTGCCATTCCATTAATAAAGGTGCTCTGCTAGAGATTAACTGTCTTGATCTGTACATCCATCCAGCAAGGAGATGGTCTTGGTAGTGTTCACCTGATGGGTGGCCCAAGATAAATGTGCTCTCTGTGTTATTTTAACAGTCCCTCTTCATGAGTCAGTGCCCTGGCATCTGCTCCCAAACTGTTCCCATCCTGTTCAGAAAACTGACCTGCATATAGATTGGTCTTAATGATCAAATGTTTAAAAATTCATTGCACAAGAACAGCTGAAAGCAGTTGATTGGTTTGAACTTTATTGTATGCACCTTGATTCCCAGATCTGCAGTAAAGGGGAAGGTCAGCTGGTAAACATTTGAGCATTTAAAAATAAAAAGGGATGGATTTCCCGCTACTCGGGCCTTTTATGTTCAACCTCGGTACAGACCTGGATGTACTGAGGTATTTCTCATGTGTATGATTTAAATCCACCTGGACACTGTGGGCCACATCTTCCCTCAGCTGGTGTAAATCAGCATAGTCCCTTTGAAGTTAATGAAGAAAAGCTAACTTTGCACCAGCTGAGGATCTGGCCCAGTGTTACTGTAACTTATTATTCCAAGAATCCACAGATATTCCTGAGAAATAGCAGAGTATTTAGAAAGACAAAGTTCCTGACCTGATTATTCTAAAAGCAGTCTTTCAAGACATTAATTGCCCCAAATTCCCTGTGACAAGCAGAGCTGGAAATCTCAGTATGGGGTCAAACTTAAAGTTATACATAAGGGCTCAGAGGGAATAATATACCAAGAGAAATCAAAATTAATGTTAATATGCTCCCTCTTCTTGATGGTCCTTCTTCATTTTATTTTAGACATAATCTTCAAATATATTTTAATTTTTATTCTGATTATAATATTGAAAAATCAAACCCATTTTTATTCAGTATCATTAAATGGTGGCAGAGTGCAAAAAGTAGCAAGTACTATCTTCTTTTTATCAAAGTACTCATCATATTTGAGAACCCGAGTAAGAGCGAACCTGTCATAAATCAGGTTTTTAGGTAGATTGCCTATGAAAATTTTGTATGGCTGCATGATCAAGGAGCCAATCCCAGGAATGTCAGGAGGGCAGTAGCCGTGATGGAAGGAGGACTTGCCTTTTGGGAACCCGTTTGTTTTTCCTCGATTTGCCTTCCCTGCAGGTGGGAGATAGCCAGCATTACCTGACCAGAGGAGGTGGCTGTGTGACAGCAAATTGCTCAGTGCTGCTGTGAATCAGTAAATAAATACAATGTGTTCTCCAAAGACATCTGCACTTTGTCAGGATAATTGGTCCGGGAGCATTAGGTGATGCCCATTACTCTGTCTTTGATCCTGCTGCCCTGGTGTGCATTTTTCTCTAAAGCCATGGGAACCAGCCTTAATCACAGGCACCCCTTAGGACACCACAGTCACAGCACCCAACCCGTGGGGACAGAGGGATCTGCCCCAAAAGGGGTAATTCCCACCGTGCTCTCCTGCTTTGGCCATGGGGAACACGCACCAGGTGTAGCAGCACCTCTTCCTGCACGTGTCGGGGAATCCATGGCATCAGTCCCTGGAGGCTCCTAAAACCAAACCTTCTCAGTCCCGTTTCAGCTCTTCCAGCAGGATTTCACTAACAGCAGGCACAGGATCCTGACAGAGTTTCAGCATGTTCTCTCACAGTTGTCAGTGGTACCAGTACCTATTTGGTACTGGTTGGTTTCACTGACCCCACTCCCGAGCAATGCTCGGGACAAAACTTCTTAACTTTTTGTCTGCAGAGTCCGGGTCAGCCCTTACCAGCTCAAGCTCCAGGATTTATTATTCCTGTCTTCCAACAAATACGTGAAATTCACTTTGGTTTAAATCATTCAAGCATGGCAACTCTAATAATGATGTTTTAATAGTGTCTACAGTGCAAAAGTTTGTTGAAATCTGATATCTGAGGCTAGCTAATATACGAAGTATCATCCCCTTTTTAATAAAACTTACTCTAATAGGGAACTCAGTTGTACTTTGCTGATAAAGACTAATGATTTTAAACACGACTTTTTCCTCCTGTATTTGTGATTTTCATTTTAACTAAGATTACTCTGTTGTTTCAGCACACAAGCAGTAATGTTCTGCCATCTAAGTACATTTTGTTCACCTCAGAGAATTTAGGTAACTAATTATCCAGAACTACTGAGGCGGTTACTGTTTGCTTCCTGTTCTATTGCATAGCAATATAAGTTTTCTGTAATGGAACAAAAATAATCCAAATTCTTTGCTCCGTATTCCAAGGGCTCCCTTTTAAAATGCTTGGTTCTGTTGCCTGCAAATTTTTTTGTAATGAGGACTCTGGATCAGCTTAACAAGGTTAACATTGTTTTGGGGGTTGCAGATGTGGACTTTACATCGTTTTTAATGAAATCAAGCCCAAAAGAGGCTCAATAAACAAATGACAATGTTTGGAAAAGAGAGGAACTCATTTCCTTTGATAGGGTGCAGGGAATTTAACCAATCTGTGTTTATAATTACTGTCTGGTTTAGTTAGTGCGAAAGAATCTACTTGTTACCAATTTATAAATAAACAAACTAGACCTGCTTTTTCCCATTCTGCAGCAGTCTTCTTAGAGTTTATTTTCTTTTTATTTGACTACAGAGCACTTACTGTACATTTAATACTCAAATTGTTTGAGTTTTGGGGTTTTATTTGTCTCCTTCATATATGTACCACTACTTCTGAAATTCTGGACTGTTTGGCAAAATTTGCACCTTGTCATTATATTTTCTATGAAATACTTTTACTTTATCAAAACTATCATTGTTAGTTAAAAATAGTCAGGGAGGTGGAGGGGTGGGAGGGGAGAAATCTGTTGTCCACATTTTGATCCTTGGTAATTTACCAAAGATATCATTTTTCTTGGCAGTCTCCTGTATAGGCTAAGTTGCTACTGCTTAGTTAATTGTAAACCAAAATCAAATTAACAGTCTTTGAAGGTTTTGGCTGCTACAAATGTGGAATTTTAAGCAAATTAAAAATCCAACATTTGGACTGCCTAAAATGACACAATTTGCTGTCGTGGAAATTAGAGTCTAAATTTTCAGTTACACAGAGTTGCAGGCACTTTAATAGATCTAATTTTTGTATAGCTCTTTGATTCTGTAGTCATGATTTATTATTCCTTTTTCTTTTTAATTCTTTCCGTGAAATATGCAGATTTCATTTAAAAATCTTTCTATTTATTTGGAAATGAAGGTTCATTTCAACTTTGCATCAGCCATAATTAGCCTTAAGATATTTTTTTTCCCATTTATATAGAAGGAAGTAATTAAAATTGCAATTTCTTGCTCTCTAACAGTAGTCACAGAGGTACAGCATTATTTAGCAAGTGACTGGTTTTGTTCCCTTGCATAACTCTGTGCTTTTTATGATTTTGTCAATTCTTTGTAGTTACCACCAGTTTTTTTTCACTGGGATGGGAGTTTACCTTTGTTTTGGAAATTGCATAAATCTATCAGGAAATTCTGAAAAATCAATAAACTAATTTTATCGTTAGAGATATGTAAAGCAGTAAGCACTTTCCAGATGTGGCTGGGGATAGAAGCAAAGAAAACTGCTCTGTTCTAGGAGAGGAAAAACTGTTGACATTTCTTTGAAGTATAATCTCTTTTGTTTATTTGGGTTTTAATAGCTTCCAGCAGTTAGCTGCATATTTTTAAACTGATGTTGCTTGCATACTTATTTTCTAAGGTTTGTGAGTGGCATTCATTGAGTGCCATATGTTTAAAGGCTAACCTGGATGCTGATGAATGAATGAGATTGATGAGGAGCAGGGAGTTTTAACTAAAGATGGACTCAAGCTAAAATTCTCAATCCACACATTACCTGAACTCTGAAGGTATTTGAAATTCAAACAACCAAGGCTGGATTTCACAAAGGTTTATTTCATTTCTGACTTCATCGCTGCTTATTCAGGATTCCGGTTGCTTAGCAAGAATTAAAATACCTAGGTAGGAAGTCTAACACTTTCAGTCCAATGTTATAAATTCCCATTTCTCTCCAAGCAGAAATTCTCCCTGTCAAAAAACTGCCTGGAAAATGGCCAATTGTACAGGGCCATGGGGCTCCTGTGCCACTGTACTTTCCTAAAGGTGTTTTATCAAACACGTGTCCTTGGCCTTCCCTCCACCCTGGACTAGGGAGCCTTTCCAATTGGAATCTGGATGCTGCTCATTGATTCATTCATGGCTTTAACTAGGATCTTAAAATAATGTTCTCACTTCCCTGTGCCCAAATTGCTAGAATATTACAGAAGAACTACTTCGTTGATAGATCACTGGAGAGCAGGATTTGTGAATAAAACCCTTCTCTGACATCTTGCACTTTGGTGGAACACGAGTTTTTTTGGCTAATACACCAAATATTTCAGATATTTAACTCCACAGGTTTGGGTGTGAAATAGGTGCCTGTGGATCTTCTGGAAGGCTGGACCTCACAGTCCAGCACCTACCTGGGTCAGTGGGAAGCTTCCTACTCTGGATGAGGCCCATTGTCTCCAACTCCTTTAGCCCATCTGTAAAATGGGAGCAGAAATACTTATCTAAATCCATAATGAGATTTCAAACTATTGGTCTGGAAAGTGCTACAGAGGTGTGAAACCCTAATGAAGAGGAGAGCAATTATTCCAAATGTATCAATTTGCAGTGTAAGAGTTTTTAAAGAAGTCATTATGATTTCTTAGTATAAATGTACCTATTCAGAAGAATGGCTTTACAAATCATTTATTACTGTAATAACAGCTATTTTGAGCTGAGATATCAGGGTGCAATCCAAAGCCCATTAAAGTCAGTGGAAAGATTCCTGCAGATGCTAGTGCATTTTATGTCTGTCTTTAGGCACATGCTTAATATTAAAGTCAAGGAGACTTAAGTGTCTACCAGAAGTTAAGTATTGAAACAGGCCCCAGTCTTTTGTCTCAACCTGAGCAAAAATGCTTCTTGAATGAGGCTTCTTAAGGAAGAGTAAACCAAGCACCCCAAAATTTTCACTTCTCGAGCGTGAAGCTCTGGTGCACAAGGTAAATACTTTCACTGCTGGGACTGCAAGCATGGAGCTGGCATTGTACTTTGTAACTTATTGGGCCAGCAAATGTGTGCAGCATATTAAATATTAAATGGGTTATTAAAAAATATTCATGTGACGAGCAAATTTAACACACAAATCATTAGAGCTGGTCTAAGTGGCTGAAAAGGAGGTGACATTGAAAAATGAAAACTATTTTGGAAAATAAGTGGAAACTTAAAAAAACCTCAAAACACAACTATATATGAGCTCTTGACATTTCCTAATGATTTATGTAACATACTGCATGAGAATACAATTTAATTTGACTTCAGATGCACTGTTGGCTGTTGCCAAACTCCAGCAAACAGTAAGCATTTCAGATTGAGAGCAGCTTTTTTTTCTATAAAAATAAATAAGATTGAAACAAAGTTCTCACTCAGCCCAATCAATATTTTTTATTATTTAGAAGGACGTGATTGGCTATGAAATGTTTTGTGTGGAAAAAATATCTTTATATAATTCCAGTGCAGCATTTCAAGAAAGTTTGTAATTGTCCTGTGTACTGTAAAAGTACAAACACTAATTATGTATAGTTCGATACATTTTAAAGGTCTTGGAGTTCTACAAATTAATGGTCAGGAAGCTTAACAAATTAACTTCCATTTAGTTTCTGGATTGAAATTCATCACTAAACAATGCTCCTTACATATTAGTAATAAAATTATTCTAAATGATGCTACTTGAACAGTTGCTCTAGCTACATATTAAGATTTGCTCTGTTTTTCATGTGTTTTCCATCAAGGAAGTCTGTGGTTACCTTCCTGATTCTGCTGGACTGGAAAAACATAGCTAATATGGTGTGATCTGGAGAAAGCTTTGATGCAGGGGCTTTACAAATAAACCTCCAGATGCCATATGGTTTACATTCATCTCTCAATTTATTTCCTATAAATGTCTATTGAATATTCCATTGAACCAACACATGTGAAACTAGAGCTGGAAAAGAGAGCGAGGTATAGAATGCTTTGTGGCAGCATGTGATTATCATATTTCTTTTCCAATATTGCTACCAGCCTTAAACGCACGGTAAATTAGTCAAATGCCAAAGTTCTCAGAGTTAGGGTGGAAAATAAAGAAACAATATTTTAAACCTTACAAAAACAAACACTCCTCTCTCGCATGTTGTAATGTATCTCTCACACTAGAGCTGGTTCCCCTCTGCAGTAAAGCTGACTTGTGTGTTTGGTTTCTGTCACTAGAAAATTAAAGTCCAGGGGAACTCTATGGGAAAGAAAACGCTGTTAAAACTTTGCAAAGGAAAAACAAATTAAGGATAAGAAGGTTAGATGTATATTTGGGCTTGATTAACTAATACTTTGTATCAGAGCTCCCGCCCTGCTTAGTTTCTCTTCTTTCTGAAGTCCGGCAGCGTAACTTAAACACACCAGACTAGAAGGTCCCAGTCAATGGGCCTTTCTTAGGGCTGCTTTTACTCAAAAAGAACTCCAGTTCTCCAAGTGTTCCTCATGGTAGAGGTGGCATCTCCAGAAGGAACTCTCCATGAACTATTTGGAGCTTCTCTCATCTCTGCAAGCCCCCATGCACCAGTGCCCCGGCCTCTGCTCTAGGCACTTGGCTATTGGAAGTTATACCTGAAAATTAAGAGAAAGACCCCATTTGGGCACAGATGAGGAAAAAAGCTTTTCTTGAGGTCGACTAATTTGTTTTACAGAGCTAGACTTTTCCATAACCTGGCTTTAACGAACTTACCAGCTCGGACTTTTAGTTTATGTTGATCAAAGGAACGTATTTCTGTGCAGCTTAGAGAGGAGCTTCCCTCTCCCTCCAAGGCAAGTTGGTTTGCATTTATCCGTGCTGCTGTCTGAGACAGAATGCAAATTTCTCACCTACCCAGACTGTCTACATGAGGCTGAAAACCCACTTAAGACCTGCTTATGCCTTACCAAGCTTATTAGTTCAAATACCATGGGCAGGAAATATTTCCCCTTAATTCATTTCAGCTAAGAATTTATCTGGAGGAGTCAGTACTTCATCTAGTCTGTGCTGGTCCTCTCTATGTGATTTTATTTTAGCCAAGAAACCTTGAGTAAGTGAATCTTCAGATCACTGACCAACATATTAGAAAATTACTGTTATTCATCCTTCTTTATGATGCCAGATTGAAAAGCTCCAGTCAGCAGCAGAAAGTCCTATTCATTGCAGCTGAAAAACAGGCCTCGTTATAATGTGAGTTCCATAAATAGCAAAAACAGTTAGGAAAGCAACCAAATCCACAGATGAAAAATAAGGTAACTAAATTTTTTACTCCATGCATCATCCTCTTATGTTCCACTGAGACTAGGGCTGGGAAATCCTATATTTAACATACTAAACTTTGATGTCTTCTGCAGGGATACTACTCAAATATGTTTGATTGAAGAGATGAATGGAAAAAAATCTCTTTGTTTATCCTCAGCCATAAAAGATGTTAGAGACACTTTTCATGTATTTCCATTTATTATTATTATTATTATTATTATTATTATTAATCAGAAACTGCCAGATGCTGCTGGGCAGAAATCTTTAGAGTTTCCTTTGAGAAATAAGATAATGAATTATTAAAATTAAAAAGGCCAGAAAATTAGACTCCTACATTGTCACAATGGCCATGCACAGGTTCTGACAAGAGTATTGAATTGCTAAAAAATTTGTCAAAACAACTCGCATGTAAGAGAAAAACAAACTGCTGGCAAGCAAATTATATTAGATACCAGTGTGGAAATATCAATCCCTTCCTATTCAACTCCAAGAGCAATAAAGAAGGACTTTTTACTGTTCCCATGTACAGTAAATGTAATAATTTTCATTTTTGTGAAGTGTTATCATTTCTACTAAATTTCCTCAGTGACTCACCACAGTTTCTTTTCTTGGCAGTTTGTTACTACACTGTCCTCTTGGTTGAAAAAAAAAATAAAAGAAGGCTTTCAGTATAGGATAGGATGGAGATTTTTCAATGTAATAAGTAAGAAACAACAATTTTGACTCATCTTTATATGTCCCATCAGTTTCTAGAGGAATCTAGCATGGCTGTGAGGGAGTGAGCCCTCCTCATCCCACCTGCCAGCTTCCCTGTTCCCACCCCTCAAGATCTCATCTTGGACAACCTTTCCTTTTATTTTTTCCTTTAGTTGTTAAAGCACTGAATGGCTCCCAAACACACCAGCAGCATGATGTGGTATATTTTCAAAATACTCTCCTACTAAGTACCAAGGGACTCTTAGAACATGCACATCAAAACCCAAGGATCCAAATCCAGGTCTTCTCTTCCTTTACCTTCCTATCTCCCAGCCACATGATCCCACATGGCCTCTTGACTGACACCTTCACTTCAATCCCAAAAGCTGTTTTCCTTGCCTGTTCCCTGCCTTTCCAGTTCCAGATGTCCAGGTAGCAAAGCTATTTAAAAATGCTGCTCCTGTTTGTTTTCACCCCTATTTTCTTCCTAACGCAAATTCCTGCTGCAGTTCCCATGCACTAAGCAGTTGGGAATGAGAAAGCCTCCCAAAAGATTGGGTGGAGCCATAGTTTCTGTGCTGGTGTCCCCAGGTGGATGCATCTCCTACACCCAGCTGAGTGCGGAGGTGAGAAGTCGGAGATGTCATGGCTTTGCTTGCCTACCTTCACCCCAGTGGAGATGCTTTGCACTGACAAGGGGGTTGTGCCCAGTTCTGCTGTGTCTCATGAAACCCACTTCAGGCCCGAAGGCATAACCAAGCAAACTGGGTTATAGCATTATAAACGAAGCTTACAATTTCCACAAAAAGCCGATGTTTGTGCCCAGAGCAGTGCTGTTCCGGTTTTTGTGGTTTTTTTACACTTGTGCAGTATTGGGCAGGATGCGACTGGGAGACAGCACTGAAGTAATGTGATAGAAAGGCCGTGGATGTGGAACAACAACCACACAGATAATGCTGCTGAAAACAAGGCTTTCTTATCAAGCCGAGCTTAAACAAGTCTGACTTGTGCAGAGCCCCGAGGTCATGCTGGCCTTCAGCGTGGGTGATCTTTACCTCTCCCACGATCAACACTGCTGCTCTTCTTGGCCAGGAGTCTCTCTCCATCACTGTGAAGTTTCCAGGGCAGAAGAGCTCTGGCATTTCCTGAGCTGTTGCTCGGTTTCAGCAATGCTGCAGCTGTTGCGTAAGTTTGTACCTCTTGTTTTGTACCTCCTAGGGCTCCGTCCTGTGTCTGCTGCTCAGAAATAATTACATGAGTTATAAATGCTTTCTTACGTTCTTCCATGATGCTCAGCCAAGTCCTCATATTCAGCTGGTATAATAAAGCCATTCGAGGTGTTTTCTCGTACATGCTCAAGGTTTTCAGACACATTCTTCTACGATGGCTCTGCTGCTGTCTTTGTCCTAGGTGGAGTCTGCCAAAGATCTCTTCCCAGAATGATCTTATTCACCAGAAGTAGCATGGAACAAACTCTCCAGCCTGCTAGGAACTGGAGAGAACCCCTGGAGAGTTTCCTTAGTCAGTGTCAAGGAAAAACACTCCGGGGTCATTCCCCGCAGTACCCGTTAGACGCACGGCTACGGGAAGAGTCTCTCTGGTTGCTTCACCCCTTAGGGATGGGAAAGATGAGCACAGAGATGTCTCCTGTCTCTCAGAGCCATGGAGAAAGGTGGCACTGTGCCCAAGGTAGAGATCTGGGGAGAGAAAGGAGCAGTCTCTCTCTTGACACCAGGCAGATGGGGAGGAAGAAGTGGAATTTTTTTTGCTAAGCTTGCAAAACAGGGAATTCAGCCAGGATTTACACTCTTACCTGCCTCTTCCATCACTTAGCCCGACACTTTACTCTCTGAGATCCCAACTAGCTGTTGCTTAAGAGTAGCAGCACTGAAATTCAGACTACATTAAGCCTCTCAAAATTTGGCATATCCCAAAGTTGTCAGTTTTCACAGCATTTGTCAGTCCAGCGTCTATCTTCTGCAGATCCTGGTTTCCACAAGTCACATTTCTTCTGCTTGTCTGGCCTGCGGAGCCAGCTATGAAATCTCAGACAATGGCAGATGGAAACAGGGAAAAGGAAGCCATGTCCACCAGAACTCTTGTACTGTTTTCAGCTTTAATTCATTACACAGCAGAAGCTGTGTCTCCTTCTGGGTTTCTGGGATTTTTAACTCTTGTGACGCTCATGCTGGAGTTAATTGACTATCACAACCTGGTTTTCTGTCTACTCTGCTATTCAAATCTTCCTTGCCTTCCATGACTCCAAGCTCTAACAAATAACTAGTCCATGAAAAGTTGCTCACTGCAGGAGAAGAGAGGAAGCCTGTGCACTTTGAAGCAATATTTATGCTGAAAGGTGGGACATGCTCTGAAAGCACTGTGAATTCATCTGTGCAGGATGATTCATGCTCAGGACATGGTTCTAGCCACTAACTATCTGGGAAAATACCAGAATTTTAACTATATCTAGTACCCATTTGGGGGGAGGAAGGTAGGGGATGAAAGGAATTAATGTTTGTCTTCTTTTCCTATCTTGAAAGGAGGGGCTTGAATGTTTCACTTCAGGGTTGTGTTCCTGAGCAGAGGTCACTTTGTAGTTCAAATTGAATCATCTCCCTTCCTGAAAATGGTGGCATTTAGACAACAGTTCCTATCAACTGGTTAATTGCTGGCATCTCTTGAGCTCCATCCTGATGGATATAAGAGGAACCACAAATATAACCTCAGAGCTGTAGGTCCTGCTCTACGGCAGAGCACCCCTGCGTGTGCAACAACAGGCACCTAAATACCCTTTGCAGGGAGATTTGGGTCTGTGCCAGGAGAGATTCTGCTGAGAAAGCTGACAACACAAAACTCTTCACAGGTGCAACACAGCCTCCTCTTCCTCTTGCAGGCAAGCATCTCCAATGACCAGCACAGGCAGGAGGCAGAGGCAAAGTTTCACTTGGTGTTCCCATCAGGTCAGAGTGAACCACTGTGACGGACTTACCAGAAAGCATCACTCATGGGGGATTAGTAAAAGTGCTAAGTTTTCTGTGTTTGCATTTTCATTTCAGTGCTAATTGAAGGGAAGGGATAATACGTGGTCAGCAGAAACAGGAGTTGTCTCCCCTAACACACAGCCAGACAGATCTGATGAGGAGGACACAATATATTTATATAGACCTTTTTCAAAGTGGAACCACACTTTAAATATTGATTTTCACTGGCATGCAAAATGCTGATATCTACAGTCAATTATGTCACTGCTTTATTATTTTATTTTTTAAATAGATTTTCTACATGACAGGGTAGATCCTTAGTTCTCAGCCAAAAGAACCATCTCAGTAACATACAATGAACTGTGGGTTTGACTGAAATCCAGCTGGAGCATAAATTTCAAATCCAATTAATTGTAAGCAATATCTTTAAGGCATTTGAAGAACTGTATCTTGCTTAAAATTTTCTAGTCTGTAATACATATACATTATATACAATAGTGCATATTTATATATACACACGGGAGACATATATATGTGTATATATACACCAGTTACAGTACTATATACAAAATTTTTGAACTTGAATGAAAACTTTTGTGAGTTTTAGGAAAGTGTATTAGAGTGTGTCTGCTCACATGATAAAACCATGGTATGGCAGTTATATACTTGAAGTGTTCTGTACTCCCAGTATTTATCTAATATTTTATAGTAACTGGCATAAAACATCCTGTTATAGGGTTGGATTCAAATGTTCAAACTGGAATAAGTCAGGGCTACCCAGGCCCATTCACTTTGGCCCATGAGCTGTTCGTAGTTGCATCATGCAGTTTTGAATTCTCGAGTATCAAAAACAAGACCTGCAGTCACAAAAAATTAACTATTTTTCCTTTTGCTGAACTAACCCCACACCGCTCTTTTCCCACGAGGCAAACACTGAACATGAAGATTCCTCCAGAAATTCTTGCCTCTGATACACTCAGGCACAGGGACTCTGTTGCCATGGGACTGGGTGAGGAACCAAAGGCTCACAGGCACCCAAAATGCTCCTAAATCTTCAGATTTAGGGCAGCACTGTGGCCACCACTGAGACAGGCAATGGCAGTATTGCCTTGCTGTGCCTTTAATTTCCAATCCATCAGTCTGGATTTCCAGGGCAATTTAGTTGCCTTTGTACCGAGATAAGCAATTTGTTTTATCTTTGCAAGAGTGGTTGTCCTGGACTTCCCTAGTAGTCATCCCAAGGGTGATGACACATTCATATGACATCTGAAACAATGTATGCAAGATTACCTGACCACAATTTATCGGGGAAGTGGATGAAAAATGCTTTCATTTAACTGATTAACATTTAATTAACATTGTTAATTAACATTGATTTTAACTTTTTCAGCTGAAGTGTAACACTTAACACTGACCTTAACTTTTAAAATCAAAGCTAGGTGCTAAGAAAGCTTGGAGAAAACCATGATTGATATTATGCATTATAATCTGGCTGTATGAGATCTGTGTTGAAGTTATGGAGTAATGTGCATTGTACCATATAAAAGTCTAATGATAGTTAATGTTAGTTAATTAAGATGAACACTGAATGGTATTACCCTGTCTCATATGGGTATTAACATCGTATTAGAGTCTAACAAAATATTATTTTAGTTAAAACCACATATACTGACTCAGTCTAGATTCTCTCTGAAATGAATTCTGAATCCGATTAAACTGCCTCTTTCAAAACCTGGATCTCAACACAGCAAATAGGAAAACAGGGCTATAGTCTAATACAATAAATGGGTCTTCTTTATTAAGTAAAAATAAAGAGAAAACTTTATACTTATGTTCAGGAATTCTAGGACTACGGAGCAGAGATCTCTACTTTACTGCAGAAAAAAGCATTAGATTATTCTGCTCATAAGCTTAGCATGCTCCATTTTCAATTGATAAGGTTTTTCTTCTGCCTTTTCACATCCTCCCATCCTGAACTCCCCCTAATGAGCCGTTAATCCAGAAGGACATTTCTACTGAGCTATATAAAAGACACGATCAGCACTGCAGCAGATCCCAGGACAGCCCTGTGCATCTTCCCTGATCATGGAGCAACAGCAGCGTGCTCCTGCCTTGCCCCCTGACCACGACAGGGAAGAACGGAGCATTTTGCTCTTTGTAATCTCGGGAGTGTTTAGCTACAAGAAGTTACAGCCCCTGAAGTGGGCTCAAACCACTGAGGGGTACATTATGTACTACTGAGGCAGATCAAAAAGAGCCTCTGATCCCTCTCCACTCCCGCTTTGGAGACATCCCTGTACACACAAACAAGGGACACGGGTATAGAGGGGATTTCTCTCCTTTCCTCGCACTCATGAATGTAGTGCAGGGCATCAATTAGAGGTTCAGATATGGTCTCAGGCAAAAAGCAGTACCTAAAGAGGAGAAATATGCAGAAATGCAAGAGTGCATATATCCTTTAAGCACATGAATATACATGTGATATTAACTGTGAGAAGGATTTAAAGAGACCGTATTGTACCTTTAATTAGCAGGTGGTGCTTCTTAGCATTGTAAAAGAGATGAGCCCTGTTAAGTGATCTGGAGACGAGCATAATGACTTTAGTGCTCGGGTTATGAAGGGCATTTCTATAAAGAGAGGAGTAGTATTAAACAGCCAAACTCTCCATACAGTCATATTTATTCTCCATAGTCTTATCAGCAGAGCCAGGTAGTCACAGGTTGGTTGGGGCAGACATGGAAGTAAAGCAAGGACCAAATTTCCCAAAGCAAATTTGTACTGCAAGAGCCTGTGGAGAGGGGTGTAAGAGGAGGTAGGTGTGAGAGTGAGAGCAAAATTCAGGCTGGCAGGAGCAAAAGGGGAAAGCAAAGAGCAGCTCCATCGGGGCAGATTGTATTTGGAAAGGAAGTTGAGGTCCATGGATGACAAGAAAGACTTATTTCTTTCTGTTTTCCTTCTGAGCCAGTCTCTATGTCTGATGATTTTTTTCAGTGCCCTTCACTTTCGTGGCCATTTCTCCTTTCTCTTTGACTCCAGACAGTTTAGGGTATGGTCCAAATTTTGCTGAAATATGTTTAGCCAAAAATGAAATTGCCATTACAATTCCAAGCATATTCTTAACTTCAAGATGAACGGGTGCTTTCTGCTGCATAGTAGGTGGCAGAGAAAACTTTGTTTACGCTTTCACAAAATTAAGAAAACCAGGGGTTTATGTCTTGTCAGGAAGGTGGCATCTTCAGCATCACAAAATCTTCCTGCCACACAATGCCATCCACACTTCTCTCGCCATGACCGTGTGCTGAAGGCCACAAGAAGCCTTTTATGGCTTTTTATGGATGCAATAGAGAATTTCAGAAACAGAAGTTGCATCAATTTTGAACACTTTTGTGTCAAGAGAAGCTTCACAATGAGAAAAAGCAGCTGATTCTCAAATGCACAAGCATTACAGCAATGTCCATGTGAGCTCCTGTCAGCTCTTGCCTCAGACTGTCCTTTGGCGTGATTTTTGAATGGTACTGCACAGGACGCAGGTGCTGTGCTACAGAAGATAATATTCTGAGGGTAGCATCTGACCCCTCTGTGAGCTCCAAAGGCAATTGTGTTGGTAACTTTGCATTTGCCTGTGGGGCTGTCTCATAATTAGGCTATTCATGAGCTATGGGGGTTGCTTTCTACTTGTGAATGCCTTTTTTTCCCTTTGACTTATCTTTGATTCCTAGGAATTTATGCACTTTTATTTGCTTCAGGATCCAGTAATGTACAAATCTGTTTTTAAGATCTGCAATATATGCATTTGCCCCATGGGATGCCTCCCTGGGCCCATATTTGTTTTTTGTGTGTAAATATGCACAGTGGCCTCACTGCTGCTCACACATAAGAAGGGATCTCACTGAGGTGACTGATTATGAATCAAAATTAAAACCACCAATTGGCATTAAAGGTCATATCTTTATTAGAATTATTCCTCCAAATACAATTAGCTGTGCACCAATCTGTGGGGAGGAGGAATGGAGGGTTTCTGTGAGGCTGATCCGATCCTGACCCAACTTACACCAACACTGTGTCATTACCTTGAATAGAGCTTCTTCCAGCTGGTGGTAGAAATGCAACTCATCTTCCACAGCCTCACTTCTCCCAAGGGCAGCACAAACAAAGGAAAGAAGATATTAAGACTCCTGGTCTTAAGGAAACTAGGTTCATTTTCTTTTTCTTTCTCTTTTCCCCCTATTCTGTTTCTAAGTGATTTCACTCCTTACCCCACTGGGTGAAGTTCCATCAATACACTTGCTGTGGATGGGCTGCATTTCCATGGCAGTCACTCAATAAACTGGCAGGGTGGTGCACTGAAGAGAGCAGGGAGAAAAAAACCAAATCAGTGGGATTAGTCTGATGAGTTCAAGAGGTTATTTGTGCCAACAAGTTACCAGTAAGGCTTAATCCCCAGGGGCTGCACACAAACCACTGTAAATGAAATCCAAGATGGAAACAGGCATAAGAATTTGGAAAGCAACTATGCATCAACTTTAAAAAGTGAAGAGAAAGATCAAGTAGAAAGAAAACGTGCAGGCCATTCACTGGGGATAGGAAGTAGAAAGCCCCTTACTCAATGAAGTGTCAAAGTGCAGCACAAACACTGCTTCACCTGCCCCCAAAGTGACCAGCCCTGTTTGCTCCCAGAGGCAGCCTGAGGTTGCACAGACCCTTGTCCAGATTATTTATGTTGCAGAAACAGGTTTGTAGAAGTTTATGTACATAATAATCTTTATTAGACCAACAGATGTGGTTATCTAGGTTCTTCTTCAGAGCTGAAACGGAAGCAGCAAACCTGCACGTGTCCAAAAGCAGGTCAATGTTTTTAAAATATACCAATTAATCTAATAAAAGACATTACTTCTCCCAGCAAACCCTTCCTTGAGAACATTTATGGTAGCTCTTATATTCCTGTAACTGAGGACTTTAAACCATTTTAAAAACATTACACTAGATAGCATCACATCTTCTTTATTTGGAAGTTAATTATTATTTTTTATCATCTTTAAAATGTGAGGAAACACAATTGAATGGACTCTTAACCAAGATAAAATAGGATGTCTGGAGGAGAAATCACTCCTGGACCTTCTCCTTAGCCAGAGCCCTATCATATGAAGATGTAAGCCAAATGCCTCTCCAGAAGTGAGTTTTTCTTTATGCCTCAGGAGCTAATAGCAGAATGAATGCATTCAGGGCCATGTGATGAATTTGAAAGTTTGTCCTCAGCATGGTGAAGTTAAAGTAGCACAAAACTGCCTGTACAGAATGGAGTGAAAGTTTGAGGTGTTCCTGATGTATAATTGCTCTTCATTCTTAGATGAGAATTATGATGTTAATTTTAGAGGATTAAAAAAAGAAGGAAACTTTAATTATCATACTTAATGGACACATATTATTCAGTGATCTGCAGCTTTTCTAGATGCTCTGTCATTTCTGACATCTGAAGACAAAATACACTGTCTCTCTCCCACAGAGACACAGATACACAGGTAAACACAAAATGAGATACAGGTACCAGGTTGCAATCTCTTCCCATCTATTTATTGATGGAAGAAACAAAAGGAGGGAAAAGACTGGGGTTTTTCAGGATGGTTTGGAATGACTTTCAAGTTGGTTCCTGAAAAAAATGTTTGCAAGCCTATCATTTGTTAACTGAGTCTGTGCAAGCGGCTTGACTTTCAAACTGTTACTCCTTATTGTCTGTCTGAATTCATCTTTCTAACCACAGGGCTCTCAAGTAATGCAATTCCCAAAGCTAAACGCACATACTGTGTGTCTGCAGATCCTCATAATGAGAGTTGCTACCATGTGCAACACCATGTAAACACCTTTCTTCCTCCAGTTTCTAGAAAAATAAAAAAGAAGGAGATAAAGTTCCTATTGGTACATTTCAAATGCAAGGAATGTGTCAAAAGTCTCCCGAGAAGTCGGGTTTCCTTTATGCCACAGCAATGAAGAAGCAAAATGTGTTTTCTTTCTTTCACTTTGTCAGAATGCAGCGCTAAAGTCTGGGGGTCAGGACCAGTGTCAAATAAACAACTTTACTGTTTTGAATTTTTTAAAGGTTGAAGCTCCAGATAAAACAACTGCCGTTTGCACACAATATGCCCTGTGATCACATGACATGATTGATGATAAGTCAAAACAAATTTTGTTTATTCAGCTTTAAAGTGAATGTGGTGTTCAGATTTTTCTGTGGTTTTGAGTGTTATTAGACAAACAAGGTGCACATATGGGATGGAGTAAAGGTAGAGGCCTGTTCCACCAACAGCGCGTTTCCTTTCGGTGCTGCTGCGTCATCCGCAAAGCCACCCTGGGCTGGAGGCGTCTGGCCCCGCGGGGTGACAGCCATTCTCCCAAAGCCTTGGCTCTGGTTTTGGCTGCCCTGCTCTCCCAGGAAGGCTGTGCACTGGGGCAGGACGTCTTCCAGGCCTGGGTCAGCCAGTAGGTGCAGCAAACATCCGGGGAAAGGCAAAATGTTGTTCCTCTTGTTGTGGTGCTCTGGCAGGCGCAGAGGTGTTGGAGCATCTGCTGTGGTGAGCCACCTGTGAAACATCACTTCAACCCACATTCCTTCAACCCACTTCACTTCAATCCACATCACTTCACCCCACAACACTTCACCCCACATCCCTTCAACCCCACAACACTTCACCCCACATCACCCCACAACACTTCACCCCGCATCCCTTCAACCCCACAGCCACTGCTTTGATGCCTTGGAGTGGCTCCCTAGAACAGAGGCCAGAGTTAGAGAATAAAGTAGATGTTTATCAAAGGCCTTCAATAGATACACACTGGGCAGTGCAAAAGCCTCGCAGAGACTACACCCAGGATGGAGGATGGGTCACAAGTTTTCTACACTTTTGTGAGTTTTGGTCAATTTATATATCAGGGTTAATTCTCCAATTACAGCTTCAGGTAATGAAGTAATTTACCCCAAGTTTGCTCTCCCCCCTCCCTTCCATTGTTTACATCTCTGAGGCAGTGAGGTGTTCTTGAGTTTCAGGCCTAGAGAGGATTTGTTATGTCTGACCAGAATGGGAGAACAGGAGCTCACAGGCTATATGGAGTTTTAGACTTACACACTAAAGCTGTGCAGGATCTGAAAAAATATAAAAACTAAATCCTAAGGCATCAGCTTGCACCAGGAACTGTGATGTCATAGTTGCCATGGACCATCCCTCCTCTCCTCCCAGCCTGGACACTGCCCAGGCACCATTTTGGAGCTCTCCTTTAAACTGAAATTCTCTTCCAGGAGCTCTTTTCCCACAGGGCTGTGTTTTGTCACCCTTCCTCACAAAGAGCAGTGTCTTCCTCAAAGTAGGATATAAAATGATGGAGGAGGCATGAAAGTGAGTTAATTGAGCTCCTCGTTGCCTCCCCTGGGGTGGGAGCCAGACCTCGTGGCGGTCAGTGGGACACCCCTGTGTGATGAGATACCCTGAAGAGAGGCACAGCCTTGTTGTCTTTCCCCTTGTTGGAATTCCTGTTTGTGTCCTCATTTGTGTGCAAGAAGAGCAGGGAGGAGGCCACGGCATTTCGGATGGGAGGATTTTATTATGGTTTTACTGCTGGGCTAAAATAGCGGGTTGAAAGTATGAAGCGAAAAAACATCGAAGTGCACAGTTATTTCTCTGTTGTCTAAGAAGGCTATGATATTTGTTTTCTTTAAAAAAATCAAACTTCCTTATGATTATGCTTGAAAATAGGAGTAAGCTAAACTTATATTTTTCAAAGAGGAAATCCAAGGGGTTTTTTTCTATAGCAGTAGAGTTCAGCTGAAAGCAACAATTGTTTTCAATTTTTCTTACAGGAAATATCATACCAATTCATTGGGAAAATACAAATGAGGTCATTTTTTTGAGAGACTCAAAGATTCCCTGGAGAAATATCAGTAATTTCCTAACACCACTATCGTTTATCCTTGGCCTTTCTTAAACGCATTTTTCAAGAATTTTTAGCATAGCCCCTTCCACTGAAACTCTTTCTTGTCAGAATAACATATTACAAATATTACTGCAAATACTTAGATTTTATTTTGAAATCCTACATATAAAACTTAAATATTGGGATATCATAAATAGCAAGCCACTGAATTAATAATATCTTTAAATCAAATGTTTATTTACAAAAAAGAGTTAATGCTATTCAGAGTGGGGGAAAAAGTTGATGCCTAATTTCATCCCACTTAGTGTATTGTAATTATATGATTACCTATAGAAACTTCAGAGTATGGGTTTGGAAAGATCAAAGTTAGTGAAAAGTCAGCATGTAATTAGTTTCTTGCTTTGGAGCATTAGGTAGAATTACTGCAAAGAGGCAAAACTATCATTTTATAGAGACCCTTAGGAGATTTATAATGATGGTAGACAAATATATGCATACAATATCAGTTGGTGTGCTAAAATTTAATTTTAGTGAGGAAATGTGGTTGAAGGTGATCACAATACATGGGGATGTTCTTATTTTAATATTGGTGGATGTTATTATTAGAGAATCATATCAAAAGATATGTCACCAGGGAGAAAATATCATTTATAAATCACTAATGAGTAGCAAACAGTGTTTAGCTTGGAGGTATAAGACATCTTTTCACAATGTGCATTTATGATCAAACACAAAAGATCAACTGGGGGGAAAAATGAACAGTAGATCTATATTTTATCTTTTAGTTCTTGGGAACATTTTTGATGGTTAAATGGGGTTACACAATGGATGCACTGAATCACACCCTCTCTATAAAGGCAGAAATAGCCCTTTCTATGTGCAACAAGGAGCTCACATTTTGGGCCCCAAATGTTGTTTTCTTGTAGAAAAATTCTTAAGGAATAACACCTCAGTTTTAAGATGGTTTGTACTCAATATTTCAAGGTATTCAACTCCCTTGTACCATTCTATGTCACAAGCAGAGGCAAAAAATGTTACTTTGGATCCACCTGTGCACACGTGGAAGGTTAGAGGAATTTTACAAGAATTTTGGTGGGTTTGTCATTGAGCCTATGACACGAGAGAAGGTATTTTCAAGACAGACCCCTCACGACATCATTCAACACATCAGGACTTCTTTCCCCACCCACATGACATTAATATGATTTTAGCTGGCATTGAAACATATAAGAAGGACCTTGTGGCCAAACATTTAAGATCAACTGGAATAAATGAGGAGAGAGGTAAAGCAAAAATGTGTAGGTGAGGGATTGTCATGAGAGACAGTAGAAGAATTACAGTCAAAAAAGGAAAAGACAACAGAGAGGCTGAGATGGGAGTCAGGAGAAATATGCATGGAAAGAAAGGAAGAATTTGAGAGCAGATATGGAGTAAGAAATACCATAGTATTTCAAAGAACAGAGAAAAGGGAGTGGTGGCCAGCAGTGGCAGCATTTAAAGGTGACATTTTATCTTTCTGGAAACATTACTCATTAAATATCCTTAAAAAAAAAAAAAAAAAGAAAGGTAACAGCTTTTGTTGGTTACAAAAATATAATACTGATGAACTAGAGCAAAGAGCTGAGCCATTATTCTAAAATAATGTAAACCCAAAGGTCTGAGGGAAGATGGACTTATGTAAATAATTCAGATATTCATTTTAGTGCCTACAACTGTGAACAATTATTTCAGTATTGCCACTGTATTTGTCCAATATGTATCTACAGGATGATATGAGATTCATCATAAAGTATATAGGACATAAAAAGTTTATTTGTGGATAAAGCAGGGATTTTTACTGGTTTATTTCATGTACATTAATTTCATCTAAATGTCTTGCTCTTTATTCTTTCTCCTTTATTAACGTCTCTTTTCATGCTGGAATAAATTATCGCTTGCTGCACTCATATAATAAAATAAGTAAATAGATATGAAGGATTCCAAAATTAAATCCCCATTCAGAGAAGATCAGAAAGCGAAATATCTCACGTTTGCCTTGTCTTGCAAAACAAACCACAAATTTTTCATCTGCCCCTTTTGGTATTTTTTAAATGGCCCTCAACTGGATCTGGGGAATATCCCTCATGAACCATTTTCCCAGTCACCTACACCTACTGCTACTGTCTGTAGGACAAACCAGCCCAGGGAGGACTCTCAGGCAGCCTCCAGCCTCAGCGTGGAACAAAAGGATGCACACCCACCCACACATGGATCAGGCTGCTGCACCACGAGGTTGCTGTCACAGCGAGCGAGATTCTTAAACTAAGATTAACCTTGAAGCTCAAATGAGATAAAAACAAATAGAAATTTCTCCACAGGAATAAGAGCTTATTATAAAGGAAAGTATTTCATAACTTGCATAACTTTAATTAAGAAAAAAGGCTGGCAGGATATATTCTATCTCAGCAGCCATATGCTTAAATGTGTGCTCAGTGAGGTGCACAGAATGTGTTCACGTCTCATTATTAACTAAGTAGATCTGTGTGTGCAACTTCCTAGAAGTGCTGACAATATCACTCATGCATTTGCATGATGCTCATCCTTTTGCCCATTATGGAGCATCATGTCTGCTCCATACTGAGAGAGCTGAGCTCTGCTGGTGTAAACTGAAGCAGATCCTGTAGCAGACCCAAGCGGTTGCAATGGGGTTTCTAAGACAAAAAAAAATAGATGTAGAAGGGGAAATGAGTGGCTGAAGTGAAAGCTGAGAATTCCTTTAGATAAGGAGGCATCTGGGTGGCCTTCTTCCACTAAATGGAGCAGGCAGGAGAGATTATGATAATAATCCACTGCTTCCAGACAATTTCTGGTCACCTTTCCAAGGAGCACTGTGGTTTTGAGAGGCTTAGGACCATCCAGGATTCCAGGTGCCCTTTGGAGCTGCAGCCGAGTCAAATGCTGTGAACAGAGTCAGCAGGAGATGTTACAGAGGATATTTCTGGTGAGAGAGTTGCTGCGTCTTTTTATTGAGGAAATCTGCCAAGGTTTCCTCAGTAGTATCACCAGGCTCTGGTTGAACACTGAGGCTGATCAAGGCATAAGAAAGTTGTATCTATTACTGAAATTACTCTGCTTGCCAGGACCATCTGCTGGAGTCATAGTCCTTGGTCTCTGAAGCAGTGAGGGAAGACCCAGCTTTGAGTGAAGTTGTCTGTACGTGCGTCTTGGCATAGAGTAGTGTACAAAAGGGAAACTGGTTTAGGATTGACCCAACTTGGATTAACTGGCCTCTAGAAAAGGGGAAGGATGGAGGAAGCGGAAGTGTCAGAGTGACTGGTTTCTCTTTGGATAAATGCACTGATCCTGAGGAACCTTGTGTGGATCCCAGCTGCAGGCAGGCTGAGAGTATGGCAGGGGAGAGCACTGCCGTGAGGTCAGGGAGTCCCAGCATGGCCTCAGACACATCCCAGGCTGCTCATGGGAGCATCTGATGAGACTTTTTTCTGTCAGAAATCAATGCAGGCATTGTCTGTGTATTATTTGAAACTGCCCCAGTAAATGGTATGATCCAAGTAGGGCTTTTAATGGAGGTTTCTTTGTTGATCCAGAGACCTTGCAAATAGAAAGGTGAATAATTATATGTACTCTGTCAATTACCTCACTTTGGATCAGCTGATAGTCTACACATGAATTCATAATGAATCCAGAATGAATCTTTGGCCTCTATCTGAGTAAGTGGAGAAACATTACAGCCTGCACTTCACTAAAATTTTCTGACTCCATAGGAAAATTGAAGAAGAGTATGTTGCATGACTAATATCTACTAGAAACTGAAAGGTTAGAAGTGGTCCCAAAGTCTTGGACTTCCATTACCACAGTGGTCCCCAGCTGAAGCTCCAGCCAGCAGAAAGCACTGGAAGTATCCTCATTACCACTTGTGTGGCAGAAAACTTACTAGAACAGAGGCCTTGGGTTTGCCCTTCTATTGAGAACTGGTAAAAAAAATACAACAAATTTTTCTAATTAACATGAAAAAATGAAAGCTGAATGAACACAGTAAACAGGGGACTATGAAACCTTTCAAAGGCAGCCACTGGCTGGGGATGCTGCATTTCCCCAGCTCTTGGAGCTGGATGACTGCTCCTCGTTTAAAGTTTTCCCTGGAAAGTTTCATGAAGATGTTTCCCATTTAAAATTAGATATCCTTTCACCAAATCCTTGTCTGAGGGATGAAGAAGGAAAAACGTTTGGAGGCCAATAATGCAGCTAAAATACTCCTGCATTCCTACCGTAACAGAAAGTTCCCTAATCACAACAGCTACCGAAAGCTGTGTGTTGTGTCATTTAGGACTGATCGTGGGATCTGGCATTCAGAGTCTGTCACCAGTTTAGAGAAGTCTGTCTCAATCAGTGTCACTGCTGGCCACAGCTGCCTGTGTAGGTCGCTGTCAATCCAGCTGTCTTTGTTTTAAAATGCTGTTTTGTTTGGGGGTTTTTTGTTTCTTTTTTCTAGGGCAACTACCACATCAGTGTCAGGGTCTGATGCTGTCTCTCACTCAGATATAGGAGAGATTCGCACAGGCTGCTCATCAGTGGTTTAGGATATTTTCCTAGATGAAAGTACCCCTTTCTAACACTATTTCTCCAGGCTCCTGCAATGCTCAACAGAAAACTCATCTTTGCCAAGTTATCCCGACTGAGAGTCTGAGCAGAGCAGCTGATGGCATATAAAAACCTCACTCATCCTGTATTCTCACCTTGCAAGCAGTAAAGTTTGCCTGTTAATACACAAAGTTTCAGCTGGTTTTGCTCTTTGTTGCATTGTGCTGCAGCAGTAGTGGCAATGCTTCTGGAGAGAGGTGGGAAGATGGGGAATGCCGCTCTCTAAAGCAGGAATTTAGAAAGGGCTGGGCCTCCTGCTAAAGCTCTTTTGCACATCTGTTGTTTGTGTCACCTGCCTTTGCAGTGATGCCGTGTGTCCCTGAATAGTGGCTGTAGCCTTGGTCATCTGCTGGATGAGACTTTTCTCCAAAGCCAGGGGAGCTGGTTATTGGTAAAGCTATGCCAGTGTTTTCACCTTGGAATCACTGCACAGAGCTGTGGATAAGTAGTACAACATAACAGGGTGTAGCTGGCAACTTAAATTTGATGTTGAGTGTATTTTTCTTCCCCAGCCTGGCACCTTTCCCTCCAATTTAGCTGCAGAACAGAGAGAACCTTTCCACGAGGTTGTCTTTGGCTGAGTGTTGAGCCTGGGGTGCATAGAACTGCAGGCACTTTCATGCTTATGTTTTCTCTGTTGAGTTTGGGCATGCTGTGATAGCATTTGGTGGAGGTATAGGTAAGCAGCAGCCATGGGTCACAAAAAAATGTGATATCAAAAGCAGAACTGGGGACATACTCTGCTTAAAAATAGTACCAAAACTTCGTTACTGTCATTTACACGAGACGTGTTTTCTGATCTCCAAGTCCTGCCATGCAGGCGAGATGGCTCAGCCCCATCACTGGGTCTCACATCTCACATTGTTATTTCCATGCTGCCATTTTGGGCAGAGGAACAAGTTCAGACAAAATAAAAATTGACCTCTGTGCGTTGCTTTGACCCAGCCCAAGGCGGTGCTTTCCTGCGCTGTGAACGGCTGTCTCAGCTCCATTTCCATGCTCCCCAGTGCCTCCTGGCCCGTCGGGGATGGGAACACCAGTGCCCCAGCACTGTGAGAAAGCTGCTCTTGACCTGAACCTGACCAGAAACAGGAAGTAATAGAAATCTCACAAAAAAAATCTTTTCTCCTGAGATCTTCAGTCAGAGGGTCAGTTTCCGAACTCTCTCTTTCCCTGGTGTAACCACTGACTTTGTTTACACCAGTGTAATGGAGCACAGCCTTAATTATGGAGGTTCCCCTACAGCTTTGCACAAGAGTCGAGCTTGAGTGTGTGTCCAAACCAAACCTACAGAGCTTTTGAGCTTCTCCCATCCCTAATTATTTGTGGGTTTTGGATATATACCAAGAAATTAGTTCACATCCATCTACAATTTTCTCTTTGTTTGATTGGCTTGAGGGCTGGAATTAAGAAAGAGAATTACCTAGAATAATGCCATCTGTACTCCACATAAAGAGAATCCGACCAGAAGCAACAATGCAATGTTTTTTAAATTGTATGATATGATAATACATAATGACATGCTGCACAAACTGACACATGGTTTCCACGAATACCAGTGAGGTTTCTCTTCAAGGAAAAAGTAATGAAATGGAGCAGATCTCAATCCAACCACAGCAGTACCAACCTGAGCATCCACCAGGGACATAATCAGAAATCACATACTCACTGCTGAGGAGCTATAATTAAACTAGATTTAATTTTAATGGAAATTCTTCCCAGAAAAAAAAAAAAAAATATACCCATTTTCCCCACCCCCATCCCCTCTAATGTTGTTCCACTGTTCCAGGCTTTATGGAAATAGTTACAGGATTCATGTGTTTTGCAACCCCAAATGTTTTCAAAACAAATAGAACATCTTAAAAAATGAAATTAATAAATCTTTTACATTCATACTCAAAAGTCAGTCATGCTGAGGTTGTGTGGGTTCATCAGCATCAGATGCTTCCTGCCGGCTGGTGCCTCCACCCAACACATGTTTTAAATAATAATCAAGTTCAGCCTTTGCAATTATATTTTTGACTTAATGCTGTTGTATGGTAATGGCTCTTTTATCCTACTTTTATCTCTCAACTTTATGTCAGACAGTACTACTCCTATCTAGGGATGTGAAAACCTGATAACTTTAAGAGGATTAATACTGACGAAATGTGCTTTATTAGTTTGGATTTGTTTTATTAGTACCCTGCAGTTTGATTAGGACTAGGAAGCAGTCAGGATATTGTTTGCCCAAGCAGAGAGAAAATAACACCAAGCAGAAAGTTAAATATATATCCATTTATTGGGCTGGTGCTCTCACAAGCACACCAGCTCTTCCTGTGCCTCAGCCCCTCTATTTACAAAGGGCACAGGCCCCTTGGAAATGTAAAACAGAAACCCAGAGCAGATCCTGCAGTGCAAACACATGCAGCTCAGCTAAACCCTCCACAGAGGGATCGCCCAAACCACTGAGACCCTTTCTGCAGCCTGGTCATGACACTGCACTGGGGTCTGGAGGAGCACCTGTGCCTGGTGTGGGGCTGCCCTGGGGTAATGTCCCTCTGGGGCCATTTCCCCAAACCTACTCCCTCTTTCACATTGTGCTCCATGGCCCTCCTTGGGCACACTGAGCCGGCACAGCCCTGTCCCTGCACACCTGGGGAAGCCAAGGCACAGCCTGTGTGGTGCTTTCCCCAGTGCTCAGCACCTTCCTCCTGGGACAGGCTCGGCGACGCTGCCAGGGGACGGACGGCTGGACAAACCCACCTGGCAGCAACACCCTGTAAAGTGTCTCTGTGGAGAAGTGATGAAGTGTTGCTCAGGAATATCTGGTTACCTTCTCCTTGGGATAAATTAGCTCAGGCTGAGCTAAGTGCTGCTCTGTGTGGCAGGTTGAAATCAGGCTGGGTCTCGTGCCACTGCAGCCCCAGGATGGCCCCTCTCCTCTGGGTGCTCATGGGATGCCCATTAGAGAGTGCTGTGGTGGGGAGAGGGGCTCAGGAGTGTTCCTGACAACTCTGACAGTGAGGCTGGCATCTGTAGCACTAAGAAATGCGGCTGAATATATTCCTACATGTGATAGGTGCATGGAAAACCCATTTTTTAATTTTTGGCAGAAAGGAATTGGAATGCAACTGGGCAAGCTACAGACCCATGCTCACCCTGCCAACTTTTGTAATAATAGGAAGCTAGTTACAGTAAACAGTGGTAAATAACACACTCATGAAATCCAGCAGGGAATAAATGATTTGTTCTTATACAGGAAAACAAAAAAGGAGACAGCATTTTATTTTTTAATACTGTTGTGCTCCACCCACACTGTCTCCAGTATATCCCATAACAACGTTGGCTTTTGAGAAAAATGCATATAATGACTGGACTCAGCCTTCTTGCACAGAAGCATGACTAGATAATAAAACAAAGATGCTGGCTTACCAACAAATTCACATTCAACTTTTTGCGACACATTCATTCACCACTCACTTTCTCCATTTTTACACAAAGAAAGAGTTTGGTGACTGGATTTATTCCTGATTTGTGCTGGTGAGAATGAAAACAGAATGAGCACAATGCTATTTCTATCTGTGCCCAATATATATAGTACATTACTTACAAAATATTTATCTGTGTTTCTTTCCACCCACTATTTTTTTACATTCATCACTGCCTGGAAGGAGAGGTAGAAGATGAAGTAGATATACGAAGATTGGAAAGGCTGTTTACTTGAGGGAGATTTGTTGTAAGTTATGAAACAGACTTTTAAAAAAACCTGCTTTCCAATATTTTTCTGGAAGTAAACAACAAGGTTAGTTATACTAATAGATTATTCCAGTGCCCATAAAGAGTCTGTTGCCTTTTCCACTATGAGCTATTTTTAAACGTAGAAAGTTTTTAGGCTCTCTTACTCAAGTGTAAGCTGGCAACTTTTTCTCATATCCCCGATGGACAGGGAGAATAGTTTATTCCCTGCCCCTCTGCAACAGCATTTTGCATGTTTGATGTCTCCTGTTTCTCCCTGACCAGTCCCAGTTCTCTCCTCCCCTCATCTCCCAGCCCTGTTGCTGGTGTCTACTGGATTCTTTCCAATCAGTCCTCACTCATTTGAGTACCATGCTGAAGACAGGGTGATGATGCTGAAGCCAAGCTTTCCCCTGAGCATGACTGCTCTTTTTCCATGGCAGGGTGAGTCCTGTCACAGCTGCCTCATGACCCCTCACCATAAATCAGCAGAAATCAGAGTAAGACAGCAGAATCTGGTTATCTCGAACACACAGTACTGCTCGAGGCAGGACTAGTGGCCAGATGCATTGGTGGGACAATGTCTGGGGACATGGAGCTGGTTTGAATTCAGCAGATCAGCCTTTCCTTGAGGCTGGACTTTTGTCTGAGAGGTAAAGTGGCAGCCTTGAAACAACTCAAATTTACATTGCAACTTCTATTGTGTTGCAGGAAGAAGAATCCCTTTCTGCTTCTCCTTCTACTTCAGCCTCGCTGTTACAGCTGGGGTCTGATCTGAAAACATGTCCTTCCTGTGAGGTTCAGACCACAAAACTGACTGCTTGCCACATTCCCCTGTTGTTTTTTTCCTTGGGTCGCTGTATGAATCTAGTTTATCACATCCAGCCCTGTGTTAAATATGCTCAGTGTTTGAGCAATCTATGAAGTCAGAAGCTTCCCATGGAGAGTTTTTCTTCGCTTCATCTGGAACCCAACAACTCACACAAGCGTACACAGCATGGTCCCCAAAAGGTCCTTCCTTGTCACCTCTGGAAAATGTTGCTACTTCTTGCTTGAGCTCTTTCACACAGAAACGTGTGGTGGCTGTGGGGAGCGCAGGTCACGTTGCTGAGCCCCAGGCTCCCAGCGTTCCTGGGCCTCTCTAAGTCAGACAGTGGAAATACTGCTGAGGTATTTCCTCACAGGGCTCTCCTGGGCTCTTCCCAAAAAACAAGAGAAGAAGCCTAGAGGAAGGGGAGATGACACTGCTGTGGTGAGCGGGGGCACTGCCCTTGCTGCTGCAGAGGATGCAGTCACTTACTGGAAGAGGGGGTGAAATGTTGGCTGGAGTGAAGGGAAAAACTCTTTGGGTCTGGGATTTCATCCAGGTCATGGAGATAGTGGATCAAAAGGAGCAGTCAGGACACTCTGTGCCTCATCATCCACTTGGAGCGAGAGCAGAGCGAGGGAGACAAGGGTGGCTGAGCACTGCCAGAAAGGTCCATGTGTCCCATCTTAGCTGTCCATGGGCTCTATCCCATCACAGCAGCATTTCCCAGCACTGTGGTGTGCTCTGGGCATACTCCCTTCCCTCAGCTCCCATCAGGACCATTTACTGACCCCACAGGTAACTGATCTCCCATTGTATGAGGCACAGGAGATGGAATAATAAATAAATAAATAATAAATAATTCAGAAATAATCTTTTCTCACATAAAAATCCATGTTCCTGGGGAAAAGTACACAAAGTGAAGGCCAGGAATAATCTGTTCAATTCCAGCAAAAGCTCCGATTCCCCTCTTCTTTTGTGTAAGTCACAGACTCCCTTTTCTCCTCCCATAACAATCTCATGCATAATAAAAACAGGGCTTCCTCTGAAAATCTTTTGTTTTCCAAAAATATGAAGAGTTCCAGGGAGAGTCTCCAAGATCAATTTGCTATCTGATTCCAAACAGAGCTGAACAAAATCTCTGGTTTTCTCCACTGCCAAATATTTGTGGTGACATGCAGGATCTGCCCCTAATGTCAGCAGGAATATCAACAAAACATTTCCAGCATGTTTTCACAAATTTGCCATCAGTTCCCAGGCCATTTGGTGAAACTCTACAGACGTCATGGGTTGACTTTGTTAAAACCATCCATGCAGTTTTAAAGAAAATAGCATCTGATGACTTCCCACCACCTTTCTTGTCTTTTTACAGACTCTTAAAATACTATGTGATTCCTTCAAAATGTTCAAATAATCACTCCTGCTTTGATTATAAACAAAGAAGACTTTAATTTGTCTCTTCAGCCAAATTCAGGAAAATCAGATCCCACTGCTCAGTTGGAGAGGGAAAGACAAACAAATGTAATGAAGCCAGGCAGCTGAAAAAAAAAAAAAAAGCACTGATTAATGGAGAAAAACAACTCACATTGTATTTTTTTCTAGCCCACTTGTCCTTCTTCCAACAGCCTGAACACAAGGCAAAAGTGAAAGTGCAAGTACTTGTCTCCTGTGCTCCTTCCCTGCCACGGCACCTGCGTGCCCAGAGTGGTGGAGCCTACTTGGACCCTCTCCCCATGGATGTGAGTGCCCCTCCAGCCTGGATGGTGCCACTGCCTCCAGTCCATGTGCTCTCCAAGGCAACAGCAGCTGCTGCTGCTACATTGCAGGTGATGCTCAGACCAGCTCATGCCCAGTTCCCGCTCCCACCTTTGGGAAAATCCACTGTGCATCTCCTTCCCAAATGTGGAGTGTCAGGGGGTGAGACTGATGGGATTCAGGTGCTGAAGTAAATCAGCTGCTCCCAAGCTTAGGAGAGGCTGAGCAGGGACCCCATCCCTTCCTCCCTGGCTCTGTGTCTGGTCCCAGGCAGTGTGACTTGCCCATGGTGTGCTCAGCAGCTTCCCCAAAGGTGCTCTCTGGAAATCACAGAATCCTACAATGGTTTGGCTTGGAAAGGACCTTTAAGATCATCTTATTCCAACCCTGCCATGGGAAGGGAGGCTGTGGTATTACAGAAGGTAGGTGACAGAAGAACAGGCCTTGAAAGCCAGAGTGACCTCTTATCTTGCATCTGGAAGAACCCATGAAACACATCCTGGGTCACCAGGGCAGTGGTAGGAGAGCATTGTGGGTTTGTGACCTGCTGGAGCTGTCAGAGGTGAGAAACGCCGTTTGTGACCTTCAAAGGCATGGGTTACCTGCTCCCATAAAAGGCAATACTGTTGCCCTGAGTTTTGTAGTTTCTCAGTGTTTTCTTTCTGTAAATTTTCTCATACTTCTTCTGTAAACATGGCCATGGTTTCTTAGCAACTATCTATGGTTTTTCTAACTGTATGTGTGTTTATAATTCCAGTATACTGGGTGGAGAAATATGATTGATTGATGATTTGACCAGTGGAATTAAGAGGTGTTGATTTCTACCTCCAATCCACGGTGATTTGTAAAAACATATAAATAAAGGCAGAGGGTTCTGCCCTCTCTCTCTTTCTGCCCTCTCCGTCTGCCGTCTTGGTGTGGTCCTGTATTTGGCTCTCCTTGGGGCTCCTCGGCCTAGTTGGCTGGCCTGACCCGTGCTACACAATACTCTGAATCAGAATTGGTGATTGGGACACACTGTGGTGTCTTCCTGTTTGTTTGATAGTATATAGGGATTTTTCACTGTGCAATAAAACATCTTTGCACAGCACCATCTGGGGAAGTCCAGGAGCCCTCTTTGTCAATCACCGCTGGAAACCACCCAGTAAATCAGGTTTTTCAGTGCCCCATCCAGCCTGGCCCTGGACACTTCCAGGGATGAGGCAACCGCAGCTTCTCTGGGCAACAGAAAAGCTGTTGTGGTTTCAGGAATGTTTTCAGGGTGGGATTTTACCATTTCAAGGTCTGTTTCTACATTCAAAGACTCCCCCTATGTGTAACTAATTTTTAATGGTTTTGCTGCCACAAGTGCTCCAGCCTCTTAGAGACTTGAGCCTAAGAGACTTCAGTTTAAGGGACAGCACATGTAGGAAGCGTACAGATCTCCTAACGATTTCAACTATCACTTATATCACTCTAGGAGACACCAGGTCCATAAGAGATAATGCAAACCTCTTCCTTGCTGCAGCTTCTCTCGAGATACAGCTAAATGCTGCAGACACATTACTGTGACTTGAATGCATATAATAGGTATTTGTGCATGCAAATGGCCGGTTATATGTGAGCAAGTAATTACCTGATTTGCATGCCCAGACATGGTAATTCAAATGTAAATTAGCTGTGCAGTTGCAGATATACTTTGCATGTATAGTTGCCTATTTATAAAATATGTGTATTTTTGTCCAGCCAAAAGGGCCTTTTACCCCCGTTTAAAATGAGACATAAGTGGGCATTAAGTGGCACAGGCTCACATCTGCCCAGGGGTGAATGTCATCGCTCTGAATATATTTGTGAGAGCTGCTCTGCCCCAACTGGAGCCCAACTTTATTTATAGAAAGCAGCCACAAAGCGTTTCTGTCTGACGCCCACCAAAATCAATGCGAGTCTTTCTGATGACTTCAATGGGCTTTGAATCAGGCCCAGATGGAGCAAAGATATTTCTTAAATTATTTTTAATGGAGGAAGTGTCGTGCACAAATATGTGAATAGATTAACAGGGAGATCTGCAGGTCTCTGTAAAGAAGTGCTGATTATACAGCTGCATGTTCACGGCTTTAAAGTTCCCTTATCAAAACCTGTGAAATGATTTTGATGATGCAGAAATCAATAAAATATTTACTTAGAAGAACATTTTGCACCTGCATTTGCAAACTTCAAAACTAAAGTAACACACACAAATCACAATTATATTTTCCAAAGTTAGTAAGGATGTGTTTTTCTCTCCGACACTATTGGTATATGCAAATAATTACTTTTTTTTTCTTTTTGATACAATTTCATTATTTGCATTGCTACTAGTGGTTCACCAATAAAGGCGAACATCACATTAGGATTCATGACAGTTTTCACATTGTATTATCAATATGTGGAAATAATTGTCTGCTCCAGGATTAAATTACGTTATTGTGTATCTTTTTCATGCCTAATAAATAATGATGGATGGCTTTTATTTTCATCACCACCTGCAACCATTTAGTCACCCCTTGATTGTTGAAGATAAAATAATAAAAAGCAAGTGTTATGTTGCAAGCAAAAGAATGCAGTCAAAACAGTTGCATGCCTCGTGTCTCTGTCTACCTTTTTCCAGTCCCTAAAGAGTAATAGTTGGTGTTCTGGGAAGGCTGGCAACCTGCAAACTGGCAAACAGTTCTCATAAATTGGGCAAGGGGGAAAAGTGTGGAAAAGCTTTTTTTCTCATAAAACAATAATTATTTCTTAGCGCATGATTCTTAATCTGAAAATTAGGTTTTTGTTCTGCTGTGCAAATCAGTTACATGCAATTAGAATGCAAAGCAGAGGCACATTCTCAGTGTTTAGCCCTTTTAAATAGAAATGAAAACAGCCTGCAAATTGTTCCAAAGTTGAAAATGCATGCTAGGTAATTTTGAAATTCAAAGAAATAAAGCCATGCGTAATAAAAAGCCCACTCTAGCTCATTCCTTTTTTTTTTTTAAATTGCCAATTGTGAAGCTTTATAATAAAAATAGATGTTGTGTATTTTGAAAAACTGTGAGGCTTTTTGCTGGTGTGACATATTTATCCACAGGCACACGGATCCACATGTGCACACACAGAGCACCAGTTCATGTCACTCTTTACATGATCATCTTTTCTACTAGGTCAAGTGTAATCTTGAAATTGTTAGAACTCCTACCTGCACATTCTGATCCAGGAACTCTTTAAAGCTGAAAACAAATGGAGTTGACATTTTTAGTTAAAGCTTACATTAGCTATTGTCACAAGTCTTTAATCACACTCACCCTCTTCAGATATCTGGTATTGTTAGCTGGGGCCGCCCTGCGTGGAGTGCCATAGGAGCCTTTTAAAAATAGCACAGCAATATTTAGAATGGAAAGTTATTGCTGGATAATTTCATTAACTGCCAGTGTATCAAACCGACCTCAAGACAAAGTTGTCCTCGTTTTTTTTTTTTAACAAAATATTCAGTTCTGAGTCAAAGGTTTATTCTCTGTGTGCAGTTTCACATGCTTGGCTCTATTATCTTTAAATCACAAGATGACAATCTTCTCAGGCATACCAGAGAGTCAACCAAAATCCAACAGTAATAGATAATCCTATCAAATGTCAAGATACTGAGGAGAAGCGGTTTGAAAAATAGGCCAACAGTCCATTACTTGATTTACCTTGAGAGGATGTTAACATTTCTGCAGCCTGCCTTCAACAGGGTATACTTACTCTGCGTTGCTAAATTGTTTAAAAGCATGTTTCAGGCATTTAGAACTATTTCTGTTGTTTGTGTTTAAATATATACTGTGAATTTTCCATCATTTACCAGCAGTGCTGGATGACTGGGGAGGTCCCAGCTGGCTGGAAGGGAGTAAATGTGACACCCATTTAAAAGAAGGGTCAGAAGGAGCCAGGCCTGTTTAATATCTTTATTGATGATGCGGATGAGGGGATTGAGGGCACCCTCAGTCAGTTTGCAGATGACACCAGCTTGGGTGGGGATATTGATCTGGAGGGCAGGAAGGCTCTGCAGAGGGATCTGGACAGGCTGGATCAATTGGCCAAGGCTAATTGTGGGAGGTTTTACCAGAATTGGCAGTGCTGGGTGAATGGCTGGACTTGATGATCTAAAAGGTCTTTTTCAACCTAAACTATCCTGTGATTTTATATAAGTAAAAAGTGCTGTTCAAAATAAATGCATTTCCTTCAGGGACAAAAACCACTGGTGATTGATGCGGCCCTCATCCTCAAACACAAAATACAAACAAAATAATCCTTTTAATAGCCCAAATTTATTACAGAAATTATAAATTCATTTCACGAATAGGTGAAGAGTGGAATTTTTTGGGGTGTCCCCTCTCTTGATGTATGGAAATGCCTCAGCCACAGAAAATTATCCTCAGAAACCATAAGCAGGATCCCAAAGGGCAGTGCTGAGTGCTGATGTGCTTGGACTGCTCATGTGGCACCACACCACAGCCTTTGAACACATCAGCCCCTGCTCACAGCACAATTCAACACCTTAAAGCTCCTCTGTAGAGAGGTGCTATGCGAAAAGTCCCTCAAAAACAACAGCTGTGTCGGACAGAAGAAACTGCACTGGGGAAATTCCCCAAAATTTGAATTGGCGAAAAACTTCCCATCTGGATTGCTGGTGCATTGGAAGTTCAAACTGCTGACATCCTTCTTTTCCCATTTTGCTCATCCATAGCGCTACCAACGCCTCCTACAGAAAGCAAAGGGAAGGGAATCAGGGTCAAAAATAGCACCTTCCATGATAACATTCCCATTGGCAGTTGCAATGCACGACACATTATTCCTTTGATATATTTGCAGTCCTTTTACAGTCAATCAGTATTAAGCGGCCACATTTTTCCTGCCTGGCACTTCTGGCTAAAAACCACACCTTGTTACACACTCACACACACACACAGAGAGCAAAGGGCTGACTGCAGCTGAGGCTTTTCCTTCTCATGTCCAGACAATGCTCCCTGGGACAGGATGAAATCCTGCACCCCCAGAGCTGCAGCTGCAGGGCTGACACAAGTGCCAGGCTGCAGGCAGCTGCATGACTGCTCTTTTCAGAATTTTACTGCCCTCTCCAAAAAAATCATTCAATTCCAAGTGATAAATAAACACTCTCTGAGTTCTGCCTGCAGCTGGAGGCAATCACTATCTTTCTCATCTCTGTGCTCCATCCATGCCTCCATCAATAGAGAGGTAATTTTCGGACTCAGTTCATTAACACCGAGCTGTTGATGGAGCTGTAAACACTCCACCCCGCTGTCGTTTCAAGCCTGTTACCAACTATTCTCCTCTGTTTAGCTGACCTGCTGTGGCATTTAAGATGAAAAATATTTGTTTTAAATTCACAGCGGTTGCTCTGGTCTCTGAAGAGGGCTGACGCTGGTTCTGACATCCAAATGCACTGCAGTGCCGAAAAGGAAGTGAACTTTTTTGGCTGGAGTTCTGCAGAGAGGGTGGGATATGTGGCAGCTTGGGACACCATGAGACAAAGGCAACACCATTCTTGGCTTCAAATGAGGGTTCCTGCATGTAGAACATACACACACATAACATAAACAGGCGTCAAGATAAGGAAATGACAAGAAGGCAGAAGGAAAATGGGTTTAGCCAGCAGATGTCCCAGTGAGGAGAGGGGACACACTGTCTCATCTGCACAGAATAGATACAAAATCCTATCACACAGGAAGGTTTGGGACTGCCTGATACCTTGGTGGATGGTTTGGACCACGATATAACTGATGCAAGAAGGGAGAAACGAGCCCTTTGTGGCTTGTGCCCTGGCCCAGCCTGACTTTTGCACTGCTGCAGAAGGATGTTGTTGATAGGCAAAGGCACCCTGGGGCATTTTGTTCTGTCCCTCAGTTCATCAGGACATTTTAACCCAGGTGTCAGTGCGTGTCAGGCCACGGTTTGCAGACCAGCTGTTCACAAGCACAGCAAGAGGCAAGTGGGGAGAGATGGACAGCACCCACCCACAATGAGCCAGATTAGTGCCTGGGGATAGATTATTTCAGCGAATAGAATGACCAGGCTGTAATGAAATTATGTCTCTGCTCTCATCAGTGCTGTCAGTTCCCCCACCCCAAGGTTGGCAGAGTCGCCCATGCTGGAGGCAGGGGAGTGGTCACGGAGATCGATGGTTCCAGAACTGCAGTCCCCATGTTTCTGAAGGCTCTGTCGTGGTCACGGTATAGACAACTCAGTATGGAATTCTCATGCTTCACAGGCATAAATGTACCTGCATGCTGAGGTGCAGCAAGTGACAGAGCTCGGAAACATCTCCAGAACATCGTAAAAAATCCACGCTCCTGCTTCCGAGAGAAGATGTGCTGCCTGGCCCAAAGGAAGCTCTCCAGCCTCCCTGCACTCAAGGAACCAACCACCAAGCTTTTTTGACAATTTTCCACGGTACACAAGAGGGAACTCTGCCTTGGACAGGTAAGGCTTGAAGTTTTAATTCTGTCTTTTTCCTCCTCTTTGCTTTGATTTGATTAAAATCAACCCGAGGTGGCAGGGCCAAGGGATATTCACCTTCCCCTTGCAGATATGGAGCAGATACCTGGCCCTGGCAATGCCTCCCCCTGCAGCTGTGTGCACTGGACCCATCAAGCAAGAAAACAGCAGGAAGAGCCACACAGCCTCAGTGCTGCTGGGAAGTAGATGTCTCCAAAAGGACAAGAATATGGCTCAGGGATCTTGTGATTCGGGGTGAACTGAATCTGCACAGTTTAATGAAAATGGCTATCATCCACATTTTGTTTTCTTTATAAACATTTGCAGAGTGTCAGTAGCCAATCTAAATGTCTCAGCAGACAAGTACATACTGTACTCTGCCTCTTTTTTTCTGGAGTGCTGGAGAAAACATGTGAGCTGGAGCCAGCTGATGTGCTCTCCATGGGTCTCAAGGGCAAACTCCTTCAAACTGAGAATGATCTTCATGTCCCTTCTAAACTTGTTTTGTGCTCTTTTTAGTACCTCTTCAGAGGTTCATCAAACCATTCCTGCTCCCCATCATGCTCAGGGACATTTTCTTTGCCTGCCAGCTTGGGAGGGTTCCTGACCACAAGGCACAGCCTGGCTCCTGAGGTGTCTGACGACGTCTTGGAATGAATCGTGCCTGGGTCCAGGAAGGATTGGGGAACAAGCTCTTCTTAGCAGGGCTACAGCCCATTTTGCTTTTCATTGTGATATCTTCCTCTTATAGATGAGGATCATCTTGTCTGGAGAGAGGGCAGTGTGTGTGTGGAGGTAGTGGGAGCTCTGGCTGCAGGGCTGTGCAGGCTCAGCTGTGAGAGAGCAGGCAGCTCCTACAACAGCCTCGTTACTGGAAGGTGAGCCTAACAAACCTGCTGTCAGATGATCTCTTGTCTCTTTAAAGCAAAGGTAAAGGATCTAAGAAAGCTCTTTCTTGCTCATTCTTTGGACAGAGACATTTAGATTGAGTGCCGCAGCTCTCCCTCACTACAAAGACTACAAAGGTATTTTTATCTTAATTAGAAAGTTTTGCTGCCCTACTTTCTGGCGAGCCCTTGTCCAGCCAGCCTGTCATCTCAGCCATCATTCAGGCCCCCTCAGAACCAGACCAGCTGGTTTCAAAGCAGCCTTGGCACGGCGCTACCCGAGGGCTCCCGCGCTCCGGACTGCGTGGGAGCATCAGCCTTCAGAGCCCGGTTTGAGAAGGTCTTCGGCTGACACGAAGAGACCGGAGCAGAGCCCTGTGCCTCCCCTCGAGGCTTTGTCACCCTGCCACGCAGAGGGACAGGCTCTCTCCCCACTCCCTCAGCATATGCCAGCCAAGGCCCCGCCACTTGTTTCCCCAGGCTAGCGCAGGCAGAGCAGCCCAATCCATTGTGACAGAGTGGTTAAGTAAGTGGCACAGATTTCACATGTCAGCCCTCGCCTGCCTAATCCCAGAGCTATCCCACAGCAAGTGACTGGTGAGGAGGTTCAGCAGCATGCACAGGCAGTACTTAGTATGCTTCAGAGCATGTGCTGCTAAACTAAGTGTTGTGCTGCTCTGTTTTCCACTGCCTGGGTCCAAACTCGAAGGATTTCACATGCATACAAACCTGGAGACAGGCTAGAACAAGCTTCCCAAAGTGTGGCCTTCTGCAAAAGCTTTAATAGATTTGTGTACACTGATCTTTATATCTGTCAGGGGTAATTACATTTCAATTTTCCACAGTAATGTAGTTGGATTTTTTTTCTAAATGAAAGGAAAAACCTATCTTCCTCATTGTCATGCCTTAGCCCTGCTTTCTGGAGTAGTTATGAAAACAAAATTGTCACCAGAGTTTCCTCAGCATTGCAGTTGGGGAAAGTGTCAAGGTTTCAGTAGCTTGGTAAATATCTTTATTTAGCTGACTCCTGCTGTTGTGATATTTTTGGGGGCCCTGAAGGTACTGGTAATTCTTAATGACCCTGACCAGCCTCACATGGTGCCACCACCCACTCCAGCAGGCCTGGGAGCCCATTTAAGCTCATCCAGGGAAATTTGCTCCTTTTTGTGAGCTGAGCTGGGGGATGCTGCTCTTCAGCTGACTGATGGACCCACTCATCCTGACCGCACACTGACTTCCAGCTTGACCTCCCTGTGGTGCTGCCTTATCACCCGGACTTCTGGTTGGACCTGGCCCCATCTGCAGGTCTGCCTGCTGCTCTCAGGTACTGGAGAAAGGGGCTGTGACTGATGAGGGGCCCTCACCCCACCATGGCAGTGGGGCTTGATGTTCCTGTTGGAGCTGCTCCCCTAGGGAGAGTGCAGACCTCGCTGCTCCCTGACAATATCCAGAGGCAAATTACTCCATGCAGTCCCACTCTGCTCCTGGGAGGGATGAGGTGCTGTTGCCCTCACTTTGCATACAGGGGAAGTGAAGCACAGCTCTCGTGGGTGTGCCACTGGAGCTGGAGACGTGAGAGGGAAAGAATTAGAAGAAATGACTCATGGCAACTCCCTTGCACCAGTGGTAGTGGTGCAACTGGTTCTGGCTTCTGGATAAAGTTAAACCAAACATCTCACCAGTGCCAACTGCTGTGTTGTTTATTGTAAATGGGATTGGGTAAATAAAGCAACTGCAAAGACTTCCAGTAAGAATGAAAGGTCAGGCTGCATGACAGAGTAGCAAAAGGATGTTTGCATTGCCAGCATCCCAAAGCTTCTGCAATGGACATTCAGCTACCAGAACAAAAGTTCTCACTGCATTACCTTTGCTAAAAGAGCAGGGATGAAGGCAGAGGCTTCACACAGCTGATGTGAAAGTACGGTTTGCTGTTGATGCTACTGTAACACCCATGCTATAGGAATGGAGGCTGAACAGAGTTAGCCAAAGCTCAGTGACTGCTAGATCATATCATCATCAATAGGTAAGTCAAAAGAAAGAAGCTGAGAGTAGCTTTTCCCTCAGAGCTCACTCCCACCACAAATGATGTGACGTGCACAGTGGGGTGCCAGAATGCTCACACCACCATGAGGCCACAGTTTGCTGCCTCTGCACTGTTCTTAAAATCAGTCCATCAATCCAAAATCTTCTACCAGTCAGTTGCTGAAGTCCCTGAGTATTCCTGTATTCCCTGATGTACTGCGTTGCAAACATCCCTTTCCTTTTCCTTTACTGGGACACTGGCAGAGTACGGGGAGAGGTACCACTGTGGTTTCCCTGCTGGCTGCTGTTAGAGAGGGGACGCGAGGCTGGAGAAGTGCTTGGTCTCAGCTGGGATGGCTGTGTTGTCTTTACCAAAGAGGAGTTTGCTGTTGCTCTACATGCAGTCAGCAAACCCACAAACCACAGTCCTGGCAGTTCAGGTATTGGATTTGTCATTTTTGGAGGGATGTGTTTTTATGTGGCGTGACATGAAGTCCCTGTTTCATGCAGTCACTGTATCCACCTTGAGAACAGATACTTTCAAATTTACTTAAAAGCTCTTATCTCCTCTTTCATCCAAGTTTTTTCCCTCCTTTATGAGAAGAGGAAAATGCTGCTCTTACAGAAACCTGACGACTTCTGGTGCTTCTAACACCTCAGCATAGGCTATCTTAGAATTGAGGCAAAACATGACCCAAAGGGTGTTCATTTGTGCCTGATGCTATGGATAGAAAGCCTAAGGGAATCTTTGCATCCTGTGTACCAGGATTATTTCTTTTGCTTCAATAGATTTGGAATTTTTGTGGACATAAACATTATTCTTTTGTGTAAAGTTGTACTTCCATCAGCATTTCAAATCCGATTTACCAGTAGGTACCAACAAATATCCTGATTTCACTAAAAAGCGGCAAAAACTACATCAAGGATTTCTTCTCAGATTTTCCTGTGTATGTTTCTGATTTTCTTCCTTGCAAATGGATTTAAGCAGGAGTGTCAAGAAAGATCTGGCTGATGTCATGTGGTTCCAACTCAAAAAGTTCAGAGACATCTTAAAAGTTTGTTGTTCTTCAGATTAGACTTTCATTTGTCCTACTCTGCTCAAGTCAGTAAGAGTTTTTTCCTTAGCAAAAGAACATAAACTCTTATTTTGACAGATGCAAAAGCTTTCTCAGCCTTCAGGCTTTCCTATTGTAAAGCCCAATTGCATTAGGTAAATTAGGAGAGCTAAAAGAAAATAAGTATCACATTTTAAAGAAGTACAAAGAAGAACAAAAGAATAAATTGTTACTTTGCATAAGTTAATATTTAAGGAGCACATCTCAGGCAAGGCAAAGCCATAATCAACACCAAAGCAGAATCTCCCTTAAACTTTTTAGTGAAGAAATTAATAGAAGCCTTGTGCTCTTCTGAAATGTTTGTGTTTTGGTTGTGTTAATATTCTTTCCATGATGGTGTCTACGTGAGAATTGGAGATAAAATAAGACAGATGTACTGACCATGGTTACCAAGGGAGCAGTTTCCTTAGCAATGGCAAAGCAGTTGTCAAAGCAGTCAATGTTCCCTCTCTCTCTCTCACATGACTTGTTTTTACTAGTTTGCATAGCTTGGTTACACAAACAGCTCATCATAAACCTCTCCCAGGTTTCCAGGCACAGGCAAACAAGGCCTAGGTGGGTCATTCATCAGAGGATCCCAACCTGGTTTCAGTTCAGTTTCTACCTGAACCTCTTCTTCTGCTTTATAGTTTTTCATAAAACATTCGCCATCTAAAGAACATGAAAGTCATCCAAATGGAAACATAACCACATAGCACACATTCAGATAAAAGATATGGAGGTGGGTGAGTAGCATAAAATTGCCACCTGTCCAAAGCACCAGTCCCTTCCTGTTAAGGGTAAAGATGGCAGCTCAAATCATCCCTATAAATAGGTCTTGTAACTGCCCCCATGAAATGGTTATTACCTGGGAATGGAAGGCAGTATGATCCCATCTTCCTCTGTGAGGCTGAGGAGTGGATTGTGCTGCACTATAACACTTACCACTCTCTGTGAGTGCTTCTGGTGGTGGCCGTAAGTGTGTGAGGTCCCTGGGCCACATCCAGAATGGCCCAGCCGAGGCCATTACCCAGCAGGGAGCCGCCTCCACCCTCGCTGGAGCTCAGAGCCCTCTCCACACCCTCGCTCCCACAGCACATCAGGCTCCCAGGGACAGCAAGGAGGTGAGATGGGATCACGCTGCTGTGTGGAAGGTATCAGCTCTAAAGGAATGGTTGATCTCATAAACTACTTGGAACACCCTGCTATGTGCAGCTCCAGGCACTGTGACCACCAAACCCAAAGTTATTCAACCTGAGCAGGATACCAAAAACATTGAGGCAATGATGAAACTCTTTCCCATTCTGTATTTAATTAAGCAGTTCATTTTAATCAAAATGTGATTAAAAGTGTTGTGTCAGTAGCCCAGTAATGTAGAGACAGATCTGTGCTGAGGTGGTGGTTGCAAGAGGTGCAGTTGTTTGTTCTGATAATTGGCATTAGGAAACAAGTGTTTTCCTGCCTCTATTTCCAAACAAGGGCTAAACTGTTCCATATCAAATATATCTAAATTCATATATGAAGACATTTCCAGGGAATTCCTAGTTGCAGGCTATCAAAGGGCACTTTTAAAGTCATAAATGCTTCTATGAAAAGCAATATTAATATAATCTAGTACTATCAACTGGAGTGTCACTACAGAGAAAACTCCTGACTAGACCACTTATGGATTAATTCTGGGTTGAAAAATGCCACCTTGATGTCATTGCTATGCTCTGCCATTTTAAAACATTTGCTATCAAATAACACCTGAGAATTTCCCAAGAATTCAGCCACTCCACGTGTATTCTTTTTCAACCCGTAGCTAAAACTCATTCATGCTCATTTTCCGACACATCCTTATTTACTGCCTGCAACAACTACAGATCTTTCTGCTCAGGCTGGCTGGATTTTAGCTAGACACTGAGAAAGAGAAGGAAAGCTGTGGGGTGTGTGCACAGAGAGCAGCTGGGTGGTGCTGGCCCCCCTGCTCACAGCTCGGTGCCATGGGGTAGGTTACAACCACGTCTGTGCTCCTCCTGGAGGCTTCACTCCATGGCTGTAACGCTCATGCTGCACTGCTCCGGGCAAAGTTAGGAATTTTCTGGGGCTTTGTTTACAAATACTTCTAGCAGGAATCTGACACCTTAGACAGGGAGGCAGAGAGCAAGCTGCGAAGGCAATATCAGGGAGAAGAGTTGCCGGCCTCTGCTGTGACTTGTGCATCCTTGCTTACAGCTCCTGGACAGGGAGGGGGAGCAGAGCAGGTTAGGAGCACCGTGACACCTATGAATGCTGTAAGCAAAATCTGTCTCTCATCTCCTTTATTAGGAAATCTGCATGGAAAGAGAGGAAAAAGGCCATGGCATGTTTCTTAGTTATTTCCTCTATTCCACATCAAGGCAGTTTCAGATTCAGAGAATCTCGCAGTCCTTGAACTCAATAAATCTACACAATCCTTGTGAAAACCGGTACTTTTGTGTCAAGAAACATGGGGACAAAAGAGGAGGAAAAGGTAAAAGCTACATAAAATTAAATCATGTTCAAAACTGAGACACTTCCTCCTTTAGAGGAAATAGTGGAAGCTTTTGTTTCTGCTGTGCACAAATATAAATGTGCAGCTTGCTTTTAATAGTTTTTGGGAATGGAGGAAGGAAAGCTCCAGGAGGGAAGAGTGAGCAGTGGCAGCCATCCAGCTGATGGAAGAAGGCAGCAAAAGGGAAGGACTCAGATTGCTTCTGGAAAGAGGAAGTTTGCAGTTTTAATTGTAGGAGGAGCACACCCTGAGGCCAAGCACAGCCCTGAGTCATCTCAAAATCCTGTATCATGTATGGCCACGCTTCCATCCCCTCCACAGCCCTTTCACCTCAAACCCCAAGGACAAGCTGATGAAAAGGGAGAGGTGTGAGTCACCTGGGTGTGCAGTTCTGCCAGGACAGTGCCTGGTCCCCAACTCCAGCCCCAGCCCTGCCAGTCCCTAATTCAGCAACGCCTCAACCACCCCACAGAGACCCCAATTACCAAAGTGGCAGCTGTGCTGTTCACTTGCCTCTGGTTGAGCTGATTTTTTACCATTACTGTCCCAACCACCTGCCGTGCATTTGATGTGACTTTTCAATTAACATTCCCCGAGGATTTGTAGCCTTCCTTGTGTGTTGCAGCCCCAGCCATTCCCACACCCAGCACCCCTGGGCTGTGAAACCTCCTGCACAAACACATCAGGCGCAGGTTTAACGGCATCCACCTAAATCCCTCTGGTTAGAGGTGTGTAAACATGCCTGTGAAGGCTGTGCAGAAGAGAGGCCTAAATGCAAGAGCAAAGTGTTATTGAATGTGACTAGTGCCACTCACACAGACAGGCACAGGATTCCAGCCCGGCAAATGAAGGTGGATACGATAACTGCACCAGGCAGGAGCAGAAGCAAAGCTGTCCTTCTCGATATCAGGGGACCACAAACAGTCCAGGAGCAGAGTAAGTTTTGCTGACAGGTTACATAAGAATAAACAAAACTAAAGCAATAAGAATCAAAAAGAAAAACCAGGCCATTTGCACCACGCTGAGATGGTTTTCAGATCTGACATCTCAGCTGAATACAACTCGTGTTCAATTGCCTGAAGTCTTGCTGGAAATCTTTGCATGGCTCAGTTTTGTGGTGCTTGCTCTTTTACTTGCAGCTCACAAAAGAAAACTGTTTGTTGTTGTTTGTGGGCCCAAGTGAATGACATATTTGGTAATATTCTTGAGTAGGTTTTAAAACTTTGGGCATGTGTCAAAAAGGGTAAAGACCTGTTTCAGAGGGAGTTTCATTTGTGTCCTCACTCCAGAACTGCGTGCTCATCGGAAAGGTTTTCAAGTGTTTGGGTTTAGCCCTGTGGAGTTTGCTGCTGATGTGTCTTTGCGTGTAAAAGCTGAGAATTCCAGCACGTTGCAAGACCAGAATTCAGCAGAAAGAACTGGAATGAAGAGATGCTGTTAGGTAAATTATTGTCAGAAATGAGATAGATAAACTGAAATGTGAGAATTAAATCACTTAAAAACACAAAGGATGATTGAGCTGCAAGGGGGAAATAACTGAAAAGAGAAAAATCTTCAACTGAGATTTTGCATCCATGTCTTGAGAGAGTGAGAGTGCAGCAGCAGAGAAGGGGGAAAGGAGATGGGAATAGACTGAGGACAAAAGTGGCAGAAGTCAAGAACGATAGGGAAAGAATAAAATCCATGAAAGCACGTGTATGTTTTAGGGCATTGCAGTGATGTGGGAAGAGAGGGCAAATTGCAGAGCAGCTGGCTGTGAAATACCAATACACCTAGGCAGCTCTGGGAAGGTGGGTCCTGGCACAGTTTGGGGATTGATTCATCAGTTTAGAATAAAATTTAAATCAGTGTCATTACTAATGCTAATACAATTCCACAAATTTATC